>CM047805.1:74472443-74903703 GCA_026214975.1 Gentiana macrophylla
AAAACATGAATTCGAACTCGTTACCAATGATAAAACACAAATTTATACTCGTTATAAAGGGAAAACACAAATTTCCGGCGATGTCCACTCGTTATCGGAGAAAAAACCTTTTTTTCTTCAAGGACGACTCATTACCAGAGAAAAACACGAATTTGAACTCGTTAATATGAAGAAAACATGAATTCGAACTCGTTACCAAAGATAAAACACAAATTTCTACTCGTTATAAAGCGAAAACACAAATTTCCGGCGATGTCAACTCGTTATCAGAGAAAAACCTTTTTTCTTCAAGGACAACTCGTTACCAGAGAAAAACACGAATTTGAACTCGTTAATATGAAGAAAACATGAATTCGAACTCGTTACCAAAGATAAAACACAAATTTCTACTCGTTATAAAGAGGAAACACAAATTTCCGGCGATGTCCACTCGTTATCGTGAGAAAAACCTTTTTCTTCAAGGACAACTCGTTACCGGAGAAAAACACGAATATGAACTCGTTAATATGAAGAAAACATGAATTTGAACTCGTTACCAAAGATAAAACACAAATTTCTACTCGTTATAAAGGGAAAACACAAATTTTCGGCGATGTCCACTCGTTATCAGAGAAAAAACCTTTTTTTCTTCAAGGACAACTCGTTACCAGAAAAACACGAATTTGAACTCGTTAATATGAAGAAAACATGAATTCGAACTCGTTACCAAAGATAAAACAAAAATTTCTACTCGTTATAAAGGGAAAACAGAAATTTCCAGCGATGTCCACTCGTTATCATAGAAAAATCCATTTTTTCAGCAAGGACAACTCGTTACCAGAGAAAAACACAAATTTGAACTCGTTAATATGAAGAAAACATGAATTCGAACTCGTTACCAAAGATAAAACACAAATTTCCACTCGTTATAAAGGGAAAACACAAATTTTCCGGCGATGTCAACTCGTTATCAGGGAAAAAACCTTTTTTTCTTCAAAGACAACTCGTTACCAGAGAAAAACACGAATTTGAACTCGTTAATATGAAGAAAACAAGAATTCAAACTCGTTACCAAAGATAAAACACAAATTTCTACTCGTTATAAAGGGAAAACACAAATTTCCGGCGATGTCAACTCGTTATCAGAGAAAAACCCTTTTTTTCTTCAAGGACAACTCGTTACCAGAGAAAAACACGAATTTGAACTCGTTAATATGAAGAAAACATGAATTCGAACTCGTTACCAAAGATAAAACAAAAATTTCTACTCGTTATAAAGGGAAAACACAAATTTCCGGCGATGTCCACTCGTTATCAGAGAAAAACCTTTTTTCTTCAAGGACAACTCGTTACCAGAGAAAAAAATGAATTTGAACTCGTTAATATGAAGAAAACATGAATTCGAACTCGTTACCAAAGATAAAACACAAATTTCTACTCGTTATAAAGGGAAAACACAAATTTCAGCGATGTCCACTCGTTATCAGAGAAAAAACCATTTTTTCAGCAAGGACCACTCGTTACCAGAGAAAAACACAAATCTAAACTCGTTAATATGAAGAAAACATGAATTCGAACTCGTTACCAAAGATAAACCACAAATTTCCAATCGTTATAAAGGGAAAACACAAATTTCCGGCGATGCCAACACGTTATCAGGGAAAAAACCTTTTTTTCTTCAAGGACAACTCGTTACCAGAGAAAAACACGAATTTGAACTCGTTAATATGAAGAAAACATGAATTCAAACTCGTTACCAAAGATAAAACACAAATTTCAACTCGTTATAAAAGGAAAACACAAATTTCCGGTGATGTCAACTCGTTATCAGAGAAAAAACCTTTTTTCTTCAAGGACAACTCGTTACCAGAGAAAAACACGAATATGAACTCGTTAATATGAAGAAAACATGAATTCGAACTCGTTACCAAAGATAAAACACAAATTTCTACTCGTTATAAAGGGAAAACACAAATTTCCGGCGATGTCCACTCGTTATCAGAGAAAAACCCTTTTTTTCTTCAAGGACAACTCGTTACCAGAGAAAAACACGAATTTGAACTCGTTAATTTGAAGAAAACATGAATTCGAACTCGTTAGCAATGATAAAACACAAATTTCTACTCGTTATAAAGGGAAAACACAAATTTCCGGCGATGTCAACTCGTTATCAGAGAAAAAACCTTTTTTTCTTCAAAGACAACTCGTTACCAGGGAAAAACACGAATTTGAACTCGTTAATGTGAAGAAAACAAGAATTCGAACTCGTTACCAAAGATAAAACACAAATTTCTACTCGTTATAAAGGGAAAACACAAATTTCCGGCGATGTCCACTCGTTATCAGAGAAAAACCTTTTTTCTTCAAGGACAACTCGTTACCAGAGAAAAACACGAATTTGAACTCGTTAATATGAAGAAAACATGAATTTGAACTCGTTACCAGAGATAAAATACAAATTTCTACTCGTTATAAAGGGAAAACACAAATTTCCGGCGATGTCCACTCGTTATCAGAGAAAAAACCTTTTTTCTTCAAGGACAACTCGTTACCAGAGAAAAACACGAATATGAACTCGTTAATATGAAGAAAACATGAATTCAAACTCGTTACCAAAGATAAAACACAAATATCTACTCGTTATAAAGGGAAAACACAAATTTCCGGCGATGTCCACTCGTTATCAGAGAAAAAACCTTTTTTCTTCAAGGACAACTCGTTACCAGAGAAAAACACAAATTTGAACTCGTTAATATGAAGAAAACATGAATTCGAACTCGTTACCAGAGATAAAGCACAAATTTCTACTTGTTATAAAGGGAAAACACAAATTTCTGGCGATGTCCACTCGTTATCAGAGAAAAAACCTTTTTTTCTTCAAAGACAACTCGTTACCAGAGAAAAACACGAATATGAACTCGTTAATATGAAGAAAACATGAATTCGAACTCGTTACCAAAGATAAAACACAAATTTCTACTCGTTATAAAGGGAAAACACAAATTTCCGGCGATGTCCACTCGTTATCAGAGAAAAACCTTTTTTCTTCAAGGACAACTCGCTACCATAGAAAAACACGAATATGAACTCGTTAATATGAAGAAAACATGAATTCAAACTCGTTACCAAAGATAAAACACAAATTTCTACTCGTTATAAAGGGAAAACACAAATTTCCGGCGATGTCCACTCGTTATCAGAGAAAAACCTTTTTTCTTCAAGGACAACTCGTTACCAGAGAAAAACACAAATTTGAACTCGTTAATATGAAGAAAACATGAATTCAAACTCGTTACCAAAGATAAAACACAAATTTCTACTTGTTATAAAGGGAAAACACAAATTTCCGGCGATGTCCACTTGTTATCAGAGAAAAAACCTTTTTTTCCTCAAGGACAACTCATTACCAGAGAAAAAAATGAATTTGAACTCGTTAATATGAAGAAAACATGAATTCGAACTCGTTACCATAGATAAAACACAAATTTCTACTCGTTATAAAGGGAAAACACAAATTTCCAGCGATGTCCACTCGTTATCAGAGAAAAAACCATTTTTTCAGCAAGGACAACTCGTTACCAGAGAAAAACACAAATCTGAACTCGTTAATATGAAGAAAACATGAATTCGAACTCGTTACCAAAGATAAAACACAAATTTCCACTCGTTATAAAGGGAAAACACAAATTTCCGGCGATGTCAACTCGTTATCAGGGAAAAAACCTTTTTTTCTTCAAGGACAACTCGTTACCAGAGAAAAACACGAATTTGAACTCGTTAATATGAAGAAAACAATAATTCAAACTCGTTACCAAAGATAAAACACAAATTTGTACTCGTTATAAAGGGAAAACACAAATTTCCGGCGATGTCAACTCGTTATCAGAGAAAAACTTTTTTTTCTTCAAGGACAAGTCGTTACCAGAGAAAAACACGAATATGAACTCGTTAATAAGAAGAAAACATTAATTCAAACTCGTTACCAAAGATAAAACACAAATTTCTACTCGTTATAAAGGGAAAACACAAATTTCCGGCGATGTCCACTCGTTATCAGAGAAAAAACCTTTTTTCTTCAAGGACAACTCGTTACCAGAGAAAAAAATGAATTTGAACTCGTTAATATGAAGAAAACATCGAACTCGTTACCAAAGATAAAACACAAATTTCTACTCGTTATAAAGGGAAAACACAAATTTCCAGCGATGTCCAGTCGTTATCAGAGATAAAACCATTTTTTCAGCAAGGACAACTCGTTACCAGAGAAAAACACAAATCTGAACTCGTTAATATGAAGAAAACATGAATTCGATCTCGTTACCAAAGATAAAACACAAATTTCCACTCGTTATAAAGGGAAAACACAAATTTCCGGCGATGCCAACACGTTATCAGGGAAAAAACCTTTTTTTCTTCAAGGACAACTCGTTACCTGAGAAAACACGAATTTGAACTCGTTAATATGAAGAAAACATGAATTCGAACTCGTTACCAAAGATAAAACACAAATTTCTACTCGTTATAAAGGGAAAACACAAATTTCCGGCGATGTCAACTCGTTATCAGAGAAAAACCATTTTTTCAGCAAGGACGACTCATTACCAGAGAAAAACACAAATCTGAACTCGTTAATATGAAGAAAACATGAATTCGAACTCGTTACCAAAGATAAAACACAAATTTCCACTCGTTATGAAGGGAAAACACAAATTTCCGGCGATGTAAACTTGTTATCAGGGAAAAAACCTTTTTTTCATCAAGGACAACTCGTTACCAGAGAAAAACACGAATTTGAACTCGTTAATATGAAGAAAACAAGAATTCAAACTCGTTACCAAAGATAAAACACAAATTTGTACTCGTTATAAAGGGAAAACACAAATTTCCGGCGATGTCAACTCGTTATCAGAGAAAAACCTTTTTTTCTTCAAGGACAAGTCGTTACCAGAGAAAAACACGAATTTGAACTCGTTAATATGAATAAAACATGAATTCAAACTCGTTACCACAGATAAAACACAAATTTCTACTCGTTATAAAAGGAAAACACAAATTTCCGGCGATGTCAACTCGTTATCAGAGAAAAAACCATTTTTTCTTCAAGGACAACTCGTTACCAGAGAAAAACACGAATATGAACTCGTTAATATGAAGAAAACAAGAATTCGAACTCGTTACCAAAGATAAAACACAAATTTCTACTCGTTATAAAGGGAAAACACAAATTTCCGGCGATGTCCACTCGTTATCAGAGAAAAAGCCTTTTTTTCTTCATGGACAACTCGTTACCAGAGAAAAACACGAATTTGAACTCGTTAATATGAAGAAAACAAGAATTCAAACTCGTTACCAAAGATAAAACACAAATTTCTACTCGTTATAAAGGGAAAACACAAATTTCCGGCGATGTCCACTCGTTATCGAGAGAAAAACCTTTTTTCTTCAAGGACAACTCGTTACCAGAGAAAAACACGAATTTGAACTCGTTAATATGAAGAAAACATGAATTTGAACTCGTTACGAGAGATAAAACACAAATTTCTACTCGTTATAAAGGGAAAACACAAATTTCCGGCGATGTCCACTCGTTATCAGAGAAAAAACCTTTTTTCTTCAAGGACAACACGTTACCAGAGAAAAACACGAATATGAACTCGTTAATATGAAGAAAACATTAATTCAAACTCGTTACCAAAGATAAAACACAAATTTCTACTCGTTATAAAGGGAAAACACAAATTTCCGGCGATGTCCACTCGTTATCAGAGAAAAACCCTTTTTTTCTTCAAGGACAACTCGTTACCAGAGAAAAACACGAATTTGAACTCGTTAATATGAAGAAAACATGAATTCGAACTCGTTACCAGAGATAAAACACAAATTTCTACTTGTTATAAAGGGAAAACACAAATTTCCGGCGATGTCCACTCGTTATCAGAGAAAAACCTTTTTTTCTTCAAGGACAAGTCGTTACCAGAGAAAAACACGAATTTGAACTTGTTAATATGAAGAAAACATGAATTCGAACTCGTTAACAAAGATAAAACACAAATTTCTACTCGTTATAAAGGGAAAACACAAATTTCCGGCGATGTCCACTCGTTATCAGAGAAAAAACCTTTTTTTCTTCAAGGACAACTCGTTACCAGAGAAAAAAATGAATTTGAACTCGTTAATATGATGAAAACATGAATTCGAACTCGTTACCAAAGATAAAACACAAATTTCTACTCGTTATAAAGGGAAAACACAAATTTCCAGCGATGTCCACTCGTTATCGTGAGAAAAACCATTTCTTCAGCAAGGACAACTCGTTACCAGAGAAAAACACAAATCTGAACTCGTTAATATGAAGAAAACATGAATTCGAACTCGTTACCAAAGATAAAACACAAATTTCCACTCGTTATAAAGGGAAAACACAAATTTCCGGTGATGTCAACACGTTATCAGGGAAAAATCCTTTTTTTCTTCAAGGACAACTCGTTACCATAGAAAAACACGAATTTGAACTCGTTAATATGAAGAAAACAAGAATTCAAACTCGTTACCAAAGATAAAACACAAATTTCTACTCGTTATAAAGGGAAAACACAAATTTCCGGCGATGTCAACTCGTTATCAGAGAAAAAACCTTTTTTTCTTCAAGGACAAGTCGTTACCAGAGAAAAACACGAATTTGAACTCGTTAATATGAAGAAAACATGAATTCGAACTCGTTACCAAAGATAAAACACAAATTTCTACTCGTTATAAAGAGAAAACACAAATTTCCGGCGATGTCCACTCGTTATCAGAGAAAAAACATTTTTTTCTTCAAGGACAACTCGTTACCAGAGAAAAAACGAATTTGAACTCGTTAATATGAAGAAAACATGAATTCGAACTCGTTACCAAAGATAAAACACAAATTTCTATTCGTTATAAAGGGAAAACACAAATTTCCGGCGATGTCCACTTGTTATCAGAGAAAAAACATTTTTTCTTCAAGGACAACTCGTTACCAGAGAAAAAAGCGAATTTGAACTCGTTAATATGAAGAAAACATGAATTCGAACTCGTTACCAAAGATAAAACACAAATTTCTACTCGTTATAAAGGGAAAACACAAATTTCCAAATGATGTCCACTCGTTATCGAGAAAAAACCATTTCTTCACAAAGGACAACTCGTTACCAGAGAAAAACACAAATCAACTCGTTAATATGAAGAAAACATGAATTCGAACTCCTTACCAAAGATAAAACACAAATTTCCACTCGTTATAAAGGAAAACACAAATTTCCGCGATGTCAACACGTTATCAGAGAAAAAACCTTTTTTCTTCAAGGACAACTCGTTACCAGAGAAAAACACGAATTTGAACTCGTTAATATGAAGAAAACATGAATTCAAACTCGTTACCAAAGATAAAACACAAATTTCTACTCGTTATAAAGGGAAAACACAAATTTCCGGCGATGTCAACTCGTTATCAGAGAAAAAACATTTTTTCTTCAAGGACAACTCGTTACCAGAGAAAAAAACGAATTTGGACTCGTTAATATGAAGAAAACAAGAATTCAAACTCGTTACCAAAGATAAAACACAAATTTCCACTCGTTATAAAGGGAAAACACAAATTTCCGGCGATGTCAACTCGTTATCAGGGAAAAAACCTTTTTTTCTTCAAGGACAACTCGTTACCAGAGAAAAAAACGAATTTGAACTCGTTATTATGAAGAAAACAAGAATTCAAACTCGTTACCAAAGAAAAAACACAAATTTCTACTCGTTATAAAGTGAAAACACAAATTTCCGGCGATGTCAACTCGTTATCAGAGAAAAAACCTTTTTTTCTTCAAGGACAAGTCGTTACCACAGAAAAACAAGAATTTGAACTCGTTAATATGAAGAAAACATGAATTCGAACTCGTTAACAAAGATAAAACAGAAATTTCTACTCGTTATAAAGGGAAAACACAAATTTCCGGCGATGTCCACTCGTTATCAGAGAAAAAACATTTTTTTCTTCAAGGACAACTCGTTACCAGAGAAAAAATCGAATTTGAACTCGTTAATATGAAGAAAACATGAATTCGAACTCGTTACCAAAGATAAAACAAAAATTTCTACTCGTTATAAAGGGAAAACACAAATTTCCAGCGATGTCCACTCGTTATCAGAGAAAAAACCATTTCTTCAGCAAGGACAACTCGTTACCAGAGAAAAACACAAATCTGAACTCGTTAATATGAAGAAAACATGAATTCGAACTCCTTACCAAAGATAAAACACAATTTTCCACTCGTTATAAAGGGAAAACACAAATTTCCGGCGATGTCAACACGTTATCAGGCAAAAAACCTTTTTTTCTTCAAGGACAACTCGTTAGCAGAGAAAAACACGAATTTGAACTCGTTAATATGAAGAAAACATGAATTCAAACTCGTTACCAAAGATAAAACACAAATTTCTACTCGTTATAAAGGGAAAACACAAATTTCCGGCGATGTCAACTCGTTATCAGAGAAAAAACCATTTTTTCTTCAAGGACAACTCGTTACCAGAGAAAAAAACGAATTTGGACTCGTTAATATGAAGAAAACAAGAATTCAAACTCGTTACCAAAGATAAAACACAAATTTCCACTCGTTATAAAGGGAAAACACAAATTTCCGGCGATGTCAACTCGTTATCAGGGAAAAACCTTTTTTCTTCAAGGACAACTCGTTACCAGAGAAAAAAACGAATTTGAACTCGTTATTATGAAGAAAACAAGAATTCAAACTCGTTACCAAAGAAAAAACACAAATTTCTACTCGTTATAAAGTGAAAACACAAATTTCCGGCGATGTCAACTCGTTATCAGAGAAAAAACCTTTTTTTCTTCAAGGACAAGTCGTTACCACAGAAAAACAAGAATTTGAACTCGTTAATATGAAGAAAACATGAATTCGAACTCGTTAACAAAGATAAAACAGAAATTTCTACTCGTTATAAAGGGAAAACACAAATTTCCGGCGATGTCCACTCGTTATCAGAGAAAAAACATTTTTTTCTTCAAGGACAACTCGTTACCAGAGAAAAAATCGAATTTGAACTCGTTAATATGAAGAAAACATGAATTCGAACTCGTTACCAAAGATAAAACAAAAATTTCTACTCGTTATAAAGGGAAAACACAAATTTCCAGCGATGTCCACTCGTTATCAGAGAAAAAACCATTTCTTCAGCAAGGACAACTCGCTACCAGAGAAAAACACAAATCTAAACTCTTTAATATGAAGAAAACATGAATTCGCACTCGTTACCAAAGATAAAACACAAATTTCCACTTGTTATAAAGGGAAAACACAAATTTCCGGCGATGTCAACACGTTATCAGGGAAAAAACCTTTTTTTCTTCAAGGACAACTCGTTACCAGAGAAAAACATGAATTTGAACTCGTTAATATGAAGAAAACATGAATTCAAACTCGTTACCAAAGATAAAACACAAATTTCTACTCGTTATAAAGGGAAAACACAAATTTCCGGCGATGTCAACTCGTTATCAGAGAAAAAACATTTTTTCTTCAAGGACAACTCGTTACCAGAGAAAAACACGAATATGAACTCGTTAATATGAAGAAAACAAGAATTTGAACTCGTTACCAAAGATATAACACAAATTTCTACTCGTTATAAAGGGAAAACACAAATTTCCGGCGATGTCCACTCGTTATCAGAGAAAAAACCTTTTTTTCTTCAAGGACAACTCGTTACCAGAGAAAAACACGAATTTGAACTCGTTAATATTGTTGGTCCCTTGAAAAGGCTTTGGTTAAGTTTAGAGGGGGGGTGAATAAACTTAACACTTAAAACTTTGGAGTTAACAAATTCTGCAACTTCAACCCGATCTCACGATACTTCAGAGTCTCTTGAGACTTCGTGAGTCTCAATTGAAAACAGAGTAGTCATCTTGACGCTTTAGTTTGCTGAATTTGTGCAGCGGAATTATATCAAAAATAAGCCTTAATACTTGTTGTTAAACGTGATACTAAGTACTAGATACTCAGTAGTGCAAGTGTGTGGTTTCAGTTGCTAGATTCAGTAGATTGATAAATGAAATAAACTAAGTGCAGAAAGTAAATGCTGAAAGTAAGTAGGCAGAATTTATAGTGGTTCCAGGTGATGTAATCCTGTCAGTCCACTCTTCTCCTGTGATGTTGGAGGAAATTCACTAGAGATCTTTGATGTAGCTGTTACAAAGATTCCTAAGTTGTTTGTCCTTCACCAATGACTATGGCTTCACAAACTGGCCCGGAACAGTAGGATTGCTTTGCTCCTAAGTCTTCCACTGGGTCCTTGAAGGGTAGGATTGCCTCTTCACCACTCCACCACAAACAACGATCTTTCACACCCAACAGATGCTTCACTGTCTTCAAAGAGTTCTTTATAAAATAAAGATTGAATCAAGTAAATGATTCATTTGCAAAGAACTTGATTAGGATGAAGTAATCAAGCAGCTTGCGCCTTCAAGTGTGTGATCTTGATATAGCTTGAATACAGGATGCACTTGAAGAAATTCTCTAGATCGTGAGCTTTATGCTCGAGAAGTTCAAAGCAGGTGTTTTTCATTTCAGATTTATCACTTAAAGTTTATCCAAAATTCATCTTCTTTTTCTCTGAGTTGAAAGTCCTCTATTTATAGGTAGGAATGCATGTGACTTGTATTTGAAATTCAAATGTGACCGCCTCCTTGTTTTTGTCCCATCCGATATGCAATCATCACTATTCATAGGTGACACACGCTCGTAATTCCTTTTGACAAGCAGCGATCATCCCACCCTTTGACTTGTATCCAATGGATAAAAATAAAAGTCATCCCAACATCTTTTAATCTCACCTTTGATTTTCTTGATAAGTCGAGGTAGTTGGTCATCTCATCCATGTAATCTTCCAATAAACTTGAATTGATCGAGGTAATACATCAGCAGGTTCATGAGTCTGCTGAGATACCTATCAGTCTGTTGATCATCATATTACTATATATAAAATACAATGCAGCTGATTACTTTTATCTAACTTTTATTTGTGAAGTTAGATTACATCATTTTAATGATAACTAAGTTCCAAACATCATCCAACTTATGGAACTTAGACCTTACTACACAAGGTATATGCAATCGCTTAGGTCATCACAGACTTGCCTAAATTCTGATTCCATATCCTTGACTTTAAATACTAAGTTTGATCCCTTAGCCTTCAGAATCGAGTTTGAACCCTCACCCTTCGTCTTCGCCTTCGCCTTGACCTTCAATCAAGAGTTCCTGACAAGTCTACTGACCTATCTACCCTATTGACCTAGACTAGTCTGCTGACAAGAGTCAGCTGACCATTACAGTGCTTGTTTGATCAAACCTATTTGTGAATCAAACTCTAATAAACCTATACATTTGATCTAGACATCTTTTGCCTTTGCACTATAATAGCCTAGTATGGCACTCATCATCAAAGCTGAGAAATAAGTCCAACAATTTCCCTTTTTTGGTGATGATGCCACTACCCTCACCTAATCAAAGAAAGCAAAAGATATAAAACAAAAACAGAACAAATTCACCAATTCTCATTATAATCATTGTTCATTTATCACAACTAGATACATCAAAGATAAAGAATAATAAGCATATGCTGATCTATTGTCTCTTTTCTCTTTCTCTTCTAGCCTTCTCAGCTTGTTCTTGATAGGCTCTGATTTGTTCTATCATATCCCTCATCCATTCATTTTCAATCAGTGTAAAATCAATGTAGGGATTGACTTGCTTCCACCAGTTCCATGCTTCAGGGAGGATAAGATTAATTTCATTCACTCTGAATCCAAACTTCATATACAGCTCCTTGAATTCATCCAGTGAGTCCTTTGCTTTTGTAATAGGTAGCACCTTATCACCTTTGCTACTTCTTCCGCTCTCTTTGCTTGCCCTTAAGGCTTTGACTCTTGCTTCCCAAAATTTCAAACTCAAGAAAGAGTTAAGACCTTCATGAAACCCCATGTCATGATAAGGTCTTCTCCTCGTTGTAATACTCTTTCTTGTACTTGTCTAAAAAGATCATCGATGAGTTGAACTCGCCAGTGCAAAGTTGCTCAATGCATTTGTATCATCTGTCCATCTCTTCTGTGCAAAGAGTCTTGCAGCCTCCTTTGCTGCAGCTGATTGGCCCTCTTCCCCCTTAGTGACATCATCAACAAAACGGGATATGAGGCCATGAATACCTTCCTGTGATACTATCACTCTATTCAAATGACTTTCCATAGTTCCAGTTCTAGTATCAATAGCAGTGATCCTAGATTGCAATGTCTCCTCCAGTCTGTTGATTCTCTCAGTAAGTTTGGGATCGCATAGCAGGTTGTTGTGCAAAGAAGAGCTCAAGAGAGTTTAGGTGTTGCAGCAAGGTTGTCAAGTTTCTGATGGATAGAAGTAAATTGATCTTTCAGAAATTGATCTTTTGCAGTATTTCCAACCTTGATGCCCCTCACATCTAATATCAGACCATTCACAGCATTCTGAGTAGATGTGAAGTTTGAAGCAACTGTGGCAGTAGATTGTCTGTTTTCATTTACCATCTTCATCAGTTTCTTCAAATCTCTCTTCCTGTCTATCCAGTTGTGTCCTTAATTGTTGCATATCATGTCTTTCTTGTTTTCTTTGAAGGCTTTAACACTTCAGTTTTCTTTCTTGTGTCTTCACTCTTTCTTTTCTTAGCAGCTTTCTTGGGTGCAGCAGGTTTGATAGATATCTTCTTAGTTTGCTGAACCTGCTCACCACCAGCATCACCATCATCATCATCATTATCAACACCAGCAGCCTCTCCTGCAACCTCTTCATCATCATCTAGACCAGGAATAGCATAATTAATTTCCTTCTTGTATCTAGACTGATTAATATTCTCAGATGCCACATCAGGGATTCCAAGATGATTCAGCAGGGTCTGAACCATCAATCCTAAGGGCAGCGCCTTGGACTTCCTTTTACCCTCTTTTTCTTCCTTGGTAACCTTCTTCATGTAGTGGATGAAGTATCTGGCCCAATCAAACTTCAAGCTCCTGCAGATGATAATCATCAACTCTATCTTGGGTCCTGATAGAGTGTCCATACTTCCAACCACCCAAGTATGTTTTTAGCAATCGCTTTGCTCAGAGAGACTATATTCACTTCCAATATGTTTGCGCTGATGCCTGGAATGTGATTTGATGGTCGCATCTGTCTTAATCTGATCTACAAATGCCAATTTGTCCAATCCCATTGCTTCGTGGATTGACTCGACCCATCCACCACTTCAACAAATCCAAAACTTCCTCACAGACCGGGAAACTTCAATTTCTTGCCCATTTACATCTGTCTTAAATGCTTCAGTTCCTTCCTTTATCTGAATGTTTCTCCAGAAACTGACAACATTTGTATAAGAAATTGTCTCCAGTCTTATGTTCAACACATTCTCCAGACCGGCATACCTCCTTATTCTTCGACCAATGTTAATGGCCAATTCAGTTCTGTTTGCATCTTCAACAAAACCTCTGACACTTTGACTTGATTCAATTTGTACATCAACTTTTTCCGCCATTTTAATGAGAAGAATGAGATGAAGAAGATTGAATCTCAAATCTGTGTTCACACAGTGTAAAAAATCGCAGTGATAAAGCAGATTTGCAAGTGATCATTTTGCTGTGTGATAGCCTGAATATATAGACAGTGGGTAGTTGAAACTGTCATAGCACGTACATTGAGGTAACCACGATTAAATTGAATGAGTCCAGTCTTGACACGTGGCCCATTACCCTTCCATAACGTTTGTAACCGTTAGATGGTTTAACTGTGGTAATAAAGGATAAAATAAATATCCCGCCAATATGCTTTTTGAATTTAATAACCTTGACTCGTAACGCGTTCCATCCAAAGGTGATCCTCAAGAGGTGGCCTCAAATCTGGCGATAAGAAGGATTCAGCACTTCTGCGACAAAAGTACTCTCATCGATCCTTGTTTTCTTCTTGTTTTGTTCAATTGATAATACAAGATGAAGTTTAATACCAATGACTCGATCATCAAGTGAGCTCACCCAACATGACAAAGACCAATCCCCTTGGCAACCTCATTTGCTCAATTGTCCAAACATAAGTACATGGAATTGTTGATACCAATGACTAATCTGCTAAGTGAGCTCACCCAACATAGCAAAGACTAATCCCCTTGGTGAATTCCAAGACATTGTTTGAATATCACCAACCTTTATAATTCCAAGTTCAAATTTTAATTTGGCAAATCTTTCACTATCAAGTGGCTTAGTGAAAATATCAGCAAGTTGATCTTCAGTAGGGATGTATAGAACCACTACATCTTTCTTTTCAACATGATCTTTTATAAAATTATGTCTCACATCAATGTGCTTGGTTCTAGAGTGCAAAACATGATTTTCTGTGATTACAATTGCACTTGTGTTATCACACATAATTGGAATTTCCTTTTCTTCAATTCCATAATCCCTTAATTGTTGTCTTAGCCATAGTACTTGTGCACAGCAACTTCCAAAGAACAATGTATTCAAACCAAGAAGAGAAGTTGATATAGAATTGCTTTTCTTGCTAAACCAGGAGACCAGTCTATTTCCCATTAACTGACAGGTTCCTGAGGTGCTTTTTGTATCAATCTTGCATCCAGCATAATCAGAATCTGAGTAGGATATAACTTTGAAGCTTCCTTCCTTGGAATACCATATCCCTACTCCCAAAGTCTCTTTTAGATACTTGAGAACTCTTTTGACTGCACCTAAATGACTTTCTTTAGGTTTAGATTGAAATCTTGCACAAACACCTACAACAAATGATATATCAGGTCTGCTGGCAGTTAGGTACAGCAGACTGCCTATCATCCTTCTGTATAAGGTTTGATCAACATCTTTGCCTTCTTTATCTTCATCCAATCTGATATTTGTACTCATAGGAGTTGAATTCTTAGTGCTGTTTTCCATACCAAACTTCTTCAGTAACTCCTTGGTATACTTGGTTTGATGAATGAAGATTCCCTCTTTCATTTGTTTAACTTGCAATCCCAAAAAGTAGTTCATTTCTCCCATCATACTCATTTGGAATTTACTCTTCATTAGATTTGCAAACTTTTCACAAAGTAAATCATTTTCAGAACCAAAAATTATGTCATCCACATAAATTTGTACCAGCAGGGTGCTGTCCCCTTCACTGATTCTGCAAAGTGTCTTGTCAATGGTGCCTTTTATAAAACCATTGTCCATCAAGAATTGAGATAGAGTCTCATACCATGCTCTTGGTGCTTGTTTCAATCCATAAAGTGCTTTGTTGAG
The DNA here is from genome assembly GCA_026214975.1 of Gentiana macrophylla. Classification (NCBI taxonomy): domain Eukaryota; kingdom Viridiplantae; phylum Streptophyta; class Magnoliopsida; order Gentianales; family Gentianaceae; genus Gentiana; species Gentiana macrophylla. The sequence continues at coordinate 74,487,760 of CM047805.1, forward strand.
TCTATACACTTTATCTTCTTGATCTTTAACTTCAAATCCAGGAGGTTGCTGAACATATACTTCCTCCTCTAGAATGCCATTCAAAAATGCACTCTTGACATCCATCTGATATACTTTGAAGTTCTTATATGCAGCATGTGCCAAGAATAATCTGATAGCTTCAAATCTTGCAACAGGTGCATAAGTTTCATCAAAATCTATTCATTCAGCTTGAGAATAGCCTTTTGCAACTAGTCTTGCTTTATTCCTTACAATGGTACCAGATTCATCAAGTTTGTTTCTGTATACCCACTTAGTACCAATGATATTTGCATGACTTGGCCTTTCAACTAGTGTCCAAACTTGATTTCTTTCAAATTCATTTAATTCTTCTTGCATAGCAATTATCCAATCTGGATATGAAATTGCTTCTTCAACAACTTTAGGTTCCACTTGAGATAGAAAACAAGTAAACAAAGCTTCCAGTTGTCTTCTAGTTCTCACACCTTGCTGTACATTGCCAATAACTTGTTCAGCAGGGTGATTCCTTAACCATTGTGGATTTTGGTTATTTTGATTTTCAGGAACATCATCTTCAGTAGGGTCTGCTGTAGCTTCTTCTACAGGGGGTTTAGCAAATTCTTGAACTACTTCAGTTGTTGCATCAGTAACATTATCAGCAGGGGCAGTATCAGAAACTTTCAAGTCATTGAATCTTTCTAAAACTTCAACACAATCTGGATCAGTGACTTGTTGATTCTCAGCAGGTCCACAATCTTCATCTTCTATACCAGTAAATTTTGGTTCATCAAACACAACATGGATTGTTTCTTCATGTTTCAGTGACCTCTTGTTCAAGACTCAATGCTCTCTTGATCAAGAATATCCCAAGAAAATTCCTTCATCTGATTTTGGTTGGAATTTTTTCAAATGTACCTTATGATTTAGAATAAAACATTTGCTTCCAAATGGATGGAAATAGGATATGTTAGGTTTCCTTCCATTCCAAACCTCATAAGGTGTCTTCAGCAGCTTCTTGTTTACTGATGTTCTATTTTGTGTGTAGCATGTCAGTATTCACTTCGCCTCAAATTTCATATCTTTCAGTAGCAATGCTTCACAAATCATTGTTCTTCCCGCTTCCTATAAAGTTCTCGCTTTCTTCTTCAAAGAACCCCATTTTACTTGTGGTGTACACCAAAGACAGAAGTTGATGTAGTACACGATTCTGTTCACAATATTCTCTTATAACTTTGTTGAGAAATTCAAGACTCGATCCGATCTTATCTTTATAACTGTTAAAATTTTCTCATTTTGTAATCTTTTCAAAAGATTAGGCATGCTTTGAAGTGTCTCACTTTTCTTGTTCATGAATAACACCCAAGTGTACCTAGAGTAATCATCCACAACCACTAAGGTGTACTTCTTTCCTGTTACACTTGTTGGAGTTATTGGTCCAAAAAGATCCATATGCATCAGCTCCAACACTCTATTTGTTGATTGTTTGGTCTTTGATTTGAAACTTGACTTTATCTGTTTACCTTGTTGACAAGCATCACATATAGCATCCTTCTTGAATGTGATCTTAGGTAAACCAACCACCAGTTTCTTCTTCACCAACTGATTGATGTCATCAAAGTTTAAGTGATTTAACTTCTTGTGCCATAACCAATTGAGTTCTGATTTGGTGTGTACAATCAGGCAGGTTTCTGGAACTGCAGTAGACCAATCCACAACATACATATTCTATTGTCTTCTGCCAGCAAGCACAACTTGATCACCTCTTTCACTAATGACAATGCAGTTGTCTTTGTCAAAAGTAACCTTGTAACCCTTGTCACAGAATTGTCCAAAGGCTCGGCAAGTTGTATTCCAAATTCCTCAACATATGCAACATCCTTGATTGTAAGTCCATTTCTCACAAGTATGCCATATCCTCTTGTATATCCAGGTGTATTCTTGTTGCCAAAATTCACCCTTGGACCATCTTTTGCTACAAAGTTTGACAGACAGTGCTTATTCTTTGTCATGTGTCTGGAACATCCACTGTCAAAGTACCAGACACCCTACAAAACAAAATTAATGCATTTTAGGTACCCAAACTTGTTTGGGTCCATAATGGTCAGTGGTAAGCATGACCCTTGGCATGTCTCCATAAGGTCTTCTCATAAATGTGTCATACTTTGGTTCATACATGTATTCCACACATCCATAAGTTCTAACAGTAGGTTGTGTAGGAATCACATATGTTTTCTGGCCTTTTGGTTTATAATGCTGTTTAAAGTGATTCTTGATGTTAGAAGCATTAGTATAACCATTAGTTTGTCATCTCACAGGAACAACCCTCAGTAGTATGGAGTCTCTTGAGGCCTTGTATAAGTCCTCTCTTTGATTCCATTGCCTAGGTTTTACCCTAGCAAAGATGGTTATCCTTCTTGCTTTCTAGCATTAATGCGTAAATATTCCAATCATCATCGAGAGGAACAGTCTACCTTTCCCCTCGAGATAAGTATCCCTTGAATGATTAACATTTTTGGGTTTAGGATTCTTATCCTTGGAATGTTTCTGCTTCTTACCTTTCGTGGTCCAAAGGACTTGGTATCAGTCCGCTATCGCAGACTTAGAAGGCACATCACCCTATTTTTAGATTTATTCTTTTACTAGAGTCGTTGACTTCTTAGACTTCTCGATTTTGCTTCCTTGAAGCATTCTCATTGGGTTTTATCGCTTCAAAGAACCTTATCGGGAGTTGGATCTAGTGCAGTACAAACTTGGGACCACCTCACGTACTAGGTTCAAGAACCTTCTCGATCCCCTCTTGTTGGATTCTGCCGAGTTCCAAATACAAGCCCTGTTTCTATCTCCATAAGGCTTTCCCGATTTGTATGCGATGATTGGAACAAGATGGTTCAAATAGATTCAGAGGTCAGCTGGATGATCAGCAGACTTATGATGATTCTCGCCCAACATCTTTTCCTTACCTTTGAGAACCCTTAATTCACTTTCAATCTTCCAACTTCCAATTCAAGAGTTTCTTTTTCAGCCTTCACAACCTCATAACCAGATTGTATTATCCTCAGTTGATTAAGGATGGCATCCAAAGTCTCATTGTTGTCAGAATTTCTAGGATTTGAACCACAGGTTGATTCACAATCACTTTCAGCAGGAGTGTTGATGGATACAGTGTTGTATACCTCCTCAGTTTCATCCATATTGGCCATCAAAGCATAATCCTCCATATCAGCAACTAATGCAGTGTCATCTGATTCATTTCCCTTTTCAGATTCCACTTCATACCCTTATTCATCTTCAGCAACCATAGCCTTCTTGCCATATCTTCTTTGTTGACTCTTGGTCTTCAGTAGGTCTGGACAATCAGGTCTAAAATGTCCAGGCTTCTTGTAGTTGAAATAAAGATAATCAGGTTCCTTGCCTTGTTTTAGTTCAGGACAGTCAGGTTTGAAGTGTCCTTGTTTCTTGCAATGAAAGCACAGATAGTCATTATCTTTCCTTGGTTCTTCTTTCCTTCTTCTTTGTGAGGCCTCTTTGTAAAATTTCTTGCAGGGGGCCTTTCAGTCTTCATCATCCCGATTTTCTTGCTCAAGAGGGCAATTTGTTCTTGCATCTCATCCAAAGATATCATCCTGTCCTCCTGATGTTTCTTCATGATGTGAAGCAGCCAATGCAGTGGTCTTTGGCTCTTCCTTTTCAGTTTCAGGCACAAGCTTTTTGCTAAATTCATAAGCCTTTAGATCGGAAAACAATTTGAAGGTGTCTTCTTCATGCAACTTTCTCATTTCTTCAATTGCAGTCACCTTCATTTTCCAAACATCTTTTGCGTGTAGAGCTTCCAAGATTTTGGTGTTTATTTCTCTTTTGAATAACTTACACTCAAGAGTTGTAAGTTCATCCAAGATTGCATTGAATCTTGATTCCATTTGCTCAATGGTTTCATTAGGCAAAGATCTTGAACTTTTGGAATCTCTTTCTGGCTACACTGATTTTGTTCTTCTTTATTGCATCAGTGCCTTCACAGATCAAGTGAATCTTGTCCCGAGTTCCTTTGCGCCTCTTGCAATCTTTAACCTTCATGTACATATTGCTATCCAAGGTTCTCGTAAATGATATCAATAGCAATGTTGTTGAGGTTTGCCCTTTTCTCGCCTTCTCGCATTCCATTCTCTTTTTGGTTTAGGAATGTACTCAGTTCTGTCACCCACTGTTACTGACTTTGTAATCTCCAGTGGTCCATCAGTTAGTACATCCATCATCTCATCATGAGTAGCAGCAAGATATGCCTGCATTCGACGTTTATACTCATCAAATCTATCAAGAGAACACATCAACATAGTTCTAGCATACTGTGTGTTGTCCATGATGCAAATCTTGAAAATCAGTAACTTGAAAGAAAGTTTTAAAGAATTTTCACAAGCACAACAAGTAGGATTCCTTCAGAACAGAAGCACTGCTCCGATACCAATTGTTGGTCCCTTGAAAAGGCTTTGGTTAAGTTTAGAGGGGGGGGGGGTGAATAAACTTAACACTTAAAACTTTGGAGTTAACAAATTCTGCAACTTCAAAGATCTCGATATACTTGAGAGTTCTGCTTTGAGACTTCATGAGTCTGGCCGATAAAATGTAGTTCATCGACGCTTTAGTTTGCTGAATTTGTGCAGCGGAATTATATCAAAAATAAGCCTTAATACTTGTTGTTAAAAGTGATACTAAGTACTAGATACTCAGTAGTGCAAGTGTGTGGTTTCAGTTGCTAGATTCAGTAGATTGATAAATGAAATAAACTAAGTGCAGAAAGTAAATGCTAAAAGTTAGTAGGCAGATTTTATAGTGGTTCCAGGTGATGTAATCCTGTCAGTCCACTCTTCTCCTGTGATGTTGGAGGAAATTCACTAGAGATCTTTGATGTAGCTGTTACAAAGATTCCTAAGTTGTTTGTCCTTCACCAATGACTATGGCTTCACAAATCGGCCCGGGAACAGTAGGATTGCTTTGCTCCTAAGTCTTCCACTGTCCTTGAAGGGTAGGATTGCCGCTTCACCACTCCACCACAAACAACAGATCTTTCACACCCAACGGATGCTTCACTGTCTTCAAGAGTTCTTTATAAAATAAAGATTGAATCAAGTAAATGATTCGATTGCGAGCTTGATTAGGATGAAGTAATCAAGACTTTGCGCCTTCAAGTGTGTGATCTTGATATAGCTTGAATACAGGATGCACTTGAAGAAATTCTCTAGATCAGCAGCTTTATGCTCAGTAAGTTCAGCAGGGTGTTTTTCAGCTCAGATTTATCACTTAAAGTTTATCCAAAATTCATCTTCTTTTTCTGAGTTGAAAGTCCTCTATTTATAGGTAGGAATGCATGTGACTTGTATTTGAAATTCAAATGTGACCGTTCCTTGTTTTTGTCCCATCTGATATGCAGTCTGTCACTATTCATAGGACTGACACTGTCAGAATTCCTTTTTGACAGTGCAGTCTGTCCACCCCTTTGACTTGTATCCAATGGATAAAAATAAAAGTCATCCCAACGCCTTTTAATCTCAGCCTTTGATTTTCTTGATAAGTCAGAGGTAGTTGGTTGTCCTCATCCATGTAATCTTCCAATAAACTTGAATTGATCGAGGTAATACATCAGCAGGTTCATGAGTCTGCTGAGATACCTATCAGTCTGCTGATCATCATATTACTGTATATAAAATACAATGCAGCTTATTACTTTTATCTAACTTTTATTTGTGAAGTTAGATTACATCATTTTAATGATAACTAAGTTCCAAACATCATCCAACTTATGGAACTTAGACCTTCTACACAAGGTATATGCAATCAGTTTAGGTCATCACAGACTTGCCTAAATTCTAATTCCATATCCTTGACTTTAAATACTAAGTTTGATCCCTTAGCCTTCAGAATCGAGTTTGAACCCTCACCTTCGCCTTGATCTTGACCTTTCAAAGAGTTCCTGACAAGTCTACTGACCTATCTACCCTACTGACCTAGACTAGTCTGCTGACAAGAGTCAGCTGACCATTACAGTGCTTGTTTGATCAAACCTATTTGTGAATCAAACTCTAATAAACCTATACATTTGATCTAGACATCTTTTTGCCTTTGCACTATAACAGCTAGTATGGCACTCATCATCAAAACTGAGAAATAAGTCCAACAATTTCCCCCTTTTTGGTGATGATGCCACTACCCTCACCTAATCAGCAAAGCAAAAAGATATAAAACAAAAACAGAACAAATTCAGTCAATTCTCATTATAATCATTGTTCAGTTATCACAACTAGATACATCAAAGATAAAGAATAATAAGCATATGCTGATCTATTGTCTCTTTTCTCTTTCTCTTCTAGCCTTCTCAGCTTGTTCTTGATAGGCTCTGATTTGTTCTATCATATCCCTCATCCATTCATTTTCAATCAGTGTAAAATCAATGTAGGGATTGACTTGCTTCCACCAGTTCCATGCTTCAGGGAGGATAAGATTAATTTCATTCACTCTGAATCCAAACTTCATATACAGCTCCTTGAATTCATCCAGTGAGTCCTTTGCTTTTGTAATAGGTAGCACCTTATCACCTTTGCTACTTCTTCTGCCTTTGTTGCTTGCCCTTAAGGCTTTGACTCTTGCTTCCCAAAATTTCAAACTCAAGAAAGAGTTAAGACCTTCATGAAACCCCATGTCATGATAAGGTCTTCTCCTGTTGTAATACTCTTTCTTGTACTGTCTAAAAAGATCATCAGTGAGTTGAACTCTGCCAGGTGCAGGTTGCCTGAATCCATTTGTATCATCTGTCCATCTCTTCTGTGCAAAGAGTCTTGCAGCCTCCTTTGCTGCAGCTGATTGGCCCTCTTCCCCCTTAGTGACATCATCAACAAAACGGGATATGAGGCCATGATTACCTTCATGTGATACTATCACTCTATTCAAATGACTTTCCATAGTTCCAGTTCTAGTATCAATAGCGGTGATCCCGGATTGCAATGTCTCCTCCCAATCTGTTGATTCTCTCAAGAAGTTTGGGATCGTGCATAGCAGTTGTTGTGCAAAGAAGAGGCTCAAAGAGTTTAGGTGTTGCGCAAGGTTGTCAAGTTTCGATGGATAGAAGTAAATTGATCTTTCGTAAATTGATCTTTTGCGATTTTCCAACCTTGATGCCCTCACATCTAATATCGCACCATTCACAAAGATTCGAGTAGATGTGAAGTTTGAAGCAACTGTGGCGATGAGATTGTCTGCTTTCATTTACCATCTTCATCGCTTTTCAAATCTCTCTTCCTGCTATCCAGCTTGTGTCCTTAATTGTTGCATATCATGTCTTTCTTGTTTTCTTTGAAGGCTTTAACACTTCAGTTTTCTTTCTTGTGTCTTCACTCTTTCTTTTCTTAGCAGCTTTCTTGGGTGCAGCAGGTTTGATAGATATCTTCTTAGTTTGCTGAACCTGCTCACCACCAGCATCACCATCATCATCATCATTATCAACACCAGCAGCCTCTCCTGCAACCTCTTCATCATCATCTAGACCAGGAATAGCATAATTAATTTCCTTCTTGTATCTAGACTGATTAATATTCTCAGATGCCACATCAGGGATTCCAAGATGATTCAGCAGGGTCTGAACCATCAATCCTAAGGGCAGCGCCTTGGACTTCCTTTTTCCCTCTTTTTCTTCCTTGGTAACCTTCTTCATGTAGTGGATGAAGTATCTGGCCCAATCAAACTTCAAGCTCCTGCAGATGATAATCATCAATTCTATCTTGGGTCCTGATAGAGTGTCCATACTTCCAACCAGTCCAAGTATGTTTTTAGCAATCAGTTTGCTCAGTAGACTATATTCACTTCCAATATGTTTGCAGTTGATGCCTGGAACAGATTTGATGGCTGCATCTGTCTTAATCTGATCTACAAATGCCAATTTGTCCAATCCCATTGCTTCAGGATTGACTGACCCATCCACCACTTCAACAAATCCAAAACTTCCTCGCAGATCTGGGAAACTTCAATTTCTTGCCCATTTACAGCTGTCTTAAATGCTTCAGTTCCTTCCTTTATCTGAATGTTTCTCCAGAAACTGACAACATTTGTATAAGAAATTGTCTCCAGTCTTATGTTCAACACATTCTCCAGACCGGCATACCTCCTTATTCTTCGACCAATGTTAATGGCCAGTTCAGTTCTGTTTGCATCTTCAACAAAACCTCTGACACTTTGACTTGATTCAATTTGTACATCAACTTTTTCCGCCATTTTAATGAGAAGAATGAGATGAAGAAGATTGAATCTCAAATCATGTTCACACAAAGGTAAAAAATCGCAGTGATAAAGCAGATTTGCAAGTGATCATTTTGCTGTGTGATAGCCTGAATATATAGAGAGTGGGTAGTTGAAACTGTCATAGCACGTACATTGAGGTAACCATGATTAAATTGAATGAGTCCAGTCTTGACACGTGGCCCATTACCCTTCCATAACGTTTGTAACCGTTAGATGGTTTAACTGTGGTAATAAAGGATAAAATAAATATCCCGCCAATATGCTTTTTGACTTTAATAACCTTGACTGTGTAACGTTCCATCCAAAGCAGGTGATCCTCAAGAGGTGGCCTCAAGATCTCACGATAAGAAGGATTCAGCAGCCTGCTGACAAAAGTACTCTGCTGATCCTTGTTTTCTTCTTGTTTTGTTCAATTGATAATACAAGATGAAGTTTAATACCAATGACTGATCTGTCAAGTGAGCTCACCCAACATGACAAAGACCAATCCCCTTGGCAACCTCATTTGCTCAATTGTCCAAACATAAGTACATGGAATTGTTGATACCAATGACTAATCTGCTAAGTGAGCTCACCCAACATAGCAAAGACTAATCCCTTGGTGAATTCCAAAGACATTGTCGAATATCACCAACCTTTATAATTCCAAGTTCAGTCCTTAATTTGGCAAATCTTTCACTATCAAGTGGCTTAGTGAAAATATCGCAAGTTGATCTTCAAGAGGGATGTATAGAACCACTACATCTTTCTTTTCAACATGATCTCTTATAAAATGATGTCTCACATCAATGTGCTTGGTTCTAGAGTGCAAAACAGATTTTCTCATGATTACAATTGCACTTGTGTTATCACACATAATTGGAATTTCCTTTTCTTCAATTCCATAATCCCTTAATTGTTGTCTTAGCCATAGTACTTGTGCACAAAGAACTTCCAAAGAACAATGTATTCAAATTTTCAAGAGTAGAAAGTTGATATAGAATTGCATTTCTTGCTAAACCAGAGACCAGTCTATTTCCCATTAACCGATGTGTTCCTGAGAGGTGCTTTTTCTATCAATCTTGCATCCAAAGATAATCGAGACTGAGTAGGATATAACTTTGAAGCTTCCTTCCTTGGAATACCATATCCCTACTCCCAAAGTCTCTTTTAGATACTTGAGAACTCTTTTGACTGCACCTAAATGACTTTCTTTAGGTTTAGATTGAAATCTTGCACAAACACCTACAACAAATGATATATCAGGTCTGCTGGCAGTTAGGTACAAAGAAACTGCCTATCATCCTTCTGTATAAGGTTTGATCAACATCTTTGCCTTCTTTATCTTCATCCAATCTGATATTTGTACTCATAGGAGTTGAATTCTTAGTGTTGTTTTCCATACCAAACTTCTTCAGTAACTCCTTGGTATACTTGGTTTGATGAATGAAGATTCCCTCTTTCATTTGTTTAACTTGCAATCCCAAAAAGTAGTTCATTTCTCCCATCATACTCATTTGGAATTTACTCTTCATTAGATTTGCAAACTTTTCACAAAGTAGATCATTTTCAGAACCAAAAATTATGTCATCCACATAAATTTGTACCAGCAGGGTGCTGTCCCCTTCACTGATTCTGAAAAGTGTCTTGTCAATGGTGCCTTTTATAAAACCATTGTCCACCAAGAATTGAGATAGAGTCTCATACCATGCTCTTGGTGCTTGTTTCAATCCATAAAGTGCTTTGTTGAGTCTATACACTTTATCTTCTTGATCTTTAACTTCAAATCCAGGAGGTTGCTGAACATATACTTCCTCCTCTAGAATGCCATTCAAAAATGCACTCTTGACATCCATCTGATATACTTTGAAGTTCTTATATGCAGCATGTGCCAAGAATAATCTGATAGCTTCCAATCTTGCAACAGGTGCATAAGGTTCATCAAAATCTATTCCTTCAGCTTGAGAATAGCCTTTTGCAACTAGTCTTGCTTTTTTCCTTACAATGGTACCAGATTCATCAAGTTTGTTTCTGTATACCCACTTAGTACCAATGATATTTGCATGACTTGGCCTTTCAACTAGTGTCCAAACTTGATTTCTTTCAAATTCATTTAATTCTTCTTGCATAGCAATTATCCAATCTGGATCTGAAATTGCTTCTTCAACAACTTTAGGTTCCACTTGAGATAGAAAACAAGTAAACAAAGCTTCCAGTTGTCTTCTAGTTCTCACACCTTGCTGTACATTGCCAATAACTTGTTCAGCAGGGTGATTCCTTAACCATTGTGGATTTTGGTTATTTTGATTTTCAGGAACATCATCTTCAGTAGGGTCTGATGTAGCTTCTTCTATAGGGGGTTCAGCAAATTCTTGAACTGCTTGAGTTGTTGCATCAGTAACATTATCAGCAGGGGCAGTATCAGAAACTTTCAAGTCATTGAATCTTTCTAAAACTTCAACATAATCTGGATCAGTGACTTGTTGATTCTCAGCAGGTCCACAATCTCCATCTTCTATACCAGTAAATTTTGGTTCATCAAACACAACATGGATTGTTTCTTCATGTTTCAGTGACCTCTTGTTCAGTACCCTGAATGCTCTGCTGACTGAAGAATATCCCAAGAAAATTCCTTCATCTAATTTTGGTTGGAATGTTTTCAAATGTACCTTATGATTTAGAATAAAACATTTTCTTCCAAATGGATGGAAATAGGATATGTTAGGTTTCCTTCCATTCCAAACCTCATAAGGTGTCTTCAAAGAGACTTCTTGTTGTTTACTCGATGTTCTATTTTGTGTGTAGCATGTCATATTCACTCGCCTCACTTCAATATCTTTCAGTAGCAATGCTTCACAAATCATTGTTCTTCCCGCTTCCTTTAAAGTTCTGCTTTTCTTTCAAAGAACCCCATTTTGTCAGTGGTGTACCAAAGAAGAACAAGTTGATGTAGTACACCATTCTGCTCACAATATTCTCTTATAACTTTGTTGAGAAATTCAATACTCGATCCGATCTTATCTTTATAATCATGTTAAACTTTTCTCATTTTGTAATCTTTTCAAAAGATTAGGCATGCTTTGAAGTGTCTCACTTTTCTTGTTCATGAATAACACCCAAGTGTACCTAGAGTAATCATCCACAACCACTAAGGTGTACTTCTTTCTGTTACACTTGTTGGAGTTATTGGTCCAAAAGATCCATATGCATCGGCTCCAACACTCTATTTGTTGATTGTTTGGTCTTTGATTTGAAACTTGACTTTATCTGCTTTACCTTGTTGACAAGCATCACATATAGCATCCTTCTTGAATGTGATCTCGTGTAAACCAACCACCGCTTTCTTCACACAACCGATTGATGTCATCAAAGTTTAAGTGATTTAACTTCTTGTGCCATAACCAATTGAGTTCTGATTTGGTGTGTACAATTAGGCAGGTTTCTGGAACTGCAGTAGACCAATCCACAACATACATATTCTGTTGTCTTCGCGCCAAAGAAGCACAACTTGATCACCTCTTTCACTAATGACAATGCAGTTGTCTTTGTCAAAAGTAACCTTGTAACCCTTGTCACAGAATTGTCCATTGCTCAGCAAGTTGTATTCCAGTCCCTCAACATATGCAACATCCTTGATTGTAAGTCCATTTCTCACAAGTATGCCATATCCTCTTGTATATCCAGGTGTATTCTTGTTGCCAAAATTCACCCTTGGACCATCTTTTGCTACAAAGTTTGACAGACAAAGGCTTATTCTTTGTCATGTGTCCGGAACATCCACCGTCAAAGTACCGCATACACCTACAAAAACAAAGTTAATGCATTTTAGGTACCCAAACCTGTTTGGGTCCATAATGGTCAGTGGTAAGCATGACCCTTGGCATGTCTCCATAAGGTCTTCTCCTAAATGTGTCATACTTTGGTTCATACATGTATTCCACACATCCATAAGTTCTAACAGTAGGTTGTGTAGAAATCACATATGTTTTCTGGCCTTTTGGTTTATAATGCTGTTTAAAGTGATTCTTGATGTTAGAAGCATTAGTATAACCATTAGTTTGCTGTCTGTTAGGAATAGCCCTGTAGTATGGAGTCTGCTGAGGCCTTGTATAAGTCCTCTGCTGATTCCATTGCCTAGGTTTTACCCTAGCAGCATGGTTATCCTTACTGTTTCTAGCATTAGATGCAGAAATTTTCCAATCATCATCAGTAGGGAACAGTCTACCTTTCCCCCTGAGATAAGTATCCCTTGAATGATTAACATTTTTGGGTTTAGGATTCTTATCCTTGGAATGTTTCTGTTTTTTACCCTTCTGTGGTCCAGCAAACTTGGTATCAGGTCTGCTATCAGCAGGCTTAGAAGGCACATCAGTCCTATTTTTAGATTTATTCTTTTTACTAGGAGCTGTAGACTTCTTAGACTTCTGATTTTGCTTCCTTGAAGCATTCTCATTGGGTTTTACTACTTCAGCAACCTTACTGGGAGTTGGATCTAGTGCAGGTACAAACTTGGGACCAATTCTGGTACTAGGTTCAGTAACCTTACTGGATCCACTCTTGTTGGATTGCTGAGTTCCAAATCCAAGCCCTGTTCTATCTCCATAAGGCTTTCCTGATTTGTATGCAGTATTGGAACAAGATGGTTCAAATAGATTCGAGGTCACTGGATGATCAAAGCAGACTTATGCCGATTCTCGTCCCAACATCTTTTTCCTTACCTTTGAGAACCCTTAATTCAGCTTTCAATCTTCCAACTTCCAATTCAAGAGTTTCTTTTTCAGCCTTCACAACCTCATAACCAGATTGTATTATCCTCAGTTGATTAAGGATGGCATCCAAAGTCTCATTGTTGTCAGAATTTCTAGGATTTGAACCACAGGTTGATTCACAATCACTTTCAAAGATGAGTGTTGATGGATACAGTGTTGTATACCTCCTCGCTTTCATCCATATTGGCCATCAAAGCATAATCCTCCATATCAAGAACTAATGCAAAGGTCATCCGATTCATTTCCTTTTGATTCCACTTCATACCCTCGATTCATCTTCAAAGAACCATATCCTTCTTGCCATGTCTTCTTTGTTGACTCTTGGTCTTCATGAGGTCCGACAATCAGTCTAAAATGTCCAGGGCTTCTTGCAGCTTGAAATAAAGATAATCGTGTTCCTTGCCTTGTTTTAGTTCGGACAATCGTTTGAAGTGTCATGGTTTCTTGCAATGAAAGCACAGATAGTCATTATCTTTCCTTGGTTCTTCTTTCCTTCTTTTAGTAGGCCTCTTTGTAAAATTTCTTGCGTGGGCCTTTCCAGTCTTCATCATCCCGATTTTCTTGCTCAAGAGGGCAATTTGTTCTTGCATCTCATCCAAAGATATCATCCTCGCCCCTCCTGATGTTTCTTCATGATGTGAAGCAGCCAATGTAGTGGTCTTTGGCTCTTCCTTTTCGCCTTGTGCACAAGCTTTTTGCTAAATTCATAAGCCTTTAGATCTCAAAACAATTTGAAGGTGTCTTCTTCATGCAACTTTCTCATTTCTTCAATTGCAATACCTTCATTTTCCAAACATCTTTTGCAGTGTAGAGCTTCCAAGATTTTGGTGTTTATTTCCTTTTTGAATAACTTACACTCAAGCAGTTGTAAGTTCATCCAGATTGCATTGAATCTTGATTCCATTTGCTCAATGGTTTCATTAGGCAAAGATCTTGAACTTTTGGAATCTCTTTCCGCTACACTGATTTTGTTCTTCTTTATTGCATCGGTGCCTTCACAGATCAAGTGAATCTTGTCCCGAGTTCCTTTGCGCCTTGCAATCTTTAACCTTCATGTACATATTGCTATCCAAGGTTCGTAAATGATATCAATAGCAATGTTGTTGAGGTTTGCCCTTTTCTCGCCTTCGCATTCCATTCTCTTTTTTGGCTTAGAATGTACTCGATTCACACCCATCATTCATCGACTTTGTAATCTCCAAAGGTCCATCGCTTAGTACATCCATCATCTCATCATGAGTAGCAGCAAGATATGCCTCGCATTCGACGCTTATACTCATCAAATCTATCAAGAGAACACATTAACATAGTTCTAGCATACTGTGTGTTGTCCATGATGCAAATCTTGAAAATCAGTAACTTGAAAGAAAGTTTTAAAGAATTTTCACAAGCACAACAAGTAGGATTCCTTCAGAACAGAAGCACTGCTCCGATACCAATTGTTGGTCCCTTGAAAAGGCTTTGGTTAAGTTTAGAGGGGGGGTGAATAAACTTAACACTTAAAACTTTGGAGTTAACAAATTCTACAACTTCAAAGAATCTGCGATACTTCAGAGAGTCTCTTGAGACTTCGTGAGTCTCACGATAAACAGTAGTCTACTGACAGTTTAGTTTGCTGAATTTGTGCAGCGGAATTATATCAAAAATAAGCCTTAATACTTGTTGTTAAAAGTGATACTAAGTACTAGATACTCAGTAGTGCAAGTGTGTGGTTTCAGTTGCTAGATTCAGTAGATTGATAAATGAAATAAACTAAGTGCAGAAAGTAAATGCTGAAAGTAAGTAGGCAGATTTTATAGTGGTTCCAGGTGATGTAATCCTGCTACCCACTCTTCTCCTGTGATGTTGGAGGAAATTCACTAGAGATCTTTGATGTAGTCACAAAAGATTCCTAAGTTGTTTGTCCTTCACCAATGACTATGGCTTCACAAACTGAAAACTGGGAACAGGTAGGATTGCTGCTCCTAAGTCTTCCACTGGTCCTTGAAGGGTAGGATTGCCTCTTCACCAGCTCCACCACAAACAACAGTCTTTCACACCCAACAGATGCTTCACTGCCTTCAAGAGTTCTTTATAAAATAAAGATTGAATCAAGTAAATGATTCATTCAAAGCAGCCTTGATTAGGATGAAGTAATCAAGACTTGCAGCCTTCAAGTGTGTGATCTTGATATAGCTTGAATACAGGATGCACTTGAAGAAATTCTCTAGATCGGTAGCTTTATGCTCAAGAAGTTCAAGAGGTGTTTTTCACTCATTTATCACTTAAAGTTTATCCAAAATTCATCTTCTTTTCTCGAGTTGAAAGTCCTCTATTTATAGGTAGGAATGCATGTGACTTGTATTTGAAATTCAAATGTGACTGCCTTGTTTTTGTCCTTCGATATATGCAAACATCACTATTCATAGGATCGACACTGCTGAATTCCTTTTTTTGACAAAGGCAATCATTCCACCCTTTGACTTGTATCCAATGGATAATAATAAAAGTCATTCCAACGTCTTTTTAATCTCAGCCTTTGATTTTCTTGATAAGTCAGAGGTAGTTGGCTGTCCTCATCCATGTAATCTTCCAATAAACTTGAATTGATTGAGGTAATACATCAGCAGGTTCATGAGTCTGCTGAGATACCTATCAGTCTGTTGATCATCATATTACTATATATAAAATACAATGCAGCTGATTACTTTTATCTAACTTTTATTTGTGAAGTTAGATTACATCATTTTAATGATAACTAAGTTCCAAACATCATCCAACTTATGGAACTTAGACCTTCTACACAAGGTATATGCAATCAGTTTAGGTCATCACAGACTTGCCTAAATTCTAATTCCATATCCTTGACTTTAAATACTAAGTTTGATCCCTTAGCCTTCAGAATCGAGTTTGAACCTCACCTTCCTTCGCCTTCGCCTTCGCCACCTTTCAAGAGTTCCCGACAAGTCTAAGACCTATCTACCTCAAGAGTCACCACCATTACAACCTATCTACCAAAATCTAATAAACCTATACATTTGATCTAGTCTCACGACAAACAAATAGTCACCGATCCATTACAACATCACGAGTTTGTTTGATCAAACCTATTTGTGAATCAAACTCTAATAAACCTATACATTTGATCTCCGACACATCTTTTGCCTTTGCACTATAATAGTTAGTATGGCACTCATCTTCAAGTGAGAAAATTAGATGATATGTTGATAGTGAGAAAGGAAGAAATAATAATGAAAGTAGTAAAAAATAAATTAGAATCGAAATAAATGAAATAATATATAGTGTTATTATAACATAGGATAGTATATTTGTAATTTGATAGAATAAATTTTTAATTAAGTAAAGTCATCTCAACTGATATATTATTTCTATATTATTTATGTCTATTTTAGATTTTTATCAAGATTTTAAGTTTGTATAACTAGATAAATATTTGTATGAAATATTTTTTTCTATATTATTTATGAAATTAGACAAAAATAGTTACTTATAATTATAATGAAATTTTAGAATGATTTTCTTTTCAAGACAAGTATGAATTTGGAATCGGATTAGGAATGATGAGATTTTTGGCATTACTTTGACTAACTATGGCCAAATAAGCCTACCCGAACGTAATTTCCAATTTTGTCCCCACTCACCTTTGTAGAGTGAATGATCAAGACCTCACTCAAATTAGCCATTATGATTAACTAGATAAAACCGACCATTAAACTCAAAATGGTCTACATTTCCTTGAAATCCCGCAAGTTTAGTATGTGCTTATGGATAGCGGTGACGACATCGAAATTCAGTAGTGGTATATGCTGAGATTGGAATAAATATTATTCGGATGGCAATCTTTTGTCAAAAACTGTTATTTTCTAGAAAAAGAAAAAGTTGAAATAGTTAGGTACTGATGTATTTGTTATCACCTCATGACGCTTGAAAGATAGTCGATTATGGTAATGAGTTCGGATATGTTAGTATTCTGAAGAAAAAAAAAGAAGAAAAAAAGAAAAGAAATAATATGGTTAGTAGAATTAAAATTTGAAAACAATGTCGTGGATGTTATCGATCAAGATATTTTTGATCAAAAGTGAAGGTGTAAGCACGTACGGCTTGCTTCTATTTCTTTTGATTTTCCTTTGTTATCCTTTCGATTAGCCAAACACCCTGAGCCTGAACATTATAAGTCATTTTTCCAACTACTTGACTTAGTCCTTGATTCCGAAATCTCATATAGTGGCGATTAAAAAGTTATTCTAAGTATTTTATTTTATATTTATTAAGTAATTCATGTAGAATTTCATTTGGATAATGTTTTATAACTAACTTATTAAGTTATACACACTTTTTATCTTTTTAATAATCTTAGATAGATAAAATCAATATAATTATAATATTGACAAAGATAATGTTACTAAGTTAGAAATTTAGTCTATAAGAACTATATTATTTGCATTATAACATTTTATATATTATCGTTTATTTTGCTCGAGGACGATCAAAAGCTAAGTGGGGAGTAGTTGATGTATGATAAAAATATAACTATATTATATGACTTTTTATATCGTATTTACGATAATATCGTATATATTCTATAAAAATATATCTAAAAACTCATAAAAACATAAATCGATATAAATAGATATTATCGTTATAAATTTAATAAAACTTATGATTTTGTGGTCGAGAATAACGTGGCTCGTGTTTTTTGACTGCTTGAGTGGTACGTGTGATGGAAAATCAAGAATTAAAATCAAAACAAGAGAAAACCGGCCGGATATTTTCCAAAGTTCGCACGCATCGAGGTAACCGCACACGCCGAATCTCCTCGCCACCAAAGACATGGACTCGGCAGGAGAGAATATGTCTCGTAGCACCGGCACGCGCCGGTGCACTACTCACACTCTATAAATACTCCTCATTTGCAAGCATTTGGGAGTGTACCAATATATATATATATATATATATATATATATATATATATATATCTTATCTTTAGTTAGTTTATAGTTACTCAGAATACCGTAAAAGGCACTCTGCATTAATAATAATGTAGTATAAGTATCGTTGTAATACTTAGAAGGATTATCAAGGCTCGTTGTTGCTTAAGGAGTTGTTATATCCGGAGAATACGGCTCTGACGCTACAATTGTAATCTGGTAACTTTTTAATGTATTTATGTTTGTTTGTTGTTATTAGTATCTATATATTAGTTATAATGATATTAGGCTAACTCTATATCTAGCCAAGATATGAAATTGAATTAGTTTTATCTTTTTAGGGAAATAGATGATGACTATGTTAAAATCGATTATAATGAATCTCTTTCTATTTGAGCTTAATGAAAAGTTAAAAATTGAATTAGCTACTCGATTTAACAAGAATCGTAACCTAATGATGAACTGACCAGAGAAGTTAGGATATGTGATCATGAATAGAAAGACCGGAGGGTAAAATTGGCCGCCTGACAAACGGAATCCTATTTCCTACCCGGGGGCAGATTTTTCCTAGAAAAACAAATCTTATTGAAAATTGACTCAAGATATTATCATGTTAAAATCACCTGTTTAATTGAGCAATACTCAAAATACCGGCCGTATGACAAAACGGAGTTCCCGAGCTTGAGGATGACATTAGACAGAGGACTTTTGGCATATGACAATTTCATACGCTCGTGTGAGGAGGAGTTGTCTAGCTTAGGAGTACACCGGTTCATATATAATTGAATAACCTTAAAATAAGGAAAGATCAAGCACATCTATTTCTACTAAAAAGTGATACTGATTCAGTGACATATTCTTGGCTAGCTTCTAATAATATTACTAGTATTTATATCCTATATATTGTATTGGTACCTATATATATATATATATATATATATATGTATATATATATACATATATATATATGTATGTATATATATATATATATATATATATATATATATATATATATATAAATATGTATATATATATATATATGTATATATATATATATATATGTATTTCTATATATTTATATATATATATATATTTATGTATCTATATATATTTGTTTAGTTTTACGCATTTATTTACTGTTTTACGGTTACTAAAAAGGAAAAAGAAAAACTGCGACTTAGATTGAGTTAATAACAGCTTCTTGGTGTTTAGACACACTCTGAATTACCACACGTTTCCCTGAGGATTCCACACCTGACTCACCACACTAGCACTACAGTTTGACTCGGTACACAGCCGGTTAAGGACTGGAATAGCACTAGAAAAGGCCACGTCACCAGCCCTATATGATTATCATCATATATAAATGCCCCACTAGGTACCCTAATACCGACAGTCCGGATAAGACTGTCACACCTAAAGTGTTCTGGGTGCATTATTAGCAAATTAATCTTGAGACCCATACTCAGATTAATAAACGCTACGGACTAAGTTAATTTTAAGTACATCTCACTAACTCAATCCTCTTGTTTATAACCATACACTGAGTTATATGATTACATAAACAAGGTACTTAGGGTTTTCAGTAGTGTCTTAATTATAGGCATACATGCATATAATAAGATGAATTATTAATTATGTCATAAAAAATATTAGATAATTGTCTTTCGGGCACTACACCTAACAATCTCCTACTTACACGAAAGGCAAGTGGATTAATTGTTTTAGAGCTCACCCTTTATATCTATATCACAACATTCTCCCACTTGCTCAAAACAAAGGAGACATATCCCCAAGATTCATACCCTCCAAGCGCATCTTAGTAATTCATCCTTCCAAGCATGACCGGAGTGTGCCGCTGCAGGGTAGGTCAGTGACCCGGCGCGTACTTAGAATCCGAATACCATGTGACTCGGTACACTGATCAGGTAGGTTGGCGGCTTGAGTCAATATTTGGGATCGAAACGTCGCCTTTCCATCTAATCCGGTGGTACGATTTCAATATGCTTATGACCTCTAGTGATTGCAAAATCTTTATTAGCTACCTCTCCAATGTTTTCACAATGAAGTAGTATCGGCTTACTGGATAAAACTTTATCACATGAGTAAACACTGAGACCGAGATCGATTTAACGATCATCCTCAATCTGACCTAAAGCCAGAATCAGTGTTATCATTTATATTCTAGTTTGCACCTGAATATACTAACATATAATTCCTCATTCTCCCGATGAGACTTGAGGATTCACTAAACATCCCATTTAGTATTCAGTCGCAAGTTTAGACAAGCATTCCTAAGAGGTAGGGAAGACTACATCATTGAATGTTGCATTCCTCTATGCAAGAACATCTTAACCATTAAGATTGATGAATGGGATTGCCAATTTCTTATTTTCGAGAATTCGAGTCAGTCAAATTCTTTTAGAAAATAGCCCGATGGCATGTTAGAATCTGACTTCAGATAACACACCCATGTTGTTTCCAACAGTTTCATTGTTACCATTCACAAACACTAATCTACATTAATCTTTACAAATATCGAAGCCTAGTCTATGAAAGACTTATCAATATTCTGGTCATGTCCATATAATAAAATATATGAATTTGAAATGACCTAGAGGTTTGCTTTAATCCCCAAATGATATGAACAAATGGCAGACATCCTGCCAAAGGTTCTTTCTGAATAAATTAAGATACCGTTAGTCTCGCAAAAAGGTCTTAGGAAACCACCCCTATTTCCTGCTTTGTGACGAATCTGTCATTTGTTCTTAGCTAAAACCCTTATGTTCTGAATGAGTTCAGGTTCTGTTGTTCGGCAAGGAAGTCTTAGGGAAACCTATTTCCCGCTTTCTGACGTAATCAAGCAAGACTGAGTGGTAAGAGACATCACGGTATGGTTAACTCTCTACCTTTTAGGCAATCATCCCTAAATTACTCAGCTTTACGTTGAAAGTTAAACTTTCCTATTCATTCGACTCTTCTCCGTGTAGTTCCAATTACTCCCACTGGGCCTGAGATACTCCGGTGGTTCTACAAGAGTTTCAACAGAACTGGAGTATCAAACTCCATTCATAGGGTTATGGATTTTAAACCAACCTCTATGATCAGGATCCTACACAGCCCACAAAGGACTATAGGTCATCAATCTACCCTATAGACCGTAAGGTCCTGCAATGGGTAATGGACAAACCATACTCCCACTGCGTTCGGGGTGGATTGATATACTGATCTAGTTTAGTAGTTTTTATTAGTATTATCACCAACTTCCGGTGTTGGACGTGGACTGAACAAATCAGTTTGTAACATCTTGAGTACAAATACTTCAAGATCTAATAGTTGTCAGACAAGATGTCACTACTTCAAAAGCTCCCACTAGCTTGTACCTTTCAAATGACCCCGAAGGTTGTTATGAACAAGCTAAGTTTCTTCATTAAATCTATTACCCTTTCCTGATTGAAAGTGTTGGTCCCTTGGAAAGGCTAGCACAAGTTTAGAGGGGGGGGTGAATAAACTTGTCACCAAAAACTGATTCCGAACTGGAATAGTCCCAGGAACTAAGTTTCTCTGAAACTTAAACTGATTTTCAGTTCCTGTCCCTTTAACTTGTGCGGAGTTCAGTTAGCTTAACTGAATATAAGTTATTACTGACTTATATTTAGTCTCGTTAACTGGCAGCGGATAAAACTAGCCTTTAACAATTAGTAACTATAATTTCAATGTGAAAACCATTATAAGGGAGTAAAAGAATGCATAAAGTAAATAGACAAGTATTATAGAGGTTCCAGGTGGTGTAATCTCAGACGTCCTCTCTTCCCCCGTGATGGGAGGAAAATTCCACTAGAACTTCTTTGAGATGGCCCGATTACAAAAAGTCCTAAATCGATAGTCCTTGGCTAATCCCTTAGCTTCACTATCTAAACACTTGTAGAAATGTAGGATTGTTTGCTCTTCAATTGTTTGAACCACTGGTCCTTGGAGGGTAGAATGGCCTCTTCACCACTTCATCATCACAAACACAGCTTTCCCGATCGCACTCAACTGCCCTTCACACCTTCATGGTGTTTCACGATCTGAGACCTTTGATATAATCAAAGTTGAGACCTTGAATCAATGACTATGATTCAACCGTGATTTGAGCTTTTCTTCTAGATGATTGATTTAAGCACGGCTCAGTATTTCTTCAAATGTAAGATCTTGAATCTGCAATCAATATGTTTGAACACTTTGAAGAAATTTCTTGATCTTGCAATTAAGTATTTAGCAGGTATTCTTTTGAATTTTGGCTTTCCCCTCAATTTTTTTAATATTTCTTGACTAGATAGATTATCTCGCTTTTTATCGTATGCCTGCACCTCTCTCTTTTTGATGTTGTAGAGGTAATGTATTTATAGGGGTTTATCCTACTTTGTAACGGCTATGTTTTCTGACCGCCTCTGCTTTGTGTCGATGACTCATCCAATGAGATTTCTTACTTTACAACGCTCGATTGTACTTTCGGTTTGTTGAGTGGTCGACTTATAAAATCGAGTTTCTTATCGCTTTTTCACTTATCGCTTTCTAACCGACTTGGAGCATTAATCGAGATTTTATTCTTCTTCAAATATCAAGATTCGGCCATTTTCATCGATTACAATTGACTTAATCAGTACACACCATGATACATTTATCATCTAAGAATTCATTGACCTTATGATTCTTAGGTCTTCATACAAGATCTGAAAGTCGGTTCAGTTACCACAATCTTGCTCAAGTCCAACTTTCTGAGCCTCGACTTTTAATCTTCATAACTGAGTTTGATCCTCGGTTCTTCAATAATCGAAGTCTGTGTCCCCTCGCTTCTTCATTCTTCAATAAGCGAGTCTGTGTCCTCGGTTCTTCATTCTTCAATAATCGAGTCTGTGTCCTCGGTTCTTCATTCTTCAATAATCGAGTCTGTGTCCTCGCTTCATTCTTCATTCTTCTAGATAAGCCAACCGAGTCAGTAACTCTCAATGAGCTTACCTTCTTCATGAGGTGTATCCGAGTCGCTTTTTCAGAGGATCTCACTAGTCAAAATGTCGACTTCTCCATTTCTCAATTTTGGTCAAGAACAATTATGATTGCTTGTCGATTAAACTTATACATCTATCGACTTTAATAAATCCTATACATTGATATCTAGACATCTTTTGCTTTGCACAATAACAGTAGTTATGACACTTCATCAATGGGGGTTAAGAACAATTAATAAACTAAGTGATGAATCATCATCAAAACATAAATTTTATTTCCAACAATTTCCCTTTTTGATGATGTCAATACTTCCTCCTTAAAAGCAATGCAAAAGAAAAACATAATAAATAACACCATGAATCGAGAAATCAAACTTTATTTGATTGCCGAGTTACAGATTAAAGTACAACATAAGTAAAACAACTAAATTTAATGTCCTGGTTGATTATCATAGTTCTTCTGCAACAATTCTCATTTCTTCATTTGTGGTTGAATGTTCAATTCCATGAATACTTGCCCAAATGTTCCATGACTGAGATAAGTTGTTTTTCTTGAAGAATTTACTTTTGAATAGAGTTGCAAATGTGAAAACCGATGTCCTTAGCCTTTCATTGGTGGTCGTTACGAGTAGAGTTTGAATGAATTCAGTTCGGACTTTTCAACTTTATCTCAAACTTTATCTAAGGTACCGTCTGCTTCCCATTTCTTCAGTTTATTCCAATAATACAAAAGTATCTTTTGCATGTGTAGAAAAGTTTCAAGAGATTCTTCTTTTGATACTCCTTCTTTCTAGTAAGTCTTTGAACAAATTGTAGAGATTTAGAATCCGCACTCCAACTCTCTTGTCGGTTGGTTCTGAGTACTTAACGAGCTTGCATGAGATTTGTTCTGCTTGGTTTCTCCTCAAGAAGGGTCAAAGAACTGATGTTCCTTTTTCAATCTCAGAACCTGAGATTAACGGCTCAATTTGTAAGACCTTTTCATTTGCTTCTTCTTCAATGGCTTGTTTTTCGCTCTGCTCAGGTTCCAATTCATCAATTGGAACTTCTTCCATTGTGTGTCCAGTCGGTTCAGCTTCATGAACTCGTTCATCCAATAGAATAAACTTGGTTGATTCAGTTATTGCTTCATCCTCCTTTCCTTCAGTTTGAGGAGCTGTAAATTCTTTAACAGTTTCCTCCAGTTCCAAGCTGGGTACAGATTTTTGAGGAGTAGCTCTAGACTTTGAAAGCAACATGAGCATGTTCAATGTTGTTTCATCAATCAGTCTTTCATCATTGCCTCGATTCTTCATTATCGTGATCGATTCTCGTGGTTTGTCCCCTGAGTTACAGCTTCTTCCTGCAAGTCAGTTTCAACAGTATGTTCTCTATTGATAATTTCAGTTTCTTTCCTTGTTTCCGTTTCTTGTACAGCTTCCTCCATTACCAAGGTTGGAATGGATTGGGTGGGATTAATCTCAGTTTGTAGTAAAGGTGCTGATTCGTCAGCAATCTCAGTTCTAGCTCCTTGAGTTGATGAAATTTCCATTAGTTTCTCAGTTACGCCTTTTCCAGCTTCTTCTATCTGCTTTCTTCTTTTCTTCAGGTCTTCAATTTGTGCTAACACTTCATCTCCAGTAGCAGGTTCTTTTGATTTCCTGCTTCTCTTCTTTTTGAGTACAGTCTCAGTTTTCTCAGCTTTCCTTTTCCTTTATTTTTCTTCTTTAATATCAATCTTTCCATCAGCAACATGTGTTTCTTTCCTTTTAGCAATTCCAAAGTGATCGAGTATCCTTTGGACTACTAGTGCTAGAGTCTTTTTGTGATAAAATCTTCCTTTCTTTACGTCGGTCTTCTTTTTGGGTACATCAATTGACTGTGCTACCAATTGATCATATAGATACCTTGCCCAATTGAAATCCTTTTCAAACCAGATTATGTAGAGAAAATCAAGTTTTGCTCCGAGATAAGTTCTTTGAAGTTTCCAAAGATTCCCAATTATGCAATTTGCCAAAGAACTTCGAAAGAAAATTAAACTCGGTTTGAGTAGGCTTGTGCTTCCAAATAAGAGGGACAATAGATTCACCGTTAATAGCTATATCTTTCCATAACTTCTCTTCTGTTTCTTTAGTCAACTTAATTGTCACGATCCTCCGGATTTGTCAAACCCAAATATTTCTGCAATTAATTCTTCAGTGACTTTGATCTCTTTATTACTGACAGTGGTGATGAAGGTTTGTTTGTCTTCTCCTTCCACGACTGTTCTTCCAAATTGATAGAAATCTCCGATGCTTTCTAAACAAACACTATTTAGATCGATGTTGAAGACTGCTTCCAATCCTTTAATTTTTCGAATTTTTGTCACAATAGAATTAACTAGAGTTTGATCAACATATTTTGCAATAAATTGATCAAGAGAAACGATCATTCCGGGTTCAACACGAGTAAAGGTCATTTTTCTGGATTTGATTGAAGATTTGAAAATTTGAAATTCAGAGAGTAGATTCAGAATTCAAGTGTAAAGAATTTTTATAAAAGAAAATTCTGGATATTTATAATTTGGAGTGGGGGTAGATATGAATTGAGTAGGACTTAAAACGTCTTGTCATAAATGTGTTGAGATCGCGAAAAAGTGGATGGATGGAAATTATGAACGGTTTAGATTGAGAAGGACCACATCTTTTCTTGATAACAGTAGCTAGATAAAAGTCGATAAAGAAGGTACGATGTGTTGACAGCTGTATATTCTCAGTTTTTGTCCTCATGCTAATTTCAAACACTTGGTTGTGAAAGCAAGTCAATTTTGTGAATTACATTTTTCAGTTCTCAGCTGGTTGTGTTTTTCCTGCAAAACAGAGTGGGAAATTTTTGGTACCCATATCCTTTTGGGTCCTAACTGATTAGTTCGTGATGATACCACTTTGTACCTTTCTTGATATTTTGACTGTGAAGTCGGTTTTTCACAAACTTTTCCTGTTTTGTCATAACAGTTTTAAATTTGTTTTGATTGTGAAACTGATGTGATGGTCTATTCCAATCTTCATCTGTGGGAAATAATCTTCCTTTCCCTTTGATCCTTGAATGATCTTTATCCTTAGATGGATATGACTTGAAGATTTTTCTTACTGATATTGGATTTTTACTGCTTTCAGCCTTCTGAGTTTTTCTGTAAAATCTGCTGGCTTGGTGAATTTTGCTAACAGATTTTTTAGTTTTAGCAGCTTGTGCATTTTGCTGTGATGAGTGTCTATCAGTTCTAATAACTTTATCAGTTTTCTGAGTTTTCGACGGTTGAGCAGTCACAAATTTTATTGCAACTGATCTTGGTCTTAACTTAGAATTATACTGATTATCAAACCCAAAACCAGATCTATCTCCAAATGGTTTTCCTGGTTTGAATTGAACTTTGGGAATTGGATCAACTGATGATTCACCGATGTTTACAACGCTTGTTGGTTTATCGCTTGGTCCAATCACTTTGGTTCCGTTATTAGTCTTGATTATGTTAATTTCAAATGCTCAATCTTGAAATTTCGCCAATAACTTTTTCTCCTTTTACATTCTCATAATTCTTTTGAATTATTTCTAATTGCTTTATGAGTATGTCCAAGGTTTCATTCAAATCTTCATTTCTTTGATTGTTCAGGACAGTGTGAGATTTAGATGTAGATGCATTTACCTCCTGATGTTTGATAGATAAGCCTGATGTTGAGAAATCATCGCTGATCAGAACTTGTTTCCCTTTATCAATAGCAATCGTCTGTGTAGCTCCTAGCAATATGATTTCTTCATCACTTTCTCCTCCATGGCTTGTAGGTAGGGTCTCATCCATATCTATGACTTTCATACTCGATGGATCTCTGGTTAGCTTTTCTTCTATAGAGTCAGCTACACGTATTAATTCTCTTTCCGCTTCTTCCGAAAGATCACTTAAGGATGGAAATCTTCTGGATTCATCATCAATATTCGCATTAAGCTCAATGTCTTCATTATAATCAAATGAGGTTCGGATTTGTGTGCCACTTGTAGTCTCGAATCTTTCAAATATTTGATCTTGGAAATCATAGACAACATTCGCAAGTAAGTAGTCGATCGTGGGTTATTTAGCCAATTTGTAATTCTATATGTATCCATTGTAATGAAGTGCAGATGGGGTTTTCAACAGCTTGGTTTTAAGAGGTATACTCGATCGCTTTCAAGTGAAAGAACCGCTCCGATACCAATTGTTGGTCCTTTAGAAAGGCTAACACAAGTTTAGAGGGGGGTGAATAAACTTGTCACCAAAAACGATTCAATCGAATAGTCCTGTGAACTAAGTTTCTCTGAAACTTAAACCGATTTTCGATTCTCGTCCCTTTAACTTGTGCGGAGTTCGCTTAGCTTAATCGAATATAAGTTACTACTTGACTTATATTTAGTCTCGTTAATCGGCAAATGGATAAAACTAGCCTTTAACAATTAGTAACTATAATTTCAATGTGAAAACCATTATAAGGGAGTAAAAGAATGCATAAAGTAAATAGACAAGTATTATAGAGGTTCCAGGTGGTGTAATCCTGTACGTCCTCTCTTCCCCTGTGATGCGGAGGAAAATTCCACTAGAACTTCTTTGAGATGGCCCAGTTAGAAAAATTCCTAAACTGATAGTCCTTCGCTAATCCCTAGCTTCACTATCTAAACACTTGTAGAACAGGTAGGATTGCTGCTCTTCAATTGTTTGAACCACTGGTCCTTGGAGGGTAGAATTGCCTCTTCACCACTCATCACAAACACAGTCTTCCCCGATCGCACTCAACCTGTCCTTCACCCTTCTTGGTGTTTCACAGCCTGACCTTTGATATAATCAAAGTTGAGACCTTGAATCAATGACTATGATTCAACTGTGATTTGAGCTTTTCTTCTAGATGATTGATTTAAGCACGGCTCTGTATTTCTTCAAATGTAAGATCTTGAATCTGTCTGAATATGTTTGTGTTGAAATAGTGTCCTAAACCCAATCGGGTTGGACCGGATCCGACCGGGTCGGATCGTTTATACTATTTCTTTATGTTTATACATATATTAAATGGCTTTTATGTTGTCATATATATGTTCTTTTAAAGGACCAATTGTGAATTGTTATATGATAACGTCCTTAGTATTAAATCGTGATAGAGAAACCATGATAGCGATTATGGTTGATGAGATCTCTAATCACATTAATAAGTTTGATACTTAAATGTCTCTAGGTCGATGTACTATTAAACAGGCATTGATAGTATAAAATGTACTAGCACGTATTAGATGTCTTCGGCTTTAAGGGCGGGGATAGATCTCGTCTATCGAAGTGTAGAGACACTTGGACCATGCGTGGACGTGTATTAGAGAATGCGACGTTAGATCGACCCACTTACACGGATAAGTGTCACACTATGTGGCGGTTGTGTAATTATCCTTAAGACCGAGTCTTCATGGCATCACGGTGTGGATTGTCATGCTTTGACACTATTGAGGTTTCCCAGCCACGGGCGATCATGCGGTAGTGGTTGGGTATGATCATCAAGCATGCGGAGTATACATGATTGGTCGTCCGGGAATCGCGTATCCTATGATTGGGATCGAATATCCGAAATGGCCTTCTTATAAGGAATGTCTTACTCTCGTGAATCTTTGCAAAGTGGGAGTAAACGAGTTACTTTGAGAGAGCTTGATATCCAGATTATAAGATACGGTCGTTGATGTTTTGACACTCGACTAACGACCGTATGGATATTATTACAAATGATAGGATTGTAAGTTACACGGTAATCAAGCTTTCACATGAAAGGTAGTAGTCATTGCATTTGACTCTTCCGATAATTGGTCACGGTGTGTCGCTAGACGCTATCCCGTGATCGTTAGGCATGAAGGGCATTTTCAGTAAATTGCACTTTGTGTCTACGGCCAACATATTCGAAGCCTATCGGGTCACACACATATGAACATCTAGCCGATTAAAATGTGGTTATAGATGATAACCAAATAAGGAAAGTTTATCTCGAGACTATAAAGGTTATAAGTGGTAAATTAATATTGTGGTATTTATTTATTATGAATAAATTAAATACAAGATATTAATAATATTATATTAATTAAAGAATATTCCGGATGCCAATTTATTGGTATATGGGCGCAATTTGTGTGTGTATAAGATACACTTGGATTGTGCAATTTAATTAATTGTGTTATCATATATTAATATAAGATATTAATTATTAAATATATATATAGTCACATGCGTGACTTGCACTTGGAATGTGCTTGTGCACATTTGTTTTCAAGATATATATATATTAATAGATTTATATGTGTAATATATATATGTGATATATACACATATGTAAATTGATTTATGGTAATAAAATAAAGATAGTCAATATTAGATATTGACAATATCTTGGGAATATTCAATATAAGATGTTGACAATATCCTAGATTTATTTAATATGAGATATTATAATAAATGAGATAAATCAATCAATTGTATTTTCCTTTATTTTATTGGGAAAAGGTTTTCTTCTTTTCTACACTATATATGGCGCCACTTTCATTATAAATAGAAGGTGGGTGTCAAGCTCTTTTGTACATCATAATTCCAAGAGCTAATAGTTCTTGTGTAAAATAGAGAGCATCCTATGTAGAGAGTTGGAGAGAGGAAAAAAGGCCGGTCTAGCAACCGGAGTTTTCCAATAGCAATCCATGATGGGATTCCGCGGTCAAGCTCGTGTGGACTAGCGGTGAGGCCGAACACTGGGCGGCTCTATGCGAAACTACTCTCCTAGACGGTCAAAGTCGATCGATCTTATAGATCAACCAAGGTAACCACCGTCTTTAGCTTATTTGTTTATTGCTTAAACGAAGTCGATCTTGGGTAAAAGGAAATCAAAATTTTAAATTCATTGCTTCCGCGTAGATTTCCTAACAAAGGTATCGAGAGAGCTTGAGCTTAAGCAATAAGCGCTTTATTATCGCGTAGTTAATTTTATCGTTTAAATCACGTAATTAAAAGATGAAAGATTTTTGATTTGCAAAATTGATACACGAAAAGAAAAAAAAAAAAAAAAAAGAAAAAAAAAAGGCGGCGGCACCACCACCGTGTGATCGCCGGCGGCGGCGGTGGCCTCCGGGCTGCCGGCGGCTGCTGGTGTGATACGGTGGTCCCCAATTTTTGTTTTGTGTATTTTGTGATTCAATATGGTTCATAGTTGTAATTGCTAATCTCCTTTGTTTAGTTGTGTCATGTGGCTAACCAATGGTTCAAATAGTTTGGCCATTGGGATGCCACATGGCATTAAAATAATAATGGCCTTTCCAAACTTTGTTTGGAATAGGCCTAGGCCCTTTCCAAATATTTGATTTGGGAAAAGGCCTAGGCCTAGGCCACTTCCAAAATTTTGATTTTGGAAAGTGGCCAGGCCTAAACCAAAATTATTTGGCCTTTCCAAATATTTGATTTGGAATAGGCCTAGGCCCTTTCCAAATATTTGATTTGTAAAAGGCCTAGGCCTAGGCCACTTCCAAAATTTTGATTTTGGAAAGTGGCCAGGCCTAAGCCAAATTTGGTTTAGGAAACCAAAGGCATCCCTTTTGATTACGAATCAAAAGGAAAGAAACAAAAGAGAAATAATTTTAATTTTGATTTATTTTGGAATAGTTCTAATTAATTAAAATTAAAATTAAAATCGTTTAAAATTAATAGTTAATTTTATTTCGATTAAAATCATTTAATTAATTAAATGTTAATTAGTTAATTGATTGGATAAAATTATTTAATAGATTAAATGTTAATTGATTAATTGAGACGCAAGGAGTTAAATTTTAATTTTATCTCTTTCATAAGATTTTATTGTATGGATTAGATATAGTAGATATAATATGATTATATGGACCCCGATTGATCATGGACTCGACCGATAGGATAGATGTGAATGATTTAATTTTTCTGTTGGTTTAAAAATTGTCCTAGGCCGTTATGAAGAACGTGACCTAGTTTATTTTCTCGCATTTATCCCATTCCGTTAGTTAGCTCCAAAGTGTGCGTGGGGTGTATTTATTTTATTCGATAGAATTAAATGTAACAAGAATGGAGCGTAAGATGGAGACCAAAGAAAGACGAAAATAAAGATCTCATTGGAGAATGGAGCATTAAAGATCCTATTGGCGGTTGCAAACTACCCTTAGATGCGACCGCGGTTTCGCTCGGCTTTGTATTCGAACCGCACCTAGGAAAAGTCCATGATCATACCGGTTACTTTATGCATTTATTTATTTTGTGCTTGTATTTATTTTATAAGATACGATAGATGCATGACTAGGCACGATCTAGATAAATGTGTAGGATGTATGTTTATAGAGATAGACATATTTATGATGAGACCATGATTAAAAATTAATTAAGTGAATTAATTTACGTAAATACTTCCACCTCAAAAGAATCAAGTTGAAATTGCCTCCCCATATTATAATGACGGTGAAGAGCCCTTGTTCGGATCCAACTCATCAGCCAAAGCAGGGGGTTGACCTACCTCGGGTATATCATCATTATCGAGATATGATCGTATGAGATCTCACGAATATTGGGGTTATGACTTGACTAAGAATTCTCTCGCCACCACCAAAGCGGGTCGTTTGGATTTTAGAGGCAAGGGTTTGACTACTTCATAAGATGAAAATTGTCAAAGAGTTGACTAGTCAAACAACAAGAGTCGTATAAGATACGATTGACAAAGGGTTGTTGTCTACCTATTAGACTATTTTCGGCCCACCAGCCAAAGCGGGGTCGCGGTAGTTTAGTGGGATCTTGTCCACTAAAGAAATTAATAATTCTTGAAAGTCAATTGGAAGTAGTTGACTAGTGGGAGCAAAATCATAAACCAAAAGACCATTTTTGATTTTGCGTGTATAAACAACAACACTCATTTATTTTCATTTTTATGTTGTAGTTTTAGCAAACTTTATATTTATGTTTAATTCTCGATTAGTAAAACCAAATTATGATCAAGTAATTTTGAGAAACGTTCTCAAATATGGTTAAGTAATTTTAATCCTTTTAAAATAAGCAATGACATGAGCCATCCCGTTATAGTAGTTAGAGACAAGGAGATTACATAATTGATGCAGTGCTCCGAGACTTTAATTATTAATGAAAGCGGAAGCTCATGATATGATTAAATCATTTGAAATAAGTTTCAACGAATTAGTCATATATTGGATACGATCCAAGATGATCATTCAGTCATACGATGACAATTAATTCAAACG
Organism: Gentiana macrophylla; assembly: GCA_026214975.1. NCBI lineage: Eukaryota > Viridiplantae > Streptophyta > Magnoliopsida > Gentianales > Gentianaceae > Gentiana > Gentiana macrophylla. The sequence continues at coordinate 74,519,968 of CM047805.1, forward strand.
TTGGATAAGAATGACCACATCTAATTTTGGAAAGGTTGTTTTCAAAATTATAAGATTTAAGTATCTCATTGCTTAAAGGTTGATTAAATAGTCAATGTTTTGAATACGATTCAAAAGGTTAAATAAACTATTTAATAAACTTTAGATTTTCCTTATGAAAGGAAATTGAAAACATAGCTCTTGTGATCTTTCTTAAGTCTTATGAAGACTACAATAAGAAACATTTCTCAAGTGCTTAAAGGATTAAAAGGGAGAGTTAGGGCATGTGCTTAAATATAGAGAACTTATTGAAGTTTCTATTATAGGCAAGTCTGTTGAGATAAATCTATCTAAGCTCAAGTCAACTCTTAGATATATGATATCTTACGAGTGTGATTAAATTAGAAAGATTAAATACGATATGGAAGGTGGAACAAATGGTTGTAATACTTACCATATTCTGGATCTAGTAAACTGATAAGGGAACTAAATAAATGTTACTATGTTCGGTTCTTATGAAGAACGACTTTCGCTTATCCGTCGAGATTTGAGAGACATATTCAATTGTAAAGAATAAATGTTATTCCGATAAAGTTGGAAGGTCACCGAATCTAACATACTAGATTGATGTCACTATATAGTTGATATATGTGACAAGATCTCAACTAAATATTTGTGTGGTCATTTATCCTTAATATTTGTGGTTGTTCTGTACATAGTCTCTCCGGGAGGGAAGCGTGTAATTAAACGTCATTCTGATGATGTTGAACCATATGATTATGAATCATGTGGGTAATACGTATCTTACCTAAAGATGACTAAAATACCCTTTTTCGAAAAGGTTATAAAATCTAGAAAGTTGTCCAAAGCCTAAACATACCGATGTTTGTTGGCTTATGACAATTAATGCCACAAATAATTGTTTGTTAATCTCTACGACTATTTTAGAAATAGTCAAGTGTACTCAGTGAAGTGCATAATTCGGAAGCCCGAAAAGTTCGAGCTAGTACGAATATGAGATTGATGAGCTACTTAGGAATTAATCTTCAATTGGATTGAAGTAATTAATACCTGAAGGGTGTTTCAGAAGTCGTCTGAAAGGAATAAGATTCTCCCTTGAAGGATACCATCTTTGGGATACGCAATTAGATTGTGTTCCCAAAATGGAAACAACACTTTATATGATAAAGGTGTGACGCAAGCCATGCAAAGTATCCCTTACCCGTTTAGGGATAGTGCCCTTATACTTAACCGAGTTCCAAAGAATAAAGGTTGAATAAATTCCATATTAGATATGGAAGAGGATAATGTCGAATCTATCTTAACCGATGATTTGAAGTTGTCATAGGCAAAGTCAGAAAGGCTTGGAGCCTAGTACGACATATGCAACTTTGTGGAATATCTTAGCAAGTACGCTTGATATGGTTTACTTGTCCACGGAGCAAAATGTTTGTCTCCAAACATGATGTCTTCTAGAGGAAGTGTTTCTTCCAAAAGAAACAGTGGGAGTGAATCAGATCTCAAAACAGTTTGAGATCCACAAAGATATATTCAACCAGAGGAACGTGAGCAGACGCCGCATAGCGATGAGGTGTAGATCACTGCTCAGTGCACACAAAAGTTCTGTAAGTCTGTGGATGACCTTAAGCCTGAAAAAGCTGCTGGTATGTTCATCTTGAAGAATGAACATCTCACGACTTGTGAAAGAATGTTTGAGAGGCAAGATTGAGAGAGATGGCTAGGAGCCATAATATCTGAATTAGATTCCATCAGTGACAACCAGGTTTCGAACCTAGTCTGTCTTACCTAAGGGGAGTGTCCCTGAAAGGCTGACATGGATAGTAATATGATTACCATAAGGCTATAGTGACGGCTGAAGGGTATGAGGTGTAAACCTTGTAATTGTCTTTATGCTGCCAGCTGTGCCCAGTTCTATTCAGACTATGCTTGTTATAACTTCGTATCATGACTATATGATAGTGTTGAAAACGTTGGGTAGACAGCTCGATGTTCATAGACAATAACATGATATGTAAGCCCACGAGATCCATTTATGGACTCAAACAAGTTTCTCTAGACGATTTCTTTGTTTGATAATCAAAGGAGTTTGATTTAGTCAAAAGAAGGATATGCCCAATGTGCAAGATGGATAGTGGGAGTGTGTTACGATTTTTGAGTAAGGTATTGGATATCTCTCTCGAGAATTATCACCCCATGTCACAGTCAATTAATGTTTGGTAGTTCAAGGTCTTTACGAAAGCACTTGGATTAGCAGTTCTTATTTTAGAAATGAGAATCTATACTGATAGATTTAACTGCTGTTAGATTATTGTTTACCTATATAGATGTGATGCTAAAAGAGTCTAGCATAGATCGCGACAGGGGATACTGCTAGTCGGTGTTCTCAAGATCTATCTATGTTAGGACGTTGGTCCTAAAGATAAGGTGAAAGATGATGCTTATGGAAGGTTTCCTTCGCTACTACGATAGAAACCATCATAAAGGTAATGCCAGATGTTCATAGTTCATGAATAGTCATGAGCAAGTATGAAAGTAAATGCGTGAATGTCGAGAATATCCTTAAACAAGTTAAGGAAAGTTTCTAGTTTATTGAAACTTGGAATTAGATAAATGTAGATATACTGACGCGTATCCCGAGTCTTACGAAGGTGAGTGGAGCTACTGTCTGGGTTTGCGTACCACTTTGATTAAGTGATACAAAGTTGAGCTGGAAATGTTCTTAGCGATGGGTCATCAGTAAATTCTACAACTAGGCCAAAACACAAGATTGCCTTGGAGGCACAAATGAGCAAGATATGGATCTAGAAGGTTCATTCCTGAACCTTGTACGGTTCTTCCACCTTTTCTATATAGCTGATATAGTAAGTGGATTCATTGCTTGAAGCAAGGACCAGGGTCTCGTCAGAGATTCGTGTGTGTGTTGAGGCGGTTCCTTTTGACTTGGTTATTTGGAACGTGATATGAAGATAGTCTGAGTCCCCACGGATAACGATCCGTTCATGGCTAGGGCTAGTTGCGAGTATTGCATGAGATTCTTGTGTTTCAACTTGGTCTTGTGTGTGCTAGTGATTGGTTTTAGGCCAAGTGGGAGATTGTTGAAATAGTGTCCTAAACCCAATCGGGTTGGACCGGATCCGACCGGGTCGGATCGTTTATACTATTTCTTTATGTTTATACATATATTAAATGGCTTTTATGTTGTCATATATATGTTCTTTTAAAGGACCAATTGTGAATTGTTATATGATAACGTCCTTAGTATTAAACTGTGATAGAGAAACCATGATAAGCGATTATGGTTGATGAGATCTCTAATCACATTAATAAGTTTGATACTTAAATGTCTCTAGGCTGATGTACTATTAAACAGGGCATTGATAGTATAAACAGACTAGCACGTATTAGATGTCTTCTGTCTTTAAGGGCAGGGATAGATCTTGTCTATCGAAGTGTAGAGACACTTGGACTGTACGTGGACGTGTATTAGAGAATGCGTACGTTAGACTGACCCACTTACACGGATAAGTGTCACACTATGTGGCGGTTGTGTAATTATCCTTAAGACCGGAGTCTTCATGGCATCACGGTGTGGATTGTCATGCTTTGACACTATTGAGGTTTCCACAGCCACGGGCGATCATGCGGTAGTGGTTGGGTATAATCTTATCAAGCATGCGGAGTATACATGATTGGTCGTCCGGGAATCGCGTATCCTATGATTGGGATCGAATATCCGAAATGGCCTTCTTATAAGGATTGTCTTACTCTCGTGAATCTTTACAAAGTGGGAGTAAACGAGTTACTTCGAGAGAGCTTGATATCCAGATTATAAGATACGGTCGTTGATGTTTTGACACTCGACTAACGACCGTATGGATATTATTACAAATGATAGGATTGTAAGTTACACGGTAATCGCTTTTCACATGAAAGGTAGTAGTCATTGCATTTGACTCTTCCGATAATTGGGGGTCACGGTGTGTCGCTAGACGCTATCCCGTGATCGTTAGGCATGAAGGGCATTTTCGTAAATTGCACTTTGTGTCTACGGCCAACATATTCGGAAGCCTATCGGGTCACACACATATGAACATCTAGCCGGATTAAAATGTGGTTATAGATGATAACCAAATAAGGAAAGTTTATCTCGAGACTATAAAGGTTATAGTGGTAAATTAATATTGTGGTATTTATTTATTATGAATAAATTAAATACAAGATATTAATAATATTATATTAATTAAAGAATATTCCGGATGCCAATTTATTGGTATATGGGGCGCAATTTGTGTGTGTATAAGATACACTTGGATTGTGCAATTTAATTAATTGTGTTATCATATATTAATATAAGATATTAATTATTAAATATATATATAGTCACATGCGTGACTTGCACTTGGAATGTGCTTGTGCACATTTGTTTTCAAGATATATATATATTAATAGATTTATATGTGTAATATATATATGTGATATATACACATGTGTAAATTGATTTATGGTAATAAAATAAAGATAGTCAATATTAGATATTGACAATATCTTGGGAATATTCAATATAAGATGTTGACAATATCCTAGATTTATTTAATATGAGATATTATAATAAATGAGATAAATCAATCAATTATATTTTCCTTATTTTATTGGGAAAAGGTTTTCTTCTTTTCTACACTATATGGGGCGCCACTTTCATTATAAATAGAAGGTGGGTGTCAAGCTCTTTTGTACATCATAATTCCAAGAGCTAATAGTTCTTGTGTAAAATAGAGAGCATCCTATAGAGAGTTGGAGAGAGGGGAAAAAGGCCGGTCTAGCAACCGGAGTTTTCCAATAGCAATCCATGATGGGATTCCGGCGGGCTGTTCGTGTGGACTAGCGGTAGAGGCCGAACACTTGGGCGGCTCTATGCAGAACTACTCTCCTTAGACGGTCAAAGCGTCGATCTTATAGATCAACCAAGGTAACCACCGTCTTTAGCTTATTTGTTTATTGCTTAAACGAAGTCGATCTTGGGTAAAAGGAAATCAAAATTTTAAATTCCGTTGCGTTCCCGCGTAGATTTCCTAACAGTTTGAACACTTTGAAGAAATTTCTTGATCATGCAATTAAGTATTTAGCGGTATTCTTTTGAATTTTTGCTTTCCCCTCAATTTTTAATCTTTCTTGACTAGATAGATTATCTCGCTTTTATCGTATGCCTGCACTCTCTCTTTTTGATGTTGTAGAGGTAATGTATTTATAGGGGTTTATCCCGCTTTGTAACGGCTATGTTTTCGACCGACTGCCTCGCGTGCTGACTCATCCAATGAGATTTCTTACTTTACAACGTTCGATTGTATTTTCGCTTTGTTGAGTGGTGACTTATAAAATCGAGTTTCCTTGTCGATTTTTCACTTATCGCTTCTAACCGACTTGGAGCATTAATCGAGATTTTATTCTTCTTCAAATACCAAGACTCAGCTTTCATCGATTACAATTGACTTAATCGAGTACACCATGATACATTTATCATCTAAGAATTCATTGACCTTATGATTCTTAGGTCTTCATACAAGATCTGTAAAGTCGATTCAGTTACCACAATCTTGCTCTCAAGTCCAACTTACGCTCGACTTTTAATCTTCATAATCGAGTTTGATCCTCGCTTCTTCAATAATCGAGTCAGTGTCCTCGGTTCTTCATTCTTCAATAATCGAGTCTGTGTCCCCACGATTCTTCATTCTTCAATAACTGAGTATGTGTCCCTCAGTTCTTCATTCTTCTAGATAAGCCAACCGAGTGCAGAATTCTCTGAGCTTACCTTCTTCAGTAGGTGTATCCGAGTCAGTTTGTCGTAGGATCTCAGCTAGTCAAAATGTCAGTTTCTCCATTTCTCAGTTTTGGTCAAGAACAATTACAGTGCTTGTCTGATTAAACTTATACATCTATCAGACTTTAATAAATCCTATACATTGATATCTAGACATCTTTTTGCTTTGCACTATAACAGCTAGTTATGACACTTCATCAATGGGGTTAAGAACAATTAATAAACTAGGTGATGAATCATCATCAAAACATAAATTTTATTTCCAACAATTTCCCTTTTTGATGATGTCAATACCTCCTTAAAAGCAATGCAAAAGAAAAAAATATAATAAATAACACCATGAATCGAAAAATCAAACTTTATTTGATTGCCGAGTTACAAGATTAAAGTACAACATAAGTAAAACAACTGAATTTAATGTCCTGGTTGATTATCATAGTTCTCTGCAACAATTCTCATTTCTTCATTTGTGGCTGAATGTTCAATTCCATGAATACTTGCCCAAATGTTCCATGACTGAGATAAGTTGTTTTTCTTGAAGAATTTACTTTTGAATAGAGTTGCAAATGTGAAAACTGATGTCCTTAGCCTTTCATTGGTGGTTGTTCTGAGTAGAGTTTGAATGAATTCAGGTTCAGACTTTTCAACTTTATCTGAAACTTTATCTAAGGTACCGTCTGCTTCCCATTTCTTCAGTTTATTCCAATAATACACAAGTATCTTTTGCATGTGTAGAATAGTTTCAAGAGATTCTTCTTTTGATACTCCTTCTTTCTCTGGTAAGTCTTTGAACAAATTGTAGAGATTTAGAATCCGGACCAACTCTCTTGTCGCTTGGTTCTGAGTACTTAACAATCAGTTTCATCTCATCATCAGTAAAGTCTCCTCTTGCTTTCTTCAGTTCATTTAACTTATCATCAACATTTGTGAGAACTTGTGGTATTTCAGCTGTATGGACTTTTAAGATGTCCAAACTTTCCCCCTTATTGACATCATCTTTATTGATCAGGCTTTTGATGTAAGCATTTAATGTTTGTTGAGTTGATGCCAATATGGTTTGAGCCACAACTGAGTCCTTTAATCCTTTTTCCATTAAAAATATTTTGTCCACTAGATTACTGAGAATGCCTTCCCATCTGTCTTGAGTTTCATTCTTTTTCGTGACATGTTCAGCGGTTGTTTTCCGAATCTCAAACAGAGTATTTTGACAACTATTGTTCACAGTATCCATCTTCTTTTCAAGTTTGGATCTTTCATCTTGACTGGCTTCTAAAGATTTTAAAATTTTTCCGAATAAGCTCATGTCATCCTTTTGAATTCTAAGTATCTCATTGTGATAATATCTAGTGAGATCAACTTGAGAGGAACATCTTGTGAACTTCTTTCTTGTTGTTCCTTTGACTTTCTTGCTTCAGCATCTGGTAAATTTGTTTGCTTTAGAGGTGAGAGAAACGATTTCCTTCAATTTTTCTCTACATTCACTTGCTTTGTCTTTCTTCTTCCGATTGCTTTCTCGCTTTCCTCCATCTTGATGAATCAATAACCTTTTTTGGTGACAAAAGTACTTCCAGTTCATCATCTGATTCTTCTCCATGTTTGTCTGCCAATGATCTTGCTATTTCAAGTGTGGATTTATCAGTGGGAGACTGATATTCTTCTTGTGCTTCCTCCTCCGATTGAGCTTCAGATATGTTCTCAGAACTTAAGCTTCCACTGCTTCCACCAGAACTACTTGAGTCTTTATCAGTATTTCGTTCTGTTGCAGTTTCCTTTTCTTGTATGGAGGCAAGAATCCCTTTTTGTAGATCAGGATCTTCCTCAAAATCATCATCATTTTTCTTAGAGCTTCCACCGCTATGTCTTCCTTCCAATACACTGCTTTCTAATCAATGCATATCCTTGGTTTAGGAATTCCTCGGTATTGATTATCTCCATTAAGCTTGTGATGTTGTATAGATCGAATACCCATTTCTCAATGATCTCCATTTCGCATCTTGACTTCTCTCCGATCATTTATGGAACCGAACTTCCAAGTTACGTATCTTTGCAATCGTTCATAATCGACTTTCAATAGCTCTGTATGAGCAGATGGAGGTTTGAATGGTGTGAGGGTGTCTTCGGAATCCCTTGTAATTTCATGAACTTCTCCTTGAGTAGGAACTTCAATTTGCATAGGATCATCAGTTTGCATGAGATTCGCTCACTGGTTCTCCTCAAGAATGGTCAAACAACTGATGTTCCTTTTTCAATCTCAGAACCTGAGATTAACGGCTCAATTTGTAAGACTTTTTCATTTGCTTCTTCTTCAACGGCTTGTTTTTCGCTCTACTCAGGTTCCAATTCATCAATTGGAACTTCTTCCATTTTGTGTCCAGTCGGTTCAGCTTCATGAACTCGTTCATCCAATTGAATAAACTTGGTTGATTCAGTTATTGCTTCATCCTCCTTTCCTTCAGTTTGAGGAGCTGTAAATTCTTTAACAGTTTCCTCCAGTTCCAAGCTGGGTACAGATTTTTGAGGAGTAGCTCTAGACTTTGAAAGCAACATGAGCATGTTCAATGTTGTTTCATCAATCAGTCTTTCATCATTTGTCTGATTCTTCATTATCAGATCGCCTCTCGGGTTTGTTCCCTGAGTTACAACTTCTTCTGCAAGTCGCCAACGACTTTGCTTCTCTGTTGATAACTTCGATTTCTTTCCTTGTTTCCGCTTCTTATGCAGTGTTCCTCCATTACCAAGATTGGAATGGATTGGGTGGGATTAATCTCGCTTTGTAGTAAAGGTGTCTTGATTCGTCGGCAATCTCGATTCTAGCTCCTTGAGTTGATGAAATTTCCATTAGTTTCTCGATTCGCCTTTTCCAACTTTCTTCTATCTCGCTTTCTTCTTTCTTCAGTCTTCAATTTGTGCTAACACTTCATCTCCAGTGCTTGAGTTCTTTTGATTTCCTGCTTCTCTCTTTTTGAGTACACCTCTCGCTTTCTCGGCTTTCCTTTTCCTTTATTTTTCTTCTTTAATATCAATCTTTCCATCAAAGAATGTGTGTTTCTTTCCTTTTTGCAATTCCAAAGTGATCGAGTATCCTTTGGACTACTAGTGCTAGAGTCTTTTTGTGATAAAATCTTCCTTTCTTTACGTCGGTCTTCTTTTTGTTTACATCAATTGACTGTGCTACCAATTGATCATATAGATACCTTGCCCAATTGAAATCCTTTTCAAACCAGATTATGTAGAGCAAATAAAGTTTTGCTCCAGATAAGTTGCTAAAGTTTCCAGCATTCCCAATTATGCAATTTGCCAGCAACTTCGAAAGAAAATTAAACTCTGGTTTGAGTAGGCTTGTGCTTCCAGTCAGTTATCAGTAGATTCACCGTTAATAGCTATATCTTTCCATAACTTCTCTTTCTGTTCTTTAGTCAACTTAATTGCTACTGATCCTCCGGATTTGTCAAACCCAAAGATTTACGCAATTAATTCTTGATGACTTTGATCTCTTTATTACCGATGTGGTGATGAAGGTTTGTGTGTCTTCTCCTTCCACGATCGTTTTCTTCCAAATTGATAGAAATCTCCGATGCTTTCTAAACAAACACTTTTAGATCGATGTTGAAGACTGCTTCCAATCCTTTAATTTTTCGAATTTTTGTCGCAATAGAATTAACTAGAGTTTGATCAACATATTTTGCAATATATTGATCAAGAGAAACGATCATTCCGGGTTCAACACGAGTAAAGGTCATTTTTCTGGATTTGATTGAAGATTTGAAAATTTGAAATTCAGAGAGTAGATTCAGAATTCAAGTGTAAAGAATTTTTATAGAAGAAAATTCTGGATATTTATAATTTGGAGTGGGGGTAGTTAAGAATTGAGTGGGACTTAAAACGTCTTGTCATAAATGTGTTGAGATCGTGAAAAAGTGGATGGATGGAAATTATGAACGGTTTAGATTGAGAAGGACCACATCTTTTCTTGATAACAGTAGCTAGATAAAAGTCGATAAAGAAGGTACGATGTGTTGACAGCTGTATATTCTCAGTTTTTGTCCTCATGCTGAATTCAAACACTTGGTTGTAAAAGCAACTCAGTTTTGTGAATTACATTTTTCGATTCTCACGGTTGTGTTTTTCCTACAAAACAGTGGGAAATTTTGGTACCCATATCCTTTTGGGTCCTAACTGATTAGTTCGTGATGATACCACTTTGTACCTTTCTTGATATTTTGACTGTGTGAAGTCAGTTTTCACAAACTTTTCCTGTTTTGTCATAACAGTTTTAAATTTGTTTTGATTGTGAAACTGATGTGATGGTCTATTCCAATCTTCATCTCAGGGAAATAATCTTCCTTTCCTTTGATCCTTGAATGATCTTTATCCTTAGATGGATATGACTTGAAGATTTTCTTCATCGATATTGGATTTTTACCGCTTTCACCTTTTCGAGTTTTTCTGTAAAATCTGCTGGCTTGGTGAATTTTGCTAATAGATTTTTCAGTTTTAGCAGCTTGTGCATTTTGCTGTGATGAGTGTCTATCAGTTCTAATAACTTTATCAGTTTTCTGAGTTTTCGACGGTTGAGCAGTCACAAATTTTATTGCAACTGATCTTGGTCTTAACTTAGAATTATACTGATTATCAAACCCTAAACCAGATCTATCTCCAAATGGTTTTCCTGGTTTGAATTGCACTTTGGGAATTGGATCAACTGATGATTCACTGATGTTTACAACGTTTGTTGGTTTATCAGTTGGTCCAATCACTTTGGTTCCGTTATTAGTCTTGATTATGTTAATTTCATCGTTCAATCTTGAAATTTCGCCAATAACTTTTTCTCCTTTTGACATTCTCATAATTCTTTTGAATTATTTCTAATTTCTTTATGAGTATGTCCAAGGTTTCATTGAAATCTTCATTTCTTTGATTGTTCAGGACAGTGTGAGATTTAGATGTAGATGCATTTACCTCCTGATGTTTGATAGATAAGCCTGATGTTGAGAAATCATCGCTGATCAGAACTTGTTTCCCTTTATCAATAGCAATCGTCTGTGTAGCTCCTAGCAATATGATTTCTTCATCACTTTCTCCTCCATGGCTTGTAGGTAGGGTCTCATCCATATCTATGACTTTCATACTGGATGGATCTCTGGTTAGCTTTTCTTCTATAGAGTCAGCTACCCGTATTAATTCTCTTTCCGCTTCTTTCGAAAGATCACTTAAGGATGGAAATCTTCTGGATTCATCATCAATATTCGCATTAAGCTCAATGTCTTCATTATAACTGAAATGAGGTTCCGGATTTGTGTGCGAGCTTGTAGTACTGAATCTTTCAAAAATTTGATCTTGGAAATCATAGACAACATTCTGCAAGTAGTCAGTCAGGGGGTTATTTAGCCAATTTGTAATTCTATATGTATCCATTGTAATGAAGTACAGTAAGGGTTTTCAACAGTTGGTTTTAAGAGGTATACTCTGATCTGCTTTCAAGTGAAAGAACCGCTCCGATACCAATTGTTGGTCCCTTGGAAAGGCTAACACAAGTTTAGAGGGGGGTGAATAAACTTGTCACCAAAAACTGATTCAATCGAATAGTCCTGTGAACTAAGTTTCTCTCGAAACTTAAACCGATTTTCGATTCTTGTCCTTTAACTTGTGCGGAGTTCGATTAGCTTAATCGAATATAAGTTATTACCGACTTATATTTAGTCTCGTTAATCGCAAATGGATAAAACTAGCCTTTAACAATTAGTAACTATAATTTCAATGTGAAAACCATTATAAGGGAGTAAAAGAATGCATAAAGTAAATAGACAAGTATTATAGAGGTTCCGGTGGTGTAATCAATCAGACGTCATCTCTTCCCACGTGATGCGGAGGAAAATTCCACTAGAACTTCTTTGAGATGGCCCAGTTACAAAAAGTCCTAAACTGATAGTCCTTCGCTAATCCCTAGCTTCACTATCTAAACACTTGTAGAATAGGTAGGATTGCTGCTCTTCAATTGTTTGAACCACTGGTCCTTGGAGGGTAGAATTGCCTCTTCACCAGCTCATCACAAACACAGTCTTCCTGACTGCACTCAACTGTCCTTCACACCTTCTTGGTGTTTCACAGTCTAGACCTTTGATATAATCAAAGTTGAGACCTTGAATCAATGACTATGATTCAACTGTGATTTGAGCTTTTCTTCTAGATGATTGATTTAAGCACGGCTCTGTATTTCTTCAAATGTAAGATCTTGAATGCATTCAATATGTTTGAACACTTTGAAGAAATTTCTTGATCATGCAATTAAGTATTTAGCAGGTATTCTTTTGAATTTTGGCTTTCCCCCTCAATTTTTTAATCTTTCTTGACTAGATAGATTATCTCGCTTTTTATCGTATGCCTACACCTCTCTCTTTTTGATGTTGTAGAGGTAATGTATTTATAGGGGTTTATCCTGCTTTGTAACGGCTATGTTTTCTGACCGTTCCTGCTGTGCCAGTGACTCATCCAATGAGATTTCTTACTTTACAACGTTCGATTGTACTTTCAGTTTGTTGAGTGGCTGACTTATAAAACTGAGTTTCCTTGTCAGTTTTTCACTTATCAGTTTCCTAACTGACTTGGAGCATGAACTGAGATTTTATTCTTCTTCAAATATCAGTACTCCAGTTTTCATGTAATTACAATTGACTTAATCAGAGTACACCATGATACATTTATCATCTAAGAATTCATTGACCTTATGATTCTTAGGTCTTCATACATGATCTGTAAAGTCAGTTCAGGTTACCACAATCTTGCCTGAAGTCCAACTTTACAGTCTCGACTTTTAATCTTCATAACTGAGTTTGATCCCTCAGTTCTTCAATAACTGAGTCTGTGTCCCTCAGTTCTTCATTCTTCAATAACTGAGTCTGTGTCCCTCAGTTCTTCATTCTTCAATAACTGAGTCTGTGTCCCTCAGTTCTTCATTCTTCTAGATAAGCCAACTGAGTCTGTAACTCTCAGCGAGCTTACCTTCTTCAGTAGGTGTATCCGAGTCAGTTTGTCGTAGGATCTCAGCTAGTCAAAATGTCAGTTTCTCCATTTCTCAGTTTTGGTCAAGAACAATTACAGTGCTTGTCTGATTAAACTTATACATCTATCAGACTTTAATAAATCCTATACATTGATATCTAGACATCTTTTTGCTTTGCACTATAACAGCTAGTTATGACACTTCATCAATGGGGTTAAGAACAATTAATAAACTAAGTGATGAATCATCATCAAAACATAAATTTTATTTCCAACAGAAAGGAAACTTAGTCATTGTTCCTTTGAGACAGTGTTCCTTTGACTGGGAGATAGGAATCACCCTTAGCCAGTCTTCAGATCTTGTCTTTAGGGAATATGAACTAATTAATAGTATATAAAGAAGGGTTTATCTAAATACGGAAACCATTTGCGGTTATATTGTTTAAGATGTGTTATATATACCTATTCAGCATTTCTTAGTGGTTCTGACTTTATCAAAGAAAAGTCCGACTCTTGGGTTCGTGCTACGAATGTTATGTTCATCGTCAATAAGACAAACAAATTACCCTATTGAAAATGAATACGTTCGTTCCAATGAATCCGAAAACAGAAAATGAATTTGTGTGATACTCAAGAATTGAATCCGTGATTCATTTCCTTATATCACTCCCACTAGTCTATCTGAAATAACTACCCGTTGTCTATTTTATTTATCGTTTGATGCAAAACTACCTGGTTCTTTCAAAGAACTTCAGCTTTCGAGAAAATTTCTAAGGATGCATTGGTCAGTGATCTGAAATCACTTTCCTTATCCTCTAATTTCCAATATATTAATTTTCCGGTATAGCCTTAAAACTACTTAGTTTGGATGACTAACCTGTATAAACATTCTTTCCCATTATTGACTTTCCTTAAATGGAAACAGTCTTGAACTAGCAGTTCGTTTGAGTAGACACTACTCTTGAACTGTGGGATGTTCAGTGTTACTTGCTTGGAATATCGATTTTTCTAATCTTCAAATCATAAGACCAAAGCTCCCACTAGTTTATCGGTTCCAAATACCGTCTAAATAGCAAAACTTTCTTCGAATGGTTTTGAGAGATCATAATAAAGCTCCCACTAGTTTATCGGTTCCAAATACCGTCCAACTAGCAACACTTTGTATTTATGATTTTTCAAAGATTAGAAAATCACTCAAAACTAAGCTCCCACTAGTTTATCAGTTCCAAATATTGTCTAACTAGCAATGCTTTGTTTATGATGTTTCAAAAAGATTGGAAAAACTCCAGAGCTAAGCTCCTACTAGTTTATCAGTTCCAAATACTGTCTAACTAGCAACGCTTTATTCTTGTTTTTTCAATGAAAGGAGAAACTCATGGGCAGTCTATTACACATTTCTACTGATTCAGAAAAACAACTCATAAGACTAAGGCTCCAACTAGTTTATCGGTTCCAAATACCGTCTAACTAGCAACGCCTTATGTATGATGTTCCGATTTTTCAATTAGAAATTTGATGTGTAATTACACTTTTAAAATTCACTAAAGAAATTTTATATAGTCCTAAATCATCTTTTGTAAACCAAGTACGGTCGTTCCTCGTTTTACACGAGCGACATTCGTGACATACCTATACTATGTAATTAAGTTTTTCAAGGCTCAAGAGAAATCTTTTCCGAAAATTAACTGCATTTATTGATAATTACAACGTACTTGTTACTTTCCACATTTTTTATGAAGTCCTATTACTAATAGTTTAGTAGCCTAGAGATTAAAGTTTTAAATAAACATGGCAGAAAGTTAAATTCAAAATTAAAATTTCACTACTAGATTTTTATTTTAGGAATAATAACTTGTTAAAAGTCTGTGCTACCATTCCAAAGATTTAACCTCGCACCTCAGTGCCGCCGTAGGGTAGGTCAAAGAGGTGACAGTTAAACTGAGAAAATATCTCTCAATGATTAAGCTTCGAGAATCGAACATCTCACGGGAATCAGACATCCCGGACCTTAATCATCGATTACCTTCCTTTTTCTAGCCTAGATATTTCAAAAATATCCATAAAGAGTGTGACCTACTATATCGGATCTCAAAGTACGCCCGAGTATGCCGCCAGTAGGTCGGTCGCTGACTCAACGAGTACCCAAAATCCTATCCTTTCGGAGACCAAGCCTTGAATTTTGATAGGGATGAACACCATCCGTAGGGGGCCGAAATCAAAGCGGCGCGAGTCGTCACCCTTCTCTCACGTGCTTGCACCTATAGTAGAGGCCGTGGGGTCGGCAGTCGCCTTCCCCGCTCCCACTCAATAATTTGAAAAAGTGGTGGGTTTACTAATTACGGTTTCGGTCTTGACAATAAGAAACAATAAATCAAAGTACTCCGAACTGGGTCGATTAAGTAGGCAAGCCTATGCCGCCTCTCATTCGTTGGAACATATGTGGATCGCCGGTCGGATCCAAAGAAGAGAGAAGCCCCGTTTAGCCCGAAGGCTTATCGGATATGCTAAGTCTTGTCGAACCCCCATGCAAACGTCACACATGGAGGGGAGTCAATCGAGCCGTAGCTCAGTTGAACTCGCCCAACCATGGTTAGACCATTTCCGAACCCATGTACTAAGATTTTCCTACTTCTATATTGTCAACCAAAGCGTAATCTCGTTTCTGTTTAAGGTGGCTTTATCGAGCGAAAACTCAACGATTTATCTGAGTGGGATTCACCAAGAATCCATCACTAAAATCATAGCGATTGACAAAACCCGGTTCCTAGGTTTTAATAATTACTTACTTAAATAATTAACTACCACATATTAATTAAAAAAGCTTTCTAACTAATTATATGAGTTATACATGCCTAATTTATTCGAAATAAACTAGCTACATGTATGCATTGGAGTGGAATCATGAAGATGCATGTCATGGCCATTTCCGGTTATATCACACAATTTTCGATCATACACGAATAAAATAACGGAAAAATAAACACCGAGATGGATCGTTGGTACCCCCGTATCTAACCTATTAAAAAAAATAAACAAACCCTAACTAGGGTTTCCTATTATCTAATCTGCAGCTGCCGCGTTTTATCGATGATCGGACATTCAAACGAACTTTGATCGTCACGAAACTTTATGGACCTGTTCTTCACTCCTCTTAATTCAATCCGAACGGTTGGATCTTTGTTTCAACGGTCCAATCTCTTCCAGAAATTCGACGAATCGACAGCTGGGGCTGCAGTGCTTTTCGACACAGCAGCAACTTTATTGCAACGATTGGACATCGAGATAGACTCCGATCGACACGAAATTTTGAGAGCCTGTTCTTCAACTTTTATTCTTCATTCTGACCGGAGGGATTGTCGTTTCAACGGGTCAATCTCCAGGAATAAATAAAAAAATGAGTAGCAACAAAACAGATCTACTTCTAGGAAAGTAAAATTACAAAATTTTCTATACTCATATAAACGAATTTATATGAGTTTTCAATAGATCTAACGAGTAAACAATACAAACCCCAATCCATCTCTTCAACCACAACAATCACAAAGCATCATCATCAAATTTTTGAAAAAATTAAAACGAAAACAAGCAATCTACACATGTTATTCCACTCCTTAGATCTAAAATTCACATACATTGATTGCTAGATCAAAGGCTCTGATACCACTTGTAGGATGTAATATCTCCGGATGGATCAAAGATCCACCCGATTACGCAGAGGAAAGTACAAGATCTAGATCTAAACAATCAAAATACATGAATAATAAATATAACCTACGCGGGGGATAGATTGCTTACCAGTTTATGGTAAATAAACTACATGTACAATCTTCAATCCAAGATCCAAGCTAGATGAGAAGCCACGGTCTTCCAACGTGTCTCCAAGCAACACACCAGGTGGATGATGTTTCAAGCCGCCGGACCTCCTCGATATGCTACCTTAGAAAACCCGAAGTTTTCTAAAACTCGAACCCGAAGTACTTCGCCGAAAATTCTAAGCCAAATACTTCACTCAAAACCGAAAATTGTGATGTTCAATAAGGCTTGGGAGAAATCTCTTTATATAGGAGAGAAATCCTAGTCTCCAAGGCATTATTTAATTAATACAAAATCAATCAAAATAATCATTTTCCTTAAAAAGATAAATCTATTATGTAATAAGTTTTGAATGTCAAAAGTCTCAAATTAATGTACCACTAATTGTACATGTGTTGTTTCATTTTCATATTGTCATTATATATAACCCCCATCCCCATTGGTGTTGTGTAGAGGTGAAGAAAGAAATAATAAAGCATTCCATTTTCCTTTGACATCCTTTCATTTCCTTTGTCTTAAACATTCAATTGTTTTGTTATTTGGTTGCTACTACCTCAAATATAAGCAATCTACTTTTCCTTCAATCATATAATATTTCTTATATAATACGTTATCGAAGACGAAGCTCTACCGACGGAGTATTTCATTCTTAGCGTTTCTTCCGTGGTTTAGGTAAAAATCTTATTTTGCTCATTTCATTATTTTTCTTAATGGCTAATATCACCAAACAAGAGTTTATACCCTTAAACATATCGGGAAAAATTATTTATCATGGGCCATGGATGTTGAAATGCACTTGGAATCAATGGGGCTTGGTAAAACAATTGTAAGTGAACAATACCGAGACAAACCAAGACCGTGCAAAGGCCATGATTTTTCTCCGTCATCATCTTGATGAAGGGTTGAAACATGAATATTTGACGGTGAAAAATCCAGTATGAATTATGGAACCATTTAAAAGAAAGGTTCGATCACTTGAAACTGGTTGTTTTACCAAAAGCCAGGTATGATTGGCTCCACCTGCGACTGCAGGATTATAAAACTGTCACAGAATATAATTCAGCCATGTTTAAAATTACATCACAACTAAAATTGTGTGGTGAAAATGTGACTGATGAAGACATGTTAGAAAAACCTTTTTCCACCTTTCATGTCTCGAATGTGCTATTGCAACAACAATATCGAGAGAAAGGGTTTACAAAATATTCTGATCTGATTGCATGTCTATTACTGGCTGAACAAAACAATGAATTACTGATGAAAAATCATGAGTCCCGACCTACTGGTGCCAGTCCATTCCCTGAGGTGAATGCGACGTATTCTTCAAATTTTGGTCGTGGACGTGGACGTGGACGTGGTCGGGGTGGAGACCGTGGTAGAGGCCGCGGTCGTGGACGCGGTCGTGGAAAATCTGTGGCATATCATAACGATAATCGAGGCAAGAAACGAAATGATCCACCAAAATTGGATCATGATAATAAAAATACAGAAAAGAAAGTTCGTGGTGACAAGTGCTACAGATGTGGAATGGATGGACATTGGTCCAATACATGCCGTACGGCAAAGCCATTGTTTTCTTCCCGAGGGGAACGAAAATTATTATAAACAATGCATTGTTTTCTCCCAAGTCTCGAAGAAATTTGTTGAGTTTTAAAGATATTCGTCAAAATGGATATCATATCGAGACACAAAATGAGTTCGATGATGAATATTTATTGATTACAAATACAATTTACGGACGTAAAATGTGTATTAGAAAAGCTGCATTCTCTATCTTCTGGCTTATATTATACGAAAATAACAGCAGCTGAAATTCATCACGTAGTAGACCAGAAATCTATTGTTTCTAATGATTTTATGATATGGCATGATCGCCTTGGGCATCCCGGTTCCACAATGATGAGACGTATAATAGAGAATTCACATGGTCATTCGTTAAAAGGTCAAAAAGTGTTAAATTCTAGTGAATTCTCATGTGTTGCTTGCTCACAGGGCAAATTAATTATTAAACATTCACCGGTTAAAGTTGAGACTGAATCGCCTGCATTTCTAGAGAGAATCCAAGGTGATATATGTGGACCTATAGATCCACCGTGTGGACCTTTTAAATATTTTATGGTGTTGATTGATGCATCGACAAGATGGTCACACGTATGTTTATTATCTACTCGTAACCATGCATTTGCTAGATTGCTAGCTCAAATAATCAAATTCTGAGCACAATTTCCTGACTATCCAATTAAGAAAATTCGTTTGGATAATGCCGTGAATATTCATCGCATACATTTGATGATTATTGCATGTCAATTGGCATAAGTGTGGAACATCCGTGGCTCATGTTCACACACAAAATGGCTTAGCCGAATCATTTATTAAAAGAATGCAATTGATTGCAAGACCATTACTAATGAGGTCTCAACTTCCTGTATCGGCTTGGGGACATGCTATATTACATGCAGCAACACTTGTGAGAATTAGACCGACAAGTTATCAAAATCATTCTCCCCTGCAATTAGTATTTGGCCATGAGCCTAATGTTTCACATTTGCGAATTTTTGGATGTGTGGTATACGTTCCAATTGCACCACCTAAACGTACAAAAATGGGACCTCAACGAAGATTGAGGATATATGTCGGGTATGAATCACCATCTATAATTAAATATGTTGAACCATTAACAGGTGATTTATTTACTGCACGATTTGCAGATTGTCATTTTGATGAATCACATTTTCCGACATTAGGGGAGGAAAGATCAACCAAAAAAAGAAATTAATTGGAAAATATCATTGAATTTCCTTGATCCTCGTACAAAAGAAAGTGAACTAGAAGTTCAAAGAATTGTCCATTTGCGAAAAATTGCGAATCAATTGCCGGATGCCTTTAGTGAGACTAAAAGAATCACAAAATCTCACATTCTGCTTTGAAAATGTTCCGGTTAAAATTGATATTCTGAAAGACAAATTACAAGTGCTAATGAATCCGATTACGCTGAGCGTGGTAGACCTCTTGGTTCTAAAGATAAAAATCCTCGTAAGAAAAGAGGAATGAATAATAATATTGTATGTGAAACCGATGATGGTCAAAATAATGTTAGTGACAAAATTCAACCTCATGAAGAGGTATCTCTGAAGAGCGATCTGAAGAAAATGAAATTGTTGAAAATTCAGTCAATTTTGTCACTACAAGAAAAAGGTGGAATCGAAAAGATACGATTATTGATAGTATCTTTGCATATAATGTAACACTTGATATTAAAGAAGATGACGAGGATCATGAACCAAGATCGGTTGATGAATGTCGGAAAAGAAACGATTGGCCAAAATGGAAAGAGCGATTCAAAGTGAATTGAATTCACTAGCCAAAAGAAGTGTTTTTGGGGCTGTAGTGCGAACACCGAAAATGTGAAGCTTTGTCGGATATAAATGGGTCTTTGTAAGAAAAAGAAATGAAAATAATGAAATTATGAGATACAAAGCGAGATTGGTAGCACAAGGATTTTCACAAAGACCAGGGGCTTGATTATGATGAAACATATTCGCGATGATGGATGGAATAACGTTTCGATATCTTGTGTGTTTAGTGGTACATGAAAAACTTGATATGCGTCTGATGGATGTAGTTACCGCGTATCTCTATGGATCATTAGATACTAATATCTATATGAAAATTCCTGAAGGATTTAACATGTCCGAAGCATGTAGATCAAGCCCCAAAACAGATGTATTCCATCAAATTCTGACGAAATCCTTGTATGGACTCAAACAATGCTGGGCGTATGTGGTACAACCGCCTCGATGAATGTTTAGTTAAAGAAGGTTATACAAATGACCCAATATGTCCATGTGTTTTCATAAAGAAAAATGGGTCGAATATGTGATTATAGCCGTATATGTTGATGATCTCAATCGATTGGAACTCTGAAGAGCTACAAAAAGCGGTTGAATACTTAAAGAAAGAGTTTGAGATCAAAGATTTCGGTAAGACTAAGTTTTGTCTTGGTTTACAAATTGAGCATTTACATAATGGAATCTTTGTTCATCAAACTACTTATACCCAGAAGTTACTAAAGCGGTTTTATATGGATAAAGCGCATTCTTTAAGTACTCCAATGGTCGTCAGTCGTTAGATCTGTTAAAGATCCGTTTAGACCTCGAGAGGATGATGAAGAGAT
The DNA here is from genome assembly GCA_026214975.1 of Gentiana macrophylla. Classification (NCBI taxonomy): domain Eukaryota; kingdom Viridiplantae; phylum Streptophyta; class Magnoliopsida; order Gentianales; family Gentianaceae; genus Gentiana; species Gentiana macrophylla. Next base: position 74,540,769 of record CM047805.1, read on the forward strand.
AATGGGTCCGAAATACCATATCTCAAAGTGCAATTGGCGCACTTATGTATCTTGCTAATCAGTACTCGACTGATACATCATTTGCGATAAATTTATTGGCAAGATTTAGTTCATCTCCTACTGAACGACATTGGAATGGTATTAAACAAATTTTTCGCTATCTTCAAGGAACAATTGATCTATGTTTATTTTATTCATATAATTCTAAACTGAAATAATTGGTTATCTTTGATGCGGGGTACTTATCGACCAGCATAAAGCAAGATCCCAGATCAAGTTATTTGTTTACATGTGGTGATACAAACTATTTCATGGCGATCAACAAAACAATCAATTTCAAAGAACTTCTTGAATCATCTTTGAAATAATAGCGATTGCATGAAGCTAGTCGGGAATGTGTTTGGTTGAGATCAATGTCCCATTTTATCCGTAAAAACGTGGGCTATCACATGAGAAAGAAAATCCTCCAATCTGTGTTGTATGAAGACAATGCAATGACTTGCATATCTCAATTAAAGGGAGGATATATTAAAGGAGATATATAGAACAAAACATATTTCACCGAAATTCTTCTTTACCCATGAATTACAAAAGAAGGGTGAAATTGCTGTGGAACAAATCCGATCAAGTGACAATCTGGCAGATTTATTTACAAAGGCCTTGCCGACTGCAACGTTCGAAAGACTAGTGAAGAATATCGGGATCACGGCGACTAAAGGATCTTAAGCGATATTTGATTCGAGGAGAGAGAATAATACACAAAGAATGATGTACTCTTTTTCCTTACTAAGATTTTTTCCCACCGGGTTTTTTCTTAGTAAGGTTTTAACGAGGCATATTCTTTGTGTCGTTGACATCCAAAAGGGGGAGTATTATGTAATAAGTTTTGAATGTCAAAAGTCTCAAATTAATGTACCACTAATTGTACATGTGTTGTTTCATTTCCATATTGTCATTATATATAACCCCCATCCCCATTGGTGTTGTGTAGAGGTGAAGAAAGAAATAATAGAAGCATTCCATTTTCCTTTGACATCCTTTCATTTCCTTTGTCTTAAACATTCAATTGTTTTGTTATTTGGTTGCTACTACCTCAAATATAAGCAATCTACTTTTCCCTTCAATCATATAATATTTCTTATATAATAAAATCCAGAATATTCCTAAATTAATAAGAATATATAAAAGATTTTCTTTTCCTTAAATTATTTAACAAATAAATAATTTAATCACATGTCTTATTATTTATCAAGAAAACTAATTTCCCAACAAATAATTAAACCAAATTTCGGCCAAAACCGTAAGGGAAAAGGGCCACACGAACTAACCATTACATTGGGCCGAGTCCACGAAAAAAAATCTTTTTCATGTATTTAATTATCTAGTCCAACTAAACATTTAGTCCACATATCTATTAAACCGTCAAATCCAACTATTTAATATTGATTGAGGTGAAACGACGAGAAAACGTATATGCTATATCAGGAGCCACGTCGGTGACCATGGACCCATATTCAGTAGCTACAATAAATTAAATAAAATTATTCGTCGGACCGAACAATTATATTCAATCTATTAATTCCGGGATTACACCACCATAAACCCGAAACTGAAGTCTGCCGAATATAGATAACTTACACTCAACTATGAGTTATAATGTGTCCACTGATATAATCATTACATACGGATAAATCCTCCACAGACTGTTCGTTACGATTCGGGATATCTCCGTAAACCCTTCTCGAAACATCTTATCCTTATTTACCATTAACCCCTTAGTGATCAATTAGTTCATAACTAATATAATATGAACTGGCGCCATCGATCAGTTTCTATGATTAACAAATAAAGAGGCTGTCTGCCTACTTCCGAGGTAGGAATGGATTCCATATCTATGATAGCACAGGCTACTCACTCATTCCGAATAGAGCCAACGAGAAGTGTCGGACCACATACTACGAAGTGATCCTTACTAACACATCAAACTCTACCCTAGTCTAAGAAGTTGTCTGTGATCACGTCAGGATAGAGATTAATCCATATATGATCATCTTGTGATTCGATAAGACTTCTCGATCACGGAATTTTATCGAGAACTCAAATCATATTGGTCCAGCCCTATATGATTATCATCATATATAAATGCCCCACTAGGTACCCTATTACCGACAGTCCGGATAAGACTGTCACACCTAAAGTTTTCTTGGCGCATTATTAGAAAATTAATCTTGAGACCCGTACTCAGATTAATAAACGCTACGGACTAAGTTAATTTTAAGTACATCTCACTAACTCAATCTTCTTGTGTATAGCCATACACTGAGTTATGTGATTACATAAACAAGGTACTTAGGGTTTTCAATAGTGTCTTAATTATAAGCATACATGCATATAATAAGATGAATTATTAATTCTGTCATAAAAACAATTAGATAATTGTCTTTCGGGCACTACACCTAACAATCTCCCACTTGCACGAAAGGCAAGTGGATTAACTGTTTTAGAGCACACCATTTATATATATATCACAACATTCTACCACTTGCTCAAAACAAGGGAGACATATCCCCAAGATTCATACCCTCCAAGCGCATCTTAGTAATTCATCCTTCCAAGCACAACCGGAGTATGCTGCCGCAGGGTAGGTCCATGACCCGGCGCGTACTTAGAATCCGAATACCATGTGACTCGGTACACTGATCAGGTAGGTTGACGGCTTGAGTCAATCTTTGGGATCGAAATGTCGCCTTTCCATCTAATCCGGTGGTACGATTTCAATATGCTTATGACCTCTAGTCATTGCAAAATCCTTATGAGCTTCATCTCCAATGTTTTCACAATGATGTAGTATCGGCTTACTGGATAAAACTTTATCACATGAGTAAACACTGAGACCGATATCGATTTAACGATCATCCTAATCTGACCTAAAGACAGAGTCAGTGTTATCATTTCTATTCTAGTTTGCACCTGAATATACTAGCATATAATTCCTCATTCTCCCGAAGAGACTTGAGGATTCACTAAACATCCCATTTAGTATTCAGTCGCAGGTTTAGACAAGGATTCCTGAGAGGTAGGGTAGACTACATCATTGAATGTTGCATTCCTCTATGCAAGAACATCTTAACCATTGAGATTGATGAATAGGATTGCCAATTGCTTATTTTCGAGAATTCGAGTCAGTCAAATTCTTTAAGAAAATAGCCCGATGGCATGTTAGACTCTGACTTCAGATAACACACCCATGTTGTTTCCAACAGTTTCAGTGTTACCATTCACAAACACTAATCTACATTCTACTTTACTAATATCGAAGCCCAGTCTACAAAAGACTTATGAATATTCTGGTCATGTCCACATATTAAAATATATGACTTTGAAATGACCTAGAGGTTTGTTTTAATCCCCAAAGGATATGAGAAAATGGCAGGCATCCTGCCAAAGATTCTTTCTGAATAAATTAAGATACCGTTAGTCTCGCAAAAAGGTCATAGGGAACCACCCCTATTTCCTACTTTGTGACGAATCTGTCATTTGTTCTTAGCTAAAACCCTTCTGTTATGAACGAGTTCAGATTCTGTTGTTCGGCAAGGAATTCTTAGGGAAACACCCCTATTTCCCGCTTTCTGACGAAATCAAGCAAGACTGAGTGGTAAGAGAGATCACGGTTTGGTTAACTCTCTACCTTTTATGGAATCACCCCTAAATTACTCAGCTTTACGTTGAAAGTTAAACTTTCCAATTCATTCGACTCTCCTCCGTGTAGTTCCAATTACTCCCACTGGGTCTGAGATACTCAGGTGGTTCTACAAGTGTTTCAACAGAACTGGAGTATCAAACTCCATTCACAGGGTTATGGCTTTTAAACCAACCTCTATGATCAGGATCCTACACCGCCCACAAAGGACTATCGGCCATCAATCTACCCTATAGACCATAAGGTCCTGCAATGGGTAATGGACAAACCATACTCCCACTGCGTTCGGGGTGGATTGATATACTGATCTAGTTTAGTAGTTTTTATTAGTATTATCACCAATTGCCGGTGTTGGACGTGGACTAAACAAATCAGTTTGTAATATCTTGAGTACAAATACTTCAAGATCTAAGGTTGTTATTTATAGACTCTATCAGACCGAGTTTGATAGTGCAACTGTCATTCTCTGATTTTACGAGTTTTATAACCAACCTTTACTCAATGCATTAAGATATTTCACGACCTGAACGTGCATGCAAAATTTCCAGTCCTACCTTTGAGCACTAAATGCTAAATGTCTATATTTACGGAAGTGGGGTGAACCGAATTCACTCCTTATCCACAAATGTGTAGGCATCTTTTAGGTAGACTTCTCGGTTTTTCATTACAACGTAAACCGTTATTTTGCAACCAATATCTTAAATGAGTTCAGCAGCGTATCGTAGCACATCAATAACTATATAAGGCAAATTTATGGTGTATCCCTTAGTGAAAACATTTCACTGGGAGGCAGACCGAGCATCAGTCCCGAAGACTATGCCATAACCTATTTCTGAGTATGGAATACTTTATCTCAAGTGAAATCATAGATTTTTTCCAAATATTTTGGATAAACTTACCAGAGTCTCGAATAGTTGTCAGACAAGATGTCACTACTTCAAAAGCTCCCACTAGCTTGTACCTTTCATATGACCCTGAAGGTTGTTATGAACAAGCTATGTTACTTCTTTAAATCTATTACCCTTTCCTGATTGAAAGGAAACTTAGTCATTGTTCCTTTGAGGCAGTGTTCCTTTGACTGGGAGATAGGAATCACCCTAAGTCAGTCTTCAGATCTTGACTTTAGGGAATATGAACTAATTAATAGTTTATAAAGAAGAGTTTATCTAAATACGCAAATCATTTGCGATTATATTGTTTAAGATGTGTTATATATACCTATTCAGCATTTCTTAGTGGTTCTGACTTTATCAAACAAAAGTCCGAGTCTTGGGTTCGTGCTACCAATGTTATGTTCATCGTCAATAAGACAAACAAATTACCCTATTGAAAATGAATACGTTCGTTCCAACGAATCCGAAAATAGAAAATGAATTTCTGTGATACTCAAGAATTGAATCCGTGATTCATTTCCTTATCACTCCCACTAGTCTATCTGAAATAACTGCCCGTTGTCTATTTTATTTATTGTTTGATGCAAAGCTACCTAGTTCTTTCAAAGAACTTTAGCTTTCGAGAAAATTTCTAAGGATGCATTGGTCAGTGATCTGAAATCACTTCCCTTATCCTCTAATTTCCAATTTATTAATTTTCCAGTTTAGCCTTAAAACAACTTAGTTTGGATGACTAACACGTATAAACATTCTTTCCCATTCTCGACTTTCCTTAAATGGAAACAGTCTTGAACTAGCAGTTCGTTTGAGTAGACACTACTCTTGAACTGTGGGATGTTCAGTGTTACTTGCTTGGACTATCGATTTTTCTAATCGTCAAATCATAAGACCAAAGCTCCCACTAGTTTATCGGTACCAAATACCGTCTAACTAGCAACACTTTGTTCGAATGATTTCGAGAGATCATAATAAAGCTCTCACTAGTTTTTCGGTTCCAAGTATCGTCTAACTAGCAACACTTTGTATTTATGATTTTTCAAAGTTTAGAAAATCACTCAGAACTAAGCTCCCACTAGTTTATCAGTTCCAAATACTATCTTACTAGCAATGCTTTGTATATGATGTTTCAAAAAGATTGGAAAAACTCCAGAGCTAAGCTCCCACTAGTTTATCAGTTCCAAACACTGCCTAACTAGCAACGCTTTATCCTTGTTTTTTCAATGAAAGGAGAAACTCATGTGCAGTCTATTACACATTTCTAATGATTCAGAAAACAACTCATAAGACTATGGCTCCAACTAGTTTATTGGTTCCAAATACCGTCTAACTAGCAACATCTTATGTATGATTTTCCAATTTTTCAATTAGAAATTTGATGTGTAATTACACTTTTAAAATTCACTAAATGAATTTTATATATAGTCCTAAATCATCTTTTGTAAACTAAGTAAGGTCGTTTCTCATTTTACACGAGCGACATCCGTGACATACCTATACTATGTCATTAAGTTTTTAAAGGCTCAAGAGAAATCTTTTCTGAAAATTAACTGCATTTATTGATAATTACAACGTACTTCTTACTTTCCACATTTTTAATGAAGTCCTATTACTAATAGTTTAGTAGCCTAGAGATTAAAGTTGTAAATAAACATGACAGAAAGTTAAATTCAAAATAAAAATTTCACTACTAGATTTTTTTATAGGAATAATAAACTTGTTAAAAGTCTGTCCAACCATTCCAAGGATTTAACATCGCACCTCAGTGCCGCCGTAGGGTAGGTCAAAGAGGTGACGGTTAAACTGAGACAATCTCTCTCAATGATTAAGCTTCGAGAATCGAACATCTCACGGGAATCAGACATCCCGGACCTTAATCATCGATTACCTTCCTTTTTCTAGCTTATATATTTCGAAAATATCCATAAAGAGTGTGACCTACTATATCAGATCTCAAAGTACACCCCGAGTATGCCACCGTAGGGTCGGTCAGTGACTCAACTAGTACCCAAAATCCTATCCTTTCGGAGACCAAGCATTGATTTTTGATAGGGGTGAACACCATCCGTAAGGGGCCGAAATCAAAGCGGCTCGAGGCATCACCCTTCTCTCACATGCTTGCACCTATAGTAGAGGCCGTGGGATCGGCTGTCGCCTTCCCTGCTCCCACTCAATAATTTGAAAAAGTGGTGGGTTTACTAATCACGGTTTCGGTCTTGACAATAAGAAACAATAAATCAAAGTACTCCAAACAGGGTCGGTTAAGTAGGCAAGCCTATGCCGTCTTATTCGTTGTAACATATGTGACTGTCGGTCGGATCCGGCAAGAGAAGCCCCGTTTAGCCCGAAGGCTTATCGGATATGCTAAGTCTTGTCGAATCCCCGTGCAAACGTCACACGTGGAGGGGAGTCAATCGAGTCGTAGCTCTGTTGAACTCGCCCAACAATGGTTAGACCATTTTCTGAACCCATGTACTAAGATTTTTCGATTTCTATGTTGTCAACCAAAGCGTAATCTCATTTTCTGTTTAAGGTGGCTTCATCGAGCGAAAACTCAACGATTTATCTGAGTCGGATTCACCGAGAATCGATCACTAAAATCGTAGCAATTGACAAAACCCAGTTCCTCGGTTTTAATAATTAGTTACTTAATTAATTAACTACAACATATTAATCAAAAAAAGGTTTCTAACTAATTATACGAGTTATACATGCCTAATTTATTCGAAATAGACTAGCTACATGTATGCATTGGAGTGGAATCATGAAGATGCATATCATGGAAATTTCCGGTTATATCACACAATTTTCGATCATACACGTATAAAATAACGGAAGAATAAACACCGAGATGGATCGTTGGTACCCCCGTATCTAACCTATTAAAATAAATAAACAAACCCTAACTAGGGTTTACTATTATCTAATCTGCAGCTGCCGCGTTTTATCGACGATCGGACATCAAAACGAACTTTGATCGTCACAAAACCTTATGGACCTGTTCTTCACTCCTCCTACTTCAATCCGAACGGTTGGATCTTCGTTTCAACGGTCCAATCTCTACCAGAAATTCGACAAATCGACAAATTGGGTGCGGTGCTTTCGACACAAAGCGACAACTTTATTGCAACGATTGGACATCGAGATAGACTCCGATCGACACGAAATTTTGAGAGCCTGTTCTTCAACTTTTATTCTTCATTCTGACTGGAGGGATTTTCGTTTCAACGGGTCAATCTCCAGGAATAAATAAAAAAACGAATAGCAACAAAACAGATCTACTTCTAGGAAAGTAAAATTACAAAATTTTCTATACTCATATAAACGAATTTATATGAGTTTTCAATAGATCTAACGAGTAAACAATACCAACCCCAATCCATCTCTTCAACCACGACAATCACAAAGCATCATCATCAAATTTTCGAAAAAATTAAAACGAAAACAAGCAATCTACACATGATATTCCACTCCTTAGATCTAAAATTCACATACTTTGATTGCTAGATCAAAGGCTCTGATACCACTTGTAGGATGTAATACCTCCAGATGGATCAAAGATCCACCCGATTACGCAGCGGACAGTACAAGATCTAGATCTAAACAATCAAAATACAAGAATAATAAATCTAAGCTACGAGGGGGTTAGATTGCTTACCAGTTTATGGTGAATAAACTCCAAGAACAATCTTCAGTCCAAGATCCAAGCTAGATGAGAAGCCACAGTCTTCCAACGTGTGTCTCCAAGCAACGACAGGTGGATGGTATTTCAAGCCGCGACCTCCTCGATATGCTACCTTAGAAAACCCGAAGTTTTCTAAAACTCGAACCCGAAGTTCTTGGCCGAAAATTCTAAGCCAAATAGTTCACCCAAAACCGAAAATTGTGATGTTCAATATGGCTTGGCAGAACTCTCTTTATATAGCAGAGAAATCCTAGTCTCCATGGCATTATTTAATTAATACAAAATCAATCAAAATAATCCTTTTCCTTAAAAAGATAAATCCAGAATATTCCTAAATTAATAAGTATATATAAAAGATTTTCTTTTCCTTAAATTATTTAACAAATAAATAATTTAATCACATGTCTTATTATTTATCAAGAAAACTAATTTCCAAACAAATAATTAAACCAAATTTCGGCCAAAACCCTAAGGGAATAGGGCCACACGAAATTACCATCACATTGGGCCGAGTCCATGAAAAAAATAAATTTTTCATGTATTTAATTATCTAGTCCAACTAAACAATTAATCCACATGTCTATTAAACAGTCCAATCCAACTATTTAAAATTGATTGAGGTGAAACGACGAGAAAACGTATATGCTATATTAGGAGCCACGTCGGGGGACCCTGGACCCATATTCAGTAGCTACAATAAATTAAATAAAATTATTCGTCAGACCGAACAATTATATTCAATCTATTAATGCCGGGATTACTCCACCATAAACCCGAAACTGAACTCTGCCGAATATAGATAACTTACACTCAACTATGAGTTATAATGTGTCCACTGATATAATCATTAAATAGAGATAAATCCTCCATAGACTGTTCGTTACGATTCGCGATATCTCCGTAAACCTTTCTTGAAACATCTTATCCTTATTCACTATTAACCCCATAGTGATCAATTAGTTCATAACTAATATAATATGAACTGGCGCCATCGATCAGTTTCTAGGATTAACAAATAAGGGAACTGTCTGTCTACTTCCCGAGGAAGGAATGGATTTCATATACGTGATAGCACGCAGACTCTCACTCATTCCGAAAAATAGAGCCAACGAAAGTGTCGGACCACATACTACTGAAGTGATCCTTACTAACACATCAAACTCTAGTCTGAGCAGTTGTCTGTGATCACGTCCGGATTGAGATTAATGCATATATGATCATCTTGTGATTCGATAAGACTTCTCGATCACAGAATTATATCGAGAACTCAAATCAAATCTGTCCATCCCTATATGATTATCATCATATATAAATGCCCCACTAGGTACCCTATTACCGACAGTCCGGATAAGACTGTCACACCTAAAATGTTCTAGGCGCATTATTAGCAAATTAATCTTGAAACTCGTACTCAGATTAATAAACACTATGGATTAAGTTAATTTGAAGTACATCTCACTAACTCAATCCTCTTGTGTATAGCCATACACTGAGTTATGTGATTACATAAACAAGGTACTTAGGGTTTTCAGTAGTGTCTTAATTATAAGCATACATGCATTTAATAAGATGAATTATTAATTCTTCATAAAAAGAAATAGATAATTGTCTTTCGGGCACTACACCTAACATTGACTTGGCTGGTCACTAGGCCGGTGTATTGACTTCTTCACTGAGCTGCTATATATAACTGTTCCTAACAATCAGTGTAGTTGACTTCACTGAGTACCAGTGTCTTACCTGCCAAATGAGCTTACCCATAGCGACAAAGGTTCAGTCAGCTGGTGAATTTACTTAGCCGATTACTCTAGTTAGCTGCTCCTTAGTACTTAGTCAATTTCTATCATTCCCAACTCAGTTTTCAACTTGCTGAATCGTTCATGACTGAGTGGTTTTATGATGATGTCAGCCATTTGATCTTCAGTGGGTATGTGTCTTAGAATAGCATCCCCCTTTTCAACATGATCTCTGATAAAGTGATGTCTCACATCAATGTGTTTTGTTCTTGAGTGTAATACTGGATTTTCAGTAATAGATAATGAACTTGTGTTGTCACACATCATTGAAATTGTCTTCAACTGTCTGATCCTTAGTTCCTATGCACAACAACTGCCTGCTGCTCTATATTCTACTTCAGCTGTTGATGTAGATATGGAGTTTTGCTTTCTGCTAAACCATGATACTAGTCTGCTGCCTAGCATTTGATAGGTTCCAGAGGTGCTTTTTCTATTTATCTTGCATCCAGCATAGTCAGAGTCTAAATGTGATATTAGCTTGAATCCTCCATCTTTTGGATACCAAATTCCAACATTGATGGTGTTTTTCAGGTATTTGATTATTCTTTTGCCTGCTAGAAGGTGTGATTCCTTTGGTTGAGCTTAAATTCTTGCACATAATCCTACTACAAAAGCTATGTCAGGTCTGCTTGCAGTTAGATAGAGTAGGGATCCAATGATTCCTCTATAAAGCTTCTGATCAACATCCTTTCCACTTTCATCTTTTCCAAGAATAACCTTTGCACACATTGGTGTATCTGATATGCCACTTGTGTCCATACCATACTTGTGTATCAAGTCTTTTGTGTACTTGGCTTGATTAATGAAGATGCCATCTTTCATTTGCTTTACTTGTAGACCAAGAAAGTAATTTAATTCTCCCATCATGCTCATCTGAAATTTGCTTTTCATTAATTTTGCAAATTTCTCACATAGTTTCTCATCTTCTGATCCAAAGATAATGTCATCAACATAAATTTGGACTAGCTGGGTGCTTGTTCCTTCCTCTAGCTTGAAGAGAGTCTTATCAATAGTTTCCTTGTTGAACCTATTGTTGATCAAAAATTGTGATAGTGTTTCATACCAAGCTCTGGGTGCTTGTTTGAGTCCATAAAGTGCCTTTTTGAGTTTGTACACTTTATCTTCTTTCCCTTTGAGTTGAAAACCAGGAGGTTGTTACACATATACTTCTTCTAAAAGTCCATTCAGAAATGCAATCTTGACATCCATTTGGTAAACTTTGAATTCTCTGTGGGCTGCAAAAGCTAGAAAGAGTCTGATTGCTTCAAATATTGCTACTGGGGCAAAGGTTTCATCATAATCCATTCCTTCTGCTTGAGAGTAGCCTTTAGCAACTAGCATTGCTTTGCTTCTGACAACTTTTCCTTGTTCATCCATCTTGTTTCTGAATACCCATTTTGTTTCAATGATGTTGGATATGTCTGGTCTGTCAACAAGTTCCAGACCTCATTTCTTTCAAATTCATTTAGTTCTTCTTGCATAGCTGTAATCCAATCAGCATCTTGGATTGCATCATCTATTGTTTTGGGTTCTACTTGTGATAGAAAGCATGTTAGCATATTCTCTAGTTGTCTTCTGGTTCTGACTCCTGCGTGAATGTCTCCAATGACTTGGTGCTTCCACAACTTCAGTTGGTGTGTCAGCTTCATGTTCTTGTGTTGGTTCCTCTTCTGTTGTATTGACTGGTGACTCATCTTGATTTCCAAGATTGTGATTCAGAATGGTACCTGGTACTGTTGTATTTATATAGACTTGTCTTTGTCCTACTTCTTCTTCAAGTTCTTGAAAGCTCTCACCATTTGTGTTTAACTCATCAAAGACTACATGAATTGATTCTTCAATCACCAATGTTCTTTTTTTGAGTACTCTGAAGGCTTTGCTAGTGTCTAAGTATCCCATAAAGATTGTTTCATCAGCTTTTTCATCAAAAGTATGCAGCTGATTCCTGTCCAAAACAAAATATTTAGATCCAAACATATGTAAATGTGAATTGTTAGGTTTTCTTCCATTCAATATTTCATATGGAGTTTTTCCATGATTTTGTTGATGATTGATCTGTTTTGAGTATAGCATGCTGTATTTGCTGCTTCAGCCCAAAATCTCTTTAGTAAGCATGCTTCTGCAATCATTGTTCTGACTGCTTCTTTGCGTGTCATGTTTCTTCTTTCTGCTACACCATTCTGTTGTGGAGTCCCTACTGCTGATAGTTGATGCAGTACTCCATTTTCTTCACAGTAGGTTCTGATAGTTTCATTTAGAAACTTTATGCCTCTATCTGATCTGATCTTTATGATCTTCAGTTCCTTCTCATTTTTAATTCTTCTTAGCAAATCTAGCAACTTTTTGAGTGTCTCTCTTTTCTTGTTCATGAATATGGTACAGGTGAATTTGGAAAAGTCATCCACCACTACTAGAGTATATTTCTTTCCACTTACACTGACTGGTGTGACTGGTCCATAAAGATCCATATGTAACAGATGTAAAATTCTTGTTGTTGATTGATAGGGCTTTGACTTGAAAGAGCTTTTGATTTGCTTCCCTTTTTAACTTGCATCACAGAGACTTCTTTCTTGAATGTGATCTCTGGTAAGCCTTCAACTAACTTGTTGAGAGTGTGTTGATGGTTTTGAAATTTAGATGATTCAATCTTCTATGCCAAATCCAGCTAGTTGACTGCTTATTTTTTGACAACCAAACATGTTTATGCTTTAGCTGTCTTCCAATCTACCACATACATGTTGTCTTCTCTTCTTCCTGCATGTACAATTGTGTTCGTTTGACTGTGCATCACCTTGCATCCTTCCTTGTTGAAATGCACATTGTAGCCTTTGTCAAAGAATTGACTTATACTTAGTAGATTGAAATTCAATCCTTTAACATAAATCTGTTTTTGAGCATTATGCCTTTCCTCTTAATTTTACCAGGGTTTTCTATGCCTCCAAAAGTAACTTTGGGTCCATCAAAAGCTTTAAAGTCAGTGAGTCATCCCTTGTTCCCTGTCATGTGTCTGGAACATCCACTGTCTATGTACTAGACATCCTACAAAACAAATTATTTAAGTTTAGGTACCCAAAACTGTTTGGGTCCATACTTGTTAGCAGTCATGCCTCCTACTCCTAATGTGTATCCCAAGGATCTACTTTTTGGATAATTGAAGTCATCAACTTCATATGTATAAGGCATGGCAGAATAACTTCTGATGTTTTTACTAGAGGTATACTGATACTTTTCTCTACTTTTTGGTGCATTTGCATCCTTTCACTCTCCAATATGTAGAAGGAAACTTATTTCCATGCTGCTTCTTGTGTCTAGGAATATGCCTTGGCTGGCTTTTCTTAAACACATGATGCATATTATGAAATGGTTTCTTCTTATATTTTGGGGGTGTAATATTCCAATCATCCTCAGAAGGGTAAAGTCTTCCCTTACCTTTCTGAACTCATTTGCCTTTATTTGGCTGGATTGATGATTTATTCTGTTGTTTCACTACACTAGGTTTTGACTTCACCGGTGCAGGATGAGTGGTTGAAACTATGGTCTGTCCTTTTCCGAATTTTGGTCTAGGCTTGGTCCTTGAATCAGAATTGTGTTGTCCATTAATTCTATTTTCATCCTGACTGTTGTAGCCAAGACCAGATGATGTGATCCAATTCAAGGAGAATGAGGACGCACCATTTAGCCAAGAAGCAAGAAGATCAGTCAAGGATAGAGGCCAATGCGCATTGTTTATGTCCAATTAGGTCTATTGGGCCTATTGGGCTTTATTTAAATTATTTGTGTTCTTTTATGAAGTTTTTAGTAGTAAAAGGCCAAAATCCCATTAGGGAAGTTACCTATATGTTAGTATATTGGGCTAAGCCTTTATTTTCAGCAAATAAAAGCCATTTGAGCTTATTAGAGTTAAGTTAGGCCCACTAGGAAATAAATTGGCGAAAATTACTAAGTAATTTGTCCCACATTGCTTAGGAATTTGTTAGTCTTTTATTTTGTAGCCTATATAAAGGCATTCTACTTGTAATTTTGAGAACAATCAATTATGAAAATCATTATCAATATATTGAGAGAAGTTTCTCTTGTATAAGTCGATTTGGCTTAAAAATCACTTGCGAGTGAGTTTTCTCTTTGTTGTAGAGAAGACATTGTTTTAAGAGCGAATCAGCGTTTCTGAGCGAAACATTGTGTGTTCTTATCCTCGGTCCTAGGTCGGAGACGCTAGGTCTAGGTTTTCCATAGCTCGTTATTGATCCCTTAGCCATTTCCTGGGCACGTATCGCCTCAGTTGGTAGCAGAGCTCAGCGACTAAGGTATCAAATATCCCCATTTATTTTCCTTGTTTAATTTTCGTTTATTATTAAAAAAAAGAATCGTTTTTTTTTCATTATTTTCATCCCCCTCCCCAAGAAAATCCCTAAATCTTCAAATCTTGAAACCTGCATCCTAAGAACCCTAATTGTTTTCCAGACCCGTTTTTGTATTAGGCCATTCCATAACCAAAAGACCTCTAAAAATTATGATATTTTTAACACATCTCCATCACAAGTCGATATACAATTTTTGTCTTTTCACCCAACCCATATTCCACGTAGATCTTGCTTAAAACAAATTAAAATCATTGTTTGAATTCGAGTTTTATGGGCAAAACGATTCCAAATTGCCTGATAATTGGTGTGCTTATAGGAAATTCTCAGATGTACAACTTTTATCTTTTCAGGTTTTCCAAATTCGTTGTAGATGTTTTAGATTTGGCACCTTAAGTCACTGCTATCTATCTGAAATTTTTTTGAAAGATTGCACTAGTTTCTGAAAAACGATTGTTCGAACGCCTTCTATATCTCCAAAAACTCAAAAATTTGACATCCTTTATAAAACTCTCTATTCTACAACTTTTTCTTTTGAGTGTTACCAGGTTCGTAGTATTTTGGTGCTTAAATACGTGGGTTTCACACCTGTGAAATTCTGTTGTCAAAAAAGTTTGTGAAATTTAAGGTATATTTGAGGGTATGAATCATTTAAAGGAGAGGTGTTTGTGGTAAAGAAATCCTTGAGTAGTGTTGTGAAGGTGGATGATAACTTGCAACGGGAGAATATGTTTCATACGAGGTGTTTGATTAGTGAAAAGCTTTGTTTGATGAAAATTGATGCGGAAAGCTGTGACAATGTCATAAGTGCTGGTTTTGTCTCCAATTTATCTATTCCTATGATATCCCATCATCAACCATATACGTTTCAAGGGATCAATGATGTGCGAGTTACCAAACAGGCCTTAATATCTTTTAATCTTGGTAGGCTCGATGATGAAGTTTTATGTGATGTAGTCCCTATGCATGCCTATCATATCCTACTTTGGGAGACCATGAAAATATGATAGGAGAGTTACGTATGATGGGTACAAGAATAACTACACATTTCTCCATAAGGGGAAGAGACTTACACTCCGTTCTTTATCCCGTGAAGATGCCTACAAAGATCAACGCAAATTGGCAGCCAACCGTGATGAAGCTCGTTTGAAACATGAATGAGATAGTTCATGTTGATGAGGCCTTTGTTGATGGTGATGTTGATAGTGCTGTTGAGCATGAGGAAGTTCTTGGTACACCAGCCGAGTCTTTAGATCTATCTTTGCAGGTGCATGACACTTGTGATGTTTTGGTTCCAATCAGCACGACATCAATTTCTTTTGTTGGAGAGGCTGAACATGGAGCAAGATCAGCCGTGTCCCTTGAGCACTTAAAGGAGTTACAAGCGCACCATATTTAAAATGATCCATTTTTATTGCATTGTATTCCTTTAGATTTTGTTGTTGTTGATTTATGTGCTTTGTAAATTCATTTGTACAAGAGGATGATGACTGCATTGTTCACCTCTTTATTTTTAGTGGTTGTTATTCGTTATGTGGGCTTACTCACATATGATGGGCCGAGATTGTTATTTGATCCAGGTGGATTCGAGGATGAATCCTTTCGAAGAGAGAGGGAATGATGTGACCCGGAAGGTCCAACTTTTACAGTCCCTTCACCACTATTGGACTTAGATCTGAGGACAGATCATTTTGAAGAGGGAGAGAATGATGTGATCCAATTCAAGAAGAATGAGAACGAACCATTTAGCCAAGAAGCAAGAAGATTAGTCAAAGATAGAGGCCGATGCGCATTGTTTATGTCCAATAAGGTCTATTGGGCCTATTGGGCTTTATTTAAATTATTTGCGTTCTTTTATGAAGTTTTTAGTTGTAAAAGGCCAAAAGCCCATTAGGGAAGTTTCCTATATGTTAGTATATTGGGCTAAGTCTTTATTTTCAGCAAATAAAAGTCATTTGTCTTATTAGAGAAAAGTTAGGCCCACTAGGAAATAAAGTGGAGAAAATTACTAAGTAATTTGTCCCACATTTCTTATCAGTATGTTAGTCTTTTATTTTGTAGCCTATATAAAGGCATTCTACTTGTAATTTTGAGAACAATAAATTATGAAAATCATTATCAATATATTGAGAGAAGTTTCTCTTGTTTAAGTCGATTTGGCTTAAAAATCACTTGCGAGTGAGTTTTCTCTTTGTCGTAGAGAAGACACTCTTTTAAGAGCGAATCAGCGTTTGTGAGCGAAACGTTGTGTGTTCTTAGCCTCAGTCCTAGGTCGGAGACGCTAGGTCTAGGTTTTCCATAGCTCGTTATTGATTCCTTAGCCATTTCCTGGGCACATATCGCTTCACCAAATCTGGATCCAAACCTTTTTGAGGGTTTGTGAGCTGGTTTATTAAGTGGTGCAGTGGAGTTCTTAACTGGTATAGATATTTCGTCAGCTGGTCTTTCAACATTAGATGAGTGATCATCTGCTTCTTGTTGATCAGTTGAGTGAATCTCCATACTAGTTTGTTCAGCTTTTATTTCATCCAGTTCTTTCATTAATCTTTTATTTTCCTTTCTCAGTTTCTCAGATTCATGTTCCAGAATTTCATGATTTACTTGAATTTCTTCAAATTTACTCATGAGATTTTGAATTAGATTTGCAGAGTCTAAGGGGAGAATAGAAGATTGTGCAATGTCAGATGTGGATGCACTAGATGATGAATATGGGCTAGATGTTGTAGATGGGCTAGATGTTCTTCATTTTTTCCACTGCCTGATTCAGCTTTGAGTGCCTTCTTGCTCTTTCTCTTTTCATTTGTCTTGTATTTTTCTTGTCCTCATCTTTGTCTTTTTTTCTTCCGGGCAATCAGCCTTGACGTGACCTTTCTTCTTGCAGTTGAAGCATCTGTACTCATAACCCTTTTTCTTCATGTCTTTGCTTGAGCTTGACTTCTTGTTTGATGATGATCCTCCTTTAAATTGCTTCTTCTTGCTAAAGCTATCAAAAATTTTGATTAGTAAGGCTACCTGTTTTTTAGCTCATGTGTCTCTTTGCTGCTTGAGTCAGATGTTTTGCTTTGCTGGGGTGCAACCGGTGCACTGGCCTTGTGTGAATCAGCTTGTGCGCTTTCTTCACCGTTCAATTCAAATTCATGAGCCTTTAATTGAGACATCAGAGTTAAAGTGTCAGTGTTTGCAAGGTTTGTTGTTCCTCTAAGCACTAATGTGATAATCTTCCATCTTTCAGGTAAGCTTGTCAAGATTTCAAGCATACTTCTTCCTGAGGATATGTGTGTCCAAGTTGTTGTAATTCACTTATGATGCAAGAGAATCTGTTATCCATTTGATCAATGGATTCTCCAGTCTTCATTTTAAAGTTCTCAAATTTCTGTTTTGCATCAGGTAATTTATTCTCTTTAACTGCTTCTGATCCATTCATTGATCAATGTCAACTTGTCTCACATCTCCTTCAGTGTTTTGTAATCTTTGATCCTCATGAACATGTTGTTGTCCAGAGTCTTCAAAATCATATCTTTGCCACAAAATCTAGGTTTGCTCTTCTTCTGTCATCCTTGGTCCAATCCTTCTTGAGTTTGTCTATCACCTTTCCTTGATCTGCTGTTGTGGCTATCACAGTTGTGATTTTGATTGGGCTATCGTTGATTACATCCAGCATCTCCTCATGAGTTGCCGCAAGATGAGACAACATCCTTATTTTATATTCATCAAAATTATTGACATTAAATACAGGTACCTTTGACATAAAATTTGAGAAATCCATAAGTACTAATAAGAGATATATATAGAAAGCACAAATTTAAAAATACTTTGAAAATATGTTGATCTCCTTGTTACCAGAAATTAAATCTGAACAGGTTCTGATACTAGGAACAATGCTCCGATACCAATTGTTGGTCCTAGAGAATGGTAAAACTGTAGTCAGAGGGGGGGTGAATGAATATAGTGGAGTTTCTAAAACCTTTCTTATATTTAAAAGCTTTTGGGCAGCGGATAAGTCCCTTCTTAAAATGTTGTTTCAAAGTAGATTATGCAATCACAGATATAGAGTATGCAATGAAATAAAGTCTTTGTAAAGTAAATTCTTTGAAAGTAAATAGACACAGAGGTTTATAGTGGTTCAGGGTGGTGTAATCCCTTAATCCACTCTTCTCCTGTGATGATTGGAGGAATTTCACAGATACAATAGCACGATTGTCCTTGGCTACACAAGCTTCACAATCTGTATGACTATCACTCCCTGGCTTCAAAAGCTTCAGTGACTAAATCTCTATCACTGCTCATTGGGGAACAAATCTTTCAACAGCTATCAAAAAGGTTGCAACTCCTTCTCAGATTCCTCTGATTCAATTGCCTTAGTTGATGTGAATTGAATTCACAGATTTGTTGATCAATCTCAGAGCTTGATTTGGAATTGAAGTTCTGATTTCTGAGTTGTCTCTAGATATTTCCTTTAAGTACAGATAGAAGGCTTAGCACTTTGACAGAGTTTATGCTTGTATATTATCAGAATCAATCGTTGTTATCCTTGTATTTTTCTTTTCTGTTAATGCCTTCTATTTATAGCCTTGATAATCCTTGATTTGAATTTCTGTCCGTTGGCTATTTAATGTGGGGGATAATCTTTGATTTAATTCTAGATTCCCCCTTTATATATTCTCCTTGATTCAAGTGATTAGATTTCTTCAAACGTCTATCGGACAATCCATCCTTGATTGATCCTCTATTGATCGTGCATTTAATGTTTGATCTTCATCACTTGAAATCTGAACCAGTAACGTTTACTTGGTTCCCTGAACGGTTAAGTGATTCTTCTGATTTGGCTGTTTGGTTCTTCCTTCACTGCTCTGTCTTTACTCAGCCGATAGCCAGTTGACTTTGTTGATTCACTGCTTTGTTATTTTCTTTGATTCCTTCAAGTACTTTGTGTACTTCACTCATCCTTGATTTGGGTGAGATCAGTGTACACCATATTTGACAATGTATTTCATCATTTGGATTATAACTTAGACTTATCCAAGGTCATCACAGACTTCCTTGGTTATAAGTCAGACCATAATGTCTTCATGCTTCTCTGCCGGTACTTGGCTAGTTTCACTCTGCCGGATATCTGTTTTTCTTTGTCATCCTACCAACTAGTACAATACATGTCTGACTTAACTTATAAAACATGTCAGACTCTAAGTAATGACTTATACAGGGAATTCTAACTTATTTCAGGCTTGCTATAACAGCTAGTATGGCCATCATCAAAACCTAATAAATTGTTCCTAACGATCTCGAGGTTCTAAAATAGGAGAATTCACTCGCGTGTTAGGAGCCAGCCCGTGGACCATGGACCTATAACCAGTAGCTACAATAAATTGAATAAAATTTTCATCGAACAGAACATTTCTACTCAACTTATTAATTCCGGAATTACGCCACCATAAATCTAGAACTGAACTCTATCAATTATAGATATTACTGTAACGCCTCGCTCCCAGATACCGAGCCCTTATCCGGAAGAGAACGTTCGGCGCGTATAGCATTAAATAAATCTAATATTATACGCAAGCCTCTACATCGTCGTATCAAATAAAAGCAAACGGAAGCTAAAAAGACTCGGGTAAAACATAAATGCTACTAAGAATAGAAATTAACCATACTAAAGATGGATAGTTAAATTACAACGACGAAAAACCCAAAGACTTATACAATACGAGGTCTTAAAAGTAGAAATACTATAAGTCTAAGAAAATAAATACAACTAGTCTAGTACAACCTTTACAAAGAAAAGGAACTAGAAACTTCACAAGACTTCAAAGCCTTCAAAAGCCGTCATCTACCTGATCAACCTGTTCGTCTTCTCACCCCACAATGCATACAAAAGAAAATGCAAAGGAGGTAAGTACAAAGTACTTAGTAAAAGTGAGAAGCTAATGAATAACTAAGTTATACAACGAAAGGTTATTATTATGATTATTAAATTATCTTTATGAGACCGACTCAATCTAGGGTTCAATCCATGCCCATCGACATGTCATGACTAAACGTTTCTAGCTTAGCTTATCTTGGTTACGTCATCACTCAAGGACACTACGCATGGCGTTCATCAGCCTGAAGATATACTTGCTAACTAACGGTGATTAGCACCGATTAGCTCCGGGGTCTCCCCGGTATGCATATACGTCCGATGAATTTCCTCCACTACCCTTCAGCCGTTTAAGGCGATGGCGTTGTTCACCTTTTATGAGCGTATCACATCGCCGATATGAAAGAGTGCCTAACCGAGAATAAATGACGTTTTAGCTTTTATCTACACATATGTATTTATTATTGTGAATTAACTAGCCACCTAAGTATTTTCGTAAGCTCCCTCACATACACTACTCTCTTTCCTAGACCACTAGACACGGACAAGTCCTAGCAAATACACAGGACATTGATGAACTCTAGTTCATCAAAGCACAAGCCTTTTCATGCTCTTCCGACGGATCCGAACTTCAACTCCCTTTAAAGAGTACATTCGGTGTTTTAAGCTGAACGAATCGAAATTCAATCGAAGCTTGTTCATATTTAATTAATGTTATTGAATCAAAAAGTAGAAATTTAAAACTCAACACAAATATACCAAAACATATCGCATCTTATTAATTACAACTTAGCATGAATTCTATCACCAAATAACACCAAGACTCACCAAAACTCAACCTAACGTTATAAAATTATAATTACTCATTAGGAAGAGCCTCTTACCTTAATTTCCAGAAACACCGAAAGAAAAACGTCAAGCAACTGCAACAACTGCTGATCCTCAACCCCAAAACCTATTTGATCAACGAGAAACCTCAAAATCCTATTTCTTTGCGTAAAACCGAAACTGAAAAAGTCCATAAACTGCAGATTACCTCGATTAACTGCAGCATAACTATTTTTAGAATGATCTACGCTCCAAGACGATCGTTTCGACTACTCATGGCTGAAAAACAGAGTTACGGATTGAAAGATACGAATTTTTCAAGAATTGAACTCTACGAATACCGAAAACTAGGGCTAAACTGAAAACTTACGAAATTAAGAGATGTTATTTTCCAAAGTTGCGTCTCCTCACGCTGATCACTTTTATCTCCTGCGGCATATTGAACAGATGAACGGATTGATCACACGGTTCTCCATTTTATTTCGCTTTCTTCTGCGTCTTTCTTCTTCTTGATGCCGCTGTTGCTCTTTTTTTTTTCAGAACATACGTGACTTGATGTTATGAGGGAATTAAGGAAATTATTTCCTTAAATACTAATTATTAAAAATCCTTTTAATAATTAATATATTTATTCCCTATAAACTATTTTCCAAAATTCTTAATTAAATCCTTCTTAATTAAATAAATAGGATAAATAATAATTAGGTCGTAGTGGGTATGCCCAATTACTATTTTACCCTTTCTGAAAAGTCGGGATGTTACAATTACTTATTCTCAGAAAGTAGAGTCAATAAGTGTCCATTGATATAATCATTACATACAGACTAACCCTCCATAGACTATCCGTAACGAAGCGGGAATATTTCCGTAAACCTTCTTCATTCATTACGTCTTATCCTTATTTACCATTAACCCACTAGTGATCAATTATCATAACCAATACGAACTCGGCCGATCGATCAGTTTCTAAGATCAACAAATAGGAGGATTGTCTTTCTACTTCCCACAGGAAGGAATAGATTCCAAATCTGTTAGACACACACTTCTCACTCATTCCAGAATAGTGCCAGCGTGAAAGTGAATCGGACCGCGCCTCTTAGAGATCCTTAACGAACACATCAAACTCTATCTTGAAACAAGTAGGAGTATGCAATCACTTCAAGATTAAGGTTAATCCATTTATGATCATCTTGTGATTTAATAAGATTTCTCAATCATGGAATTATATGCAAAATACAGATTAAATCGGTCCAGTCCTATATTACTATATCATATATTAATTCCCCACTTAGATAACCGATATCGACGGTCCAGAAAAGACAGTCACACCATAAAGTGTTCTGGGTGCATTAATGGTGGTTTAATCCATAGACCCCATACTTTGATTAAGTTCACCACGGACTAATAATTTAAGAGTATCACCATAAACTTAATCCTCGCGTGTGACACACACAAAGTTATATGGCTACATATGATACGACTTAGGGTTTTCAGTAGTGTATTACTTATAAGCACGAAGCAACTAATAAGATGATAATAAATCTGTCAATTATTAGTTATAAAAACAATTACATTAATTGTCTTTCGGGTGCTACTTCCAACAGGCGTATCATCATCGATGACTTCATGTTTCTGAAAAGACCGGTCAGGTCATTTAGCAGACTATAACTACCACAATAATACCTTTATGATTTCCACTCTATTATGGCATGAACCGTAAACCGTCCCAGGGTTTCAGTCATTTCCCCATTCATATGCTCCAAGGCATCTTTTCCGGAATGAGGATTATATAAAAATGATTCGCTCCTAACAAATTAAGAACTTTATTAATAGCTTTATCCCAAATCCTCTGGGTACATAGATATTCAATCACATTGACTCAGCTATAATTCATCACAAAATCCACCAGTCAAGTAAGTGGATTATCCTTAGGATTCTTAATTACCCGCCTAATGATCCAATTTCATCATTAACGATTTCAGAAATCGTCTGACGCTATTGTGAATTTCAAGATAAACATAAAAGGGTAAGCATTTGAATATATATAAAATAAAACAATAGCAATTTGAAGAAAAACAAAATTCCACTTTGGAACTCAATACTTAATGATGTAGTTGTCGATACTGTGTTCCTTCATTCTTTATGTGTCCTCCACTTCCATAACATAAATTGGGTCATCAATAAGTGTAAAAAACTTTGTGTGCTTTCACTATTCATTAAGAAGAATCGTTCTTTTTTACAAGAACTCAAAAGAGTAAGTATGAATTATTTAAGGGATTTTGACACTTTTGGTCCATCGTGTTTTAGCTTCGTTTCAAAAAGTAACCTTATGTTTCTGAATGACACTTTTGGTCCCCCTACGTTTGTATTTTGCTTCAATTTTAGGGCAATCACCTAATTAACCATCTAAGTTAACATCTACTAAACGTTTGATCCAACATTTAGTCGATGTTAACTTAGACGGCTAATTAGGTAATTGACCTAAGATTGAAACAAACTACAAATATAAGGGACAAAAATTGTCAGAAACATAAGGTGTCCTAAAATTGGAACAAAATACAAACATAAGTGACCAAAAGTGTCATTCAGAAATATAAGGGTTATTTTGAAACAAACATGAGGGACCAAAAGTGTCAAAATTCCAATAATTTAATGATAATAAAAGGAATATAATATTTACGTACCAGATTGTAGAACTTGTTTGAATACTATGCTTTTGTACATCTGTGGATGTTGTCTAGTTGATTTTTGGGTTTGATCAACACCTTAACTTGTTGATATTGAAGTTCCCCTTGAAAGTGCAACATATAGTTGTCCATGAGAGAACACTGATCGAGGCAATTATACTCCTACAAATGGTTTTGTTTATCTTTGCTTTATTGATTGTTATTCCAAAGCAAATACGTATATGATATTGCTTTCTTGTAAATTGAAACGGGTATCCTTCATTTTTTGTCGGTGAAAATGGAATATGTGGGATTAAAACCCGCTTTCCATAATGTTTCCCAACTGTGTTTTCAGCATAAATCATGTTTCCTTTGAACTATTTACATATCATCCATGTATCATTGCATAATCCTTCTGCTAGTTCTAAGTTCC
Organism: Gentiana macrophylla; assembly: GCA_026214975.1. NCBI lineage: Eukaryota > Viridiplantae > Streptophyta > Magnoliopsida > Gentianales > Gentianaceae > Gentiana > Gentiana macrophylla. Next base: position 74,564,982 of record CM047805.1, read on the forward strand.
TTAACAACAATATCGGTGAATACCCTTTCAACACTAATCTGTGATGAGGCAATTCATTCGGTGTCAACGTGTTGAGAAATTCTTCTTGATAATAATCATTAGTATAATCAATAGCCTTATCAAAGATGTTGAAACAATATCCTTCCACTGGAAAGGTTGATATCGATTTTTCATTCAACTTATCAACATATTGAAAAGTCGTGACCATTATTTCTCTGCTTATAATGTATTCTGCTGAGAATACGTTATCCTCTATAAATGGAAACATAGAACTGATTAAATGATTTTCGGAAACCTCGTCATCGTTTTCATCATATACAATGATCATTTCTTCTGGTAACTCAATGTCTCCTTTAGTGTTTATTGGTTCTTCTCCACAACCCACCCTTAATAAATATTGACTGAAATGTAGATATACTCTTGCTCTCATATTTTTAGAAATATATAATTTTTCCATCATTGAACACAAATATGACTTCACCAAGCTTGCCGTTATTGTTTGTAGTATCGTTCATTTGGAACATGAATCACTTGTCTAAAATCACCTCCATCATTGCAAACAATCATTTTAATGCATTTGAATGACTGTAGCTTCATTTATGCATTTTGAGATGCTCTGGTCGGATTCTAATAAAGCTCTTTTCTCTGCAGCTTCTTTGAAAATGGTGAAATAACATAATAGACTTGACTCATATGAATGTTTATGCAATTGATGTTAATAAAGGCGATGAGGTTATTGCATTTGACATGTTTGTTTCATTATTATATTTTTTGTTTTTCTTATTATTATTGTTGTTTCTTTCTTTTTCTGATCAAGTCGTTGACTGCTGTGTAATGACACCATCAATTATTACTTGTGTTGATCTCTCATTTAAAATGGGGTGATGAGATTGTTATATATTATACTTTGTGTTACATGTATATATTTTTATATAAGAACTAAATAGGTTTAGCCATATTTTAAAGAAATCTTCAGATGCCATTGCGATTTAGAGCATGTACCAATTCAACTTTTATTTTTCATCTAGTTTCTACGGACACTTCTAATCTTATTGCATTGTTCATTGTTGGTCAGTTGGGAATATTTTCTTCTTCTAACTTCTAGTCTGCGCACATCCTCTTCTTTACCTTCACAAAAAAACGTTCACAGTATACCGATGAATGCGTTAATAATGAAGATGATAACAAAAAAATAATAACACACTTTTCATACCGCTTGTGTGTGATGCAAATTTCATATTGTGCTTAACTATATTGTAAATTTTACAAAATAAATAAATATATACATCACAGATATTGTGTTACCATTACTTTGGTGGATGATGTCTCTTTCACCATATTGTTCTTATGTTTCCGAATTTTCAATAGCTATTTTTGAAAGTGTTAAGTGTGTATCTGTTTAGTGTGAAGTATATATTTGTTTGGTTTAAGCTCACGTACGATGATAATTATTTTCAGTTTTTAATTGATTTTTGTAGTAATAATTATTTTGGAGTTTTAATTGATTTTTGTATTAATTATTATTTTTCAGTTTTTAATAAATGATAATAGCATTAAGTTATTAATTAGTGAATCAAAGTACTTAGCGACAAATGTGTTGTTGCAAAAAAAAAGGCAATTGTTTTTATATTTTATCATCTTTCTATTTTTAATCAACTAATTATAAATATTCAATCAGTAATCAATCAACGATCTTGATGATTTTTTTTTTATATATTGTTTTCATTTTGAACTTATTCAAGGATTTTGTTTTTATATTTTTTTGTTTTTATATTCTTAATTTCGTTTTTCTATCATCTTTCTATTTTTAATCAATTAATAATAATTATTCAATCAATAATCAATCAAGGATCTTGATGATTTATTTATATTTTTTTTATTTTTAACTAATTCAAGGTTTTTTTTTTAAATTTTTTCTTTTTATATTTGTAATTTTGTTTTTTCTATTTTAAGTAATTAGTGATGATTAATTAATGAATAATCAATCAATGATTTTCATTATTTATGTTTTTATATTTTTTATTTCGATTTTCTACTTGTAATTAATTGATTTTGTACGTTTTTATTTTTATATTTTTCTTTGAAACAAATTGATTAATTATTAAAATTAGGGAGAAATATATTTTTGGAGAGAAACACTTTTTGGGGGAAGCACTCACACATTTAATATAGTAGAGATATAAACGGTGAACCAATTTTGTATTCATTTAAATAGAAATTGTATTCATTTTTTTCTTTCCTAATTACTGATTACAATTGAAAGGAAAAATGCTACTCCCTCCGTTCCATAATAACTGAGGCAGTTGTCAAAATATTTCATTCCATTTTAGTTGAGGAAGTACTGTTTTCAAAGCAATATTTATTGTGTTTTTACTTGATTTACCCTTATTTATTACAGTAGTAGATATAAAAAAGAATGTCACATTAATTATATCCAATGATATTTTAGTGATTTTATTGTAAAAGTTAATACATTAACTCACATTCTTAATATGCGTGATTTTGGCATCTACCTCATATAAATTGGAACGGATGGTGTACAACTATTTACAACCCCACAAGAGTGGAGTAACACACCACATATTGTCGGTATAACTATCCTAAGAAATAACTTGGCTGAATGACTCTCAAATTATTATTGTAATATCCCGACTTTTCGAAAAATGACAGACGTGTCTTTTTACAAAAAAATGGAATATTATGATTTACTTAATTAAAGTATTTTATGTGTATATATATATTTTGGATATATATATATATATATATATATATATATATATATATATATATATATATATATATATATATATATATATATATGTTTAAGTAATTAAAATGATATAATTAAAAGATTTAGTTATTTAATTAATTGAATTAATTAAATGGATATTTAATTAAAATTAATCTCATTAGTTCCCATAATCAAAAAGAAATCAGAAATTTCTTCCTACATTGTGAGAGGCGGAGCTGAGAGCAAGAATTAGGGCTGAAAGATTTTCTTTTGGTTTCTAAGGCGGATCTTAACAGTTTTCATATCAGAGTAGAGCGGTGGAATCATCGTGAAGAGGGCGTCGTTTCAACTCCAGAAAGTTGGGACTTTGTTAAGGTATGAAATTTGAGCCCTAGTTATGTTCGTGACTGAGTTTGATGGATTCAAACTCATCGATTCATAGTTTTGTATGTTTAGAAGCATGCGATCGAATCTAACCTAAGTTTGGATTGATCACATAGGTTTTCTGTGAAGGAAGGATCATTTTTCTACAGTTTTTCTGAGAATTGGACTTGGATTAGATTGCTAAAAGGTAAGAGGGTCTTCCTACAAGTTAATTACGATTTATTAGGTACCAAGACTCAACTTCTGTGCTTATGAAACAAGAACCAGAAAAGAGAAAACTTTGTGTGTAGTGAAATGTGGGAATGCTCAAGAAGGTTATTCTGAGCTGTTGTAATCCTAGTTAATGTGACTGGCTATTTATAGCCTTAGAGATATGAGAAACCTCAAGGCTTGCAGTATGAACAAGATCAAATGAAATCTCTTGGAATCCGATGCAATAAAGAGAGTGATTTTCCAGCCATGGTAACCATATTTTAGGTTGTTGGTCAATGAGCTGAGCTCACTCCTTTATGGGGCCGTCAGGCAAAAAGGAATGAGTGAAGGTTAGTCAATGAACCACAGTATGATTTGGTTAACCACGCAATCACTTGTAAAACGAACCGATTTCATTTGATAGAGTTCAAAATAGACCAGTTGAAAGGCACCCAAACCTTGGTTCAATGTTGAATATACAACTTACCATTCACTGAACCAAGGTTCAACTCAGAATTAAACCAAAGTGAACTATGATGCCAATTGACTTTGGTTTAACTGAGTTTTAGCCATCATTGGGTCACTACCCTCAGCTTTGACTCGACCTTTGACTTCCTAGGGTGATAACTCTCAGTCAATAACCTATCCATACACACCAAGAGGGTCAAGCCATTATACCTGAGCAAACCGGATTGAGATTCACCGGTTTGTTGAGACCGACTCATTGAAAAGAGTACCACTAGGCACTGAACCAGCACCACTTCAATATTCAATGAACCAGGACTGAATTTGGTGCTAAATTCAGTCTTAGCTTTCCCGAACGGTCCATACCCTAAATCAGACACAAAATTGGCACAAAATCAGGCAGATATACAAATTCAAATTAGTAATAATATAAGATATACGATATAATCAAGGAAAGGATTCACCTTGTATGAAACGTTGACTGTACATCCCAGAATCAGTGCTTTAAAGTTCGAATCATCATCGAAATGGTGAAAAGTTCGGACCTTTCACGCTGAGCCTTCAATCGACACAAAAGGAAAGAAAATTAGGGCCAGTAATATGCTCGAATCAATAATAATAAATGATAATATGATACAAACATGAAAGAATTCACCTTTTCAAAATCTTGATTGTGAAATCCTCCAAAATCATCTTGATTGCGAAATCCTCCAAAATCTGAAATTGAGTTGTTCGAATCAGCCTTCGTGATAAACAACATTGCAGTGACTCGAATCAACCTCAAACCGTGCATTAATGACTTCGAAACCTTCCTTAAACGTTTTACACAATGTTGTTGTTCGAAATACGATTCACATTTTATACAACGTGGTTGTTCGAAATACGATTCAAGCATCAGTTCTTACCATATTCGATTAGGCACGTGAAAGAAAAGGAGGAGATACAGAGAAACCAATCACAGAAAATCTGAGAGATTGAAGTTCAGTTAATGAAGCATTTCAAGTGCAGAGGGAAAAGGCAGCTGGTATGGCCAAAGCTCTTTTTGGTATAGCCAACGCAACACCTTACCATTTTGCTTGATATGACAAAAATGTCCCTGTATTTACTTACAATATACAGTGCTTCTTTTCTTTTTCCTTGTCGGAGGGAATTTCCGGCGGAGTTGCCGACCGGCAATATCCCTGACTTCTTCCTAAAACTCTTTCTTCTCATCCCCACACCATTGTCTCCTTCCCGTTTTCTTGTTCTCAACCTAAAATTACCGACTTTAATCCATCTTATTTTCTCAACTTAAATTATTCTCTTTCCTCATACCCGTTACTCCATTCATGGCAGAAAAATGAAACAAATCCATTATTTCCCTACCCAGTACCCAAGAAAGCCTTCTTCTACCTCTCCTCTCAAGAAATCATCATGTAAATGTTGGTATTTAATTGAACTTTCTCAATTTGATCTACCTGAAGTCTATTCAAACTTTAAAGAATTTCTTTTTCCTTTTAATTAAGGGTTACCATACCAAAATTTTATTCTTTGAAAAATCTTGAATATGCTCCAAGATGGAATGGGTTCAAACGGGATTGTGTTTTTTTGAATTGTGGTGCCAATCAGTTGGTCCTAATTTCTATGGAACGCATAGCTTTAATTTGAAGGAGCGGTATCACAAAAGGTGGAAAGAATTTTAGTTCTGATTTAAGGGTAAAATGGGTAATATAATATCTATATTAAAGTGCTGTTGTGGCTCTAGCAAAAATAGCCCTAGCCATACCAGCTGCTGAAAGAAAAAGAGGAAAAGTCAGATAAAGTCTTAGCCGTTTATTGCAAGTGAATATAAAAAAAAAGAATTCGGCTGATTGTTTTTAGATTAGGTTATGTGGGGGAAACATTGGGCCAGGTTAGGAGATGTTACATGGGCTTGAAATTTTAGATAGGTCCGAGATTAATTAGGCACATGAGTTAAATCAAATTAATTAATTAAATTGCTAATGTAACATAATGTGTCATCACGTGGTTGATCATCACGTGATGCATTTATTTGCAACTTGGATAATATATGGTGCATCAAAATAAGTGTGTAGTGTGTCATCATCAACTTGTATAATATATGGTGCATCAAATTAAGTGTGTAGATAGGTCCGAGACCAATTGCAACTTGTATAATATAAGTGTAGTGTGTCATCACATGTAATACACTAGGCTCTTAATTAATCATGCAATGTACCTGTGGCACAATAAACACAAGATATTGGCCTTTTATGTAAGCATGTAGCTTCAGGGCCGGATAGTAACACATGATGTACTATAAGTACTGATAAGGACACATTAAAAGCTTTAAACACGAAAGAGGGGACTTTGAAAATTAATCAACACTTTAACTTAGAACCACAAAATACTCAACAAGTTCTGAGTTGATCACTAGATGTGTTCTTTTAGATTTAGTAAGAAGGCTTAGGATTTTTACAGAGTTTCAGCTTGATTTTCTGTGTGTATTTCTTCTCTTATTTTCTGTCAAAGCCTTCTATTTATAGTCTTCATAATCCTTGATTTGAAATTTCATCCGTTGGCTTTTTAATGTGGAGAATAATCTTTGATTTAATTCTTGATTCCTCCTAGTTTAATTCTCCTTGATTGCAGTGATCCGGTTTTTCTTCAAACGTCTATCAAAGAATCCGTCCTTGATTGATTCAGCGTTGAATGCTTGATCTTCTTGTTTTCACACATTCTGAATATGTATAGATGATATATCTTACTCAGTTGTTCCTTCACTTAACCGTTGATTGACCGGTTAAGTGACTCTGCTGCTATTTCTTACTTAGCAGGTAGACAGATTACTTTGCCTGTTTACTTCTTTCTTTGATTTCTTTGATCATTTCAGGCATTTCTTGCACTTCACTGATCTTGATTTGTGTGAGATCAGTGTACACCATATTTATCAATTGAGATTTCATCACTTTTAATATAACTTAGACTTATCCATGGTCATCACAGACTTTCCTGGTTATAAGTCAATCCGTATGTCATCATGCTTCTCTGCTGGTACTTGGCTGCCTTTACTCCACCGGATTTATGTTTCACTTAGCCATCCTACCAACTAGTACAATACTTTTCTGAATGAACTTATACAACATGTCAGACTCTATGTAAAGACTTATACATAGATTTCTAACTTATTTCAGGTTTGCTATAACAACTAGTATGGCCATCATCAAAACACAATAAATGTTCCTAACAATTTCCCCCTTTTTGATGATACCAAAACCCTCATAAGCCTGAACATTGGTAAACATTTTTCATATGATAAGGAATAAAACTTAGCAATTTTATTCATCCATGAACGGTAACAAAATAAGTTCAAGCAAAATTATTCAAAGGCAAAAGTTATTATCAAAAGGTTACTTCTTCTCTTCAAACCTGATGCCTTTGCCTTTGGAGCTTTCAGGCTTACTGCTACCTTCCCCCTTTTTGGTAGTATCAAACTTTTCTTCCAGAATCTTGTTGGTTGCTTCAGATACTTGGATGAGAGTGTTAAGCTGCTTTCCTGAGTGATCCAAGATCTCATCCATGGTTTGAATTTGTTGAGTATGCTCATTCAGAGTGTCCACCATGGGTTTGAGTTTGCCTTCAAGTGTCTCTGCCAAGAATTCTAGATTTGTTTGGACATGATGGGGAATTAGATGCTGCAGATTGTAGAGTAAGTCTCTTCGCCTTTCCATCACTGCATATTGACTTTGATATGACTGATTAGAGCCTTCATATTGTGATGCATGGAGGTTTCATTACCTTTCAGTGCAGTTTTGAGATTTTGTCTACTCAGATACTTCCTTTCCATGTCCACAATCAGTGGATTGATATCCAGATTGAAAGCTCTTTCTGTATCTTCATGTGCTGGTGCAGGTGCATCAGCTGGTTCTTCTTCTTCTTCTTCAATCTATACATCAGATAGAGATTGTTGAAAGTGGTCCTCATTTGCAAGGTCTGGTGGGGACTGTGCTTCTTCTTCATGGACTGGAGTCTCAGCTGCTTCAGCTGGTGTTCCCACTTGGTCAATGTAAGGGGTCCTTTCAGGATTAGCTGAGTGAGTTTCTTCAGCCGGCTCACTCAACTGTTGGTCATCACTAGTTTTATTCCTTTTAATTACTTCTTGGAGTGTCAAAACATCATCAGAATCTGCATCTTCGGCTTGATCATCATTGTGATGATCATTTTCCATCTCTTGATCTTCTCTTCATCATCCTCATCCTCTTCTCCGTCTTCATCTGATGGAGTCAAGTAATATGCTTCCTCATCCTCATCTTCACCCTCGGGATGAACTTCTTACTTTTGATCTTCTTCATCTTCATTGATTACAATGGGTATATCTTAATTGCTTAGTAGACTCCCTTGTTGAGCTTTTTCTATTTGGGATCTTGTTCGACTTCCAATCTCTGAACTGCTGCTTGCAACTAGCTTTCTCTTCCTTCCTTATGTGTGTTGTGGTTTCTGGGATGATTTAACATAGGTAAAAATTACCTTGGCCACATGTAATTTGTGCAGTTGAATAGGTTGCGCTTTGAATTGATAAAAAAGTTGGAGAGGAATCCCATACGATTTCCTTTCCCAGAAAACACCTTGCTTCTGCTGGCCTATATTTTCTGCCAAAACGCCTAGATCAATCTCTCTTTGAAGTTGTTCCTTCAATCTGTTGAAGATGAACAACGACCAGTTGAACTGAAGGCCTTGGTAGATAATAGTCATCAGTTTGATTCTGACCTCGGCCATGTTGTCCATTGAACCCTTCTTTCCCTTAATGTTCTTTGTGGTTAGAAGAGTAAACTTGGCAAAAGGTCGTTTGAGTGCCGATCTAGAGATGTTCAATTTCTTGCCTCCCTTTCTTGGATTCTTGGCTATCTCAGCCCAGAAAGCGTTGATGTCGATTTGCATCTTCTTCACATCTACTGGACCGGTGCTTGAGAGATTTAGACATCTATGGAGGAGACCAGGGGTGATAACCACTTTCCGTCCAAACATGTTACTCACAATGCAATCTGGATTACCCTTCTTCTCACTGGGTATGAACTTTGCGTTTTTTCCAGAAAGCTATCAAGTTCTCATAGAATATCCCTGAGATTGAGGGATACAAGGAGGTCATCAGCCCCAGATTTGTACATCCATTAGATAGTCTTTGTGCTTAAGGATCTTTGTTCCATAATTCTAGATAGTGCTTAGATCGGAAGAACGATCCAGTGATAATCAATTCTCATATTGCTTTCCAGTTTGTGTATTTGAAGAAGATGAAGCCATTGTCTTCGAAATATTTTGGAGGAGAAAACTTTGATTTTTCAGAGAAATAAGGTTTACAAAATGCAATATAACGCAGAAATTTTTTGAAAATCTCTAAGTGTTGTTTATATAGGAGAATTTTGATAGTGTGAATGCGGTTGAATATGGAAAAATTTTGTGGAGTAATGGCATGAATTTGTGTGTATAAATCACGATTTTGAGTGTAGTTGGAGAGTGGATTGAGGTATGTAATGATAAATCCCGAATCGAGGCATTGCCATCATTCCTTCAATTCAAAAATAGCCACCACGAGTGTAATATAATATCCACATGTGCAATCTTCCATAAAATAATTCTCCATGAATTCTTTGATTTGTCACATGTATAAAACTGATTTTATTCACACTTTTCTTTGTTATTCTCCAAGTTTATAGCGGTGAAGTGACTAGGCTGGTCACTGACCGGTTGAGTGGTTTCTTTTACAGCCGCTCTCATGAAACTGTTCTCAACAATTAGAGAAGTGAACTCCATTTGGTTACCAGTGCCTTACACGCCAAGTGGCGCACCCAAATTCGCAAAGGTTCAGTCAGCTGGTGGAGTTACTCTACTGATTACTCCAGTTAGCTGCTCTTTATAACTCAATCAATTTCAATCATCCCCAACTCAGTTGTCAACATACAAAATCTTTCATAACATAGTGGTTTTGTGAATATGTCAGCCAGTTGATCTTCTGTAGGTATGTATCTCAAGATAACATCTCATTTTCCACATGATCTCTAATAAAGTTATGTCTCACACCAATATGCTTTGTTCTTGAGTAATGTACAAGGTTTTTTCTTTGATTGAAATTGCACTTGTGTTGTCACACATTATTGTAATTGTCTTCTCTTCTATGACGTAGTCTCTTAACTGTTGTCTGATCCATAATACTTGTGCACAACAGCAACCTGCTACTATATATTCCGCTTCAGCTGTTGAAGTGGATATAGAATTTTTCTTTTTGCTAAACCATGATACTAGTCTGCTGCCTAGCATCTGACAAGTTCCTGAAGTGGTTTTTCTACAAAGGTTTGTAAGCTTTCACCATTGGTGTTTGGTTCATCAAACACAACATTAATTGATTCTTCAATCACCAAGGTCCTTTTGTTGAGCACTTTGAATGCTTTGCTAGTGTCTGAGTATCCCATGAAGATTGCTTCATCAGCTTTTTCATCAAAAGTATGTAATTGATTCCTGTTCAAATCAAAACATTTAGATCCAAACATATGCAAATATGAAATGTTAGGTTTTCTTCCATTCCAAATTTCATTGTTTTTCCATGATGTTTGTTGATGATAGATCTCTTTTGAGTATAGCATGCTGTATTTGCTGCTTCAGCCCAAAATCTTTTTGGTAAGCTTGCTTCTACTATCATGGTTCTAACTACTTCCTTTAGAGTTTTGTTTCTTCTTTCTGCTACACCATTTTGTTATGGAGTTCCTGCTGCTGATAGTTGATGTAGTACTCTATTTTCTTCACAGTAGGTTCTGATTACTTCATTTAGGAACTCTGTGCCTCTATCTGATCTTATCTTGATGATCTTCAGCTCCTTTTCATTTTGAATTCTCCTCGGCAAATCTGGTAGCTTCTTGAGTGTTTCTCTTTTCTTGTTCATGAATATGGTCCAAGTAAATTTGGAAAAGTCATCCACCACCACCAGAGTGTACTTTCCACTTACACTCACTGGTGTGATTGGTCCAAAAAGATCCATATGTAAAAGATGTAAGATCCTTGTTGTTGACTGATGAGGTTTTGACTTGAAGGAGCTTTTAATCTACTTTTCTTTTTGACATGCATCACAGAGACTTTCTTTCTTGAATGTGATCTCTGGAAGACCTTCAACTAGCTTGTTCTTTGATAATTTGTTGATGGTCTTGAAGTTGAGATGATTCAGTCTTCTATGCCAAATCCAGCTGGTTGATTGCTTATTCTTGACAAGCAGTCAGGTTTCTGCTTTTGTTGTCTTTCAATCCACCACATACATGTTGTCTTCTCTTTTTCCTGCAAGAACAACTGTGCTAGTTTGATTGTGAATCACTTTGCATCATTCTTTGTTGAAATGCACATTGTAGCCTTTGTCACAGAACTGACTGATGCTTAGGAGATTGAAACTCAATCCCTTCACATAAGCCACATTCTGAATCATCAAATTGTTCTTTAACATGATCCCTTCCCCCTTAATTTTGCCGGGGTTTTTTTTGCCTCCAAAGGTAACTTTGGGTCCATAAAAAGCTTTAAAGTTTGTCAGCCATCCTTTATTTTCTGTCATATGTCTAGAACATCCATTGTCTATGTACCAGACATCCTACAAAACAAATTAAGCTAGTTTAGGTACCCGACACTCTTTGGGTCCATACCTGTTAGCAGTCTTGCCTCCTACTCCAAGAGTAAATCCAAAGGATCTTCTCCTTGGGTGGTTGAAGCCATCAACCTCATATGTATAAGGCACAGTAGAATAGCTTCTAATATTTCTACTAAGAGTATTCTGATACATTTCTCTACTTTTTGGTGTTTTAGCATCCTTTTTCACTATCCAATATGTTGGAGGAGACCTATTTTCATACTGATCCTTGTGTCCAGGAACAAGTCTGGGTTGGCTTTTCCTAAACACATGTTGTCTGGCATGAAATTGTTTCTTCTTGTATTTTGGGGGAGCCACATTTCAATCATCCTATGAAGGGTAAAGTCTCCCCTTACCTTTTAGTAAGCTTTTGTCATTACTAGGCTGGTAGGATGATTTACTCTACTGTTTCACTACACTAGGTTTTGACTTCACTGGTGCAGGATGAGTTGTTGAAACTATGGTCTGTCTTTTTCTGAATTTAGGTCCAGTTTTGGTCCTTGATTCAGAATTGTGTTTTCCATTGTTTCCTTTCTCATCTTGACTATTGTAGCCATGACCAGATATGGATCCAAACCTTTTTGGGGGTTTGTAAGCTGGTGCATCAAGTGGTGCAGTGGTGATCTTAACTGGTAGGGAAGTGTTATCAGCCGGTCTGCCTGCACCAGATGAGTGATCATCTGTTACTCATTGACCTGCTAAGTGTACTTCCTTACTGGTTGATTCAGCTTGTATCTTATCCAGTTATTTTTTCAATCTTTTCTTTTCTTTTCTTAGACTCTCACATTCTTGTTCCAGAATTTCATGATTTGTTTGAATTTCTTCAAATTTGCTCATGAGATTTTGGATTAGGTTTGTAGAATCTAATGGAGAAATCAAAGATTGTGCAGTGTCAGACGTGGATGCTATAGATGAGCATTACTAGATATTACCTATGTTTCTTCAATTTCTTTTGACATCAAACACAAACATGCTTTTTCATTGTCCGAGCTGGTGTCTTCTTCATCAGCTGAGTCATTGTCAGAGGAATCTTTATCATTTTCACTATTGGTTTCAGCTTTTAGTGCCTTCTTTCTTCTTTTTCTATCTGAACACTTGTACTTCTTCTTGTCTTCATCTTTATCTTTCTCTCGGGACAATCGACCTTAAAGTGTCCTTTCTTTTACAATTGAAACATCTGTATTCATCATCTTTTTTTCTTGATGTCTTTGCTTGAGCTTGACTTCTTGTTTGATGATGAACTTCCTTTGAAATGTTTTGTGATACACCACAAAGCGTTTGATTAGTCAAGAAATTTGTTCTTTTAGCTCTTGTGTTTCTTTCTTTGCTTGTATCACCGCTTTGCTTTGCTTTCTTTGAGTGCCACCAGGTGCACTGGCCTTGTGTGCCTCCATTGGTGCACTATCTTCACTGTTCAGCTCAAATTCATGGGATTTTAATTGAGACATCAATGTCAAAGTGTCAGTCTTTGCAAGGTCTACTATTCCTTTGAGTACTGATGTGATGATTCTCCATCTTTGGTAGACTTCTCAAGATCTTCAAGCAAACTTATTTCTATGGATATTTATGACCAAGTTGATGTAATTCACTGATGATCTTGAAAATCTGTTATCCATCTAATCAATGGATTCACCATTATTCATCTTGAAATTCTCAAATTTCTTTTTGGCAATAGATAATTTATTTTCTTTGATTGCCTCAGATCCTTCATTTATAATTGATAGTTTGTCCCACATCTCCTTTGTTGTTTTGCAAACTTTGATTTTCATGAACATGTTACTGTCCAGAGTCCTCAAGATGATATCTTTTGAAACATAATCAAGGTTTGCTCTTCTTCTGTCATCATTGGTCCAATCCTTTTTGGTCTTTTCTATCTGAATTGGTCCATCATTGATGACATCCAGCATTTCATCATGAGTGGCTGCAAGATGAGACAACATTCTTATTTTATATTCATCAAAATTATTGACATTGAATACATGTACTTTAGAAATGAAATTTGAAGAATCCATAATTACAGATAAAAGATATATTTAGAAAGCACATATTTGAAAACTACTTTGAAAATAAGTGATCTCCTTGTTACCAGAAATTAGATCTGAACAGGTTCTGATACTAGGAACACTACTCTGATACCAATTGTTGGTCCCAGAGAAGGGTAAAAGTATAGTCAGATGGGGGGTGAATGACTATACTGGAGTTTCAAAAAAATTTCTAGTGTTAAAAGCTTTTGAGCAGTGGATAAGTCCCTTCTAAAAAACTTGTTCAAAGTAGATTATGCACACACAGATTATAAATAGAATGCAGTAAGTAAATGCAATAAAATAAAGTGCAGTAAGTAAATGAACACAAAGGTTTATAGTGGTTCAGGGTGGTGTAATCCCTTAATCCACTATTCTCCTGTGATGATTGGGGGAATTCACTATTGTCTTTCACCAATACAATAGTTAGATTGTCATTGGCTACACAAGCTTCACAATCTTCAATGCTATCACTCCTTGGCTACAAAAGCTTTAGTGACCCAGTCTTCAACACACTGCTTCTTGGGAACAAATCCTTCAGCAACTATCACAATGGGTTGCAACTCCTTCTCAGATTCTCTTATTCCAGTGCTGCAAACTGGTGTGAATTGGATTCACAAATTTGTTGATCAATCTCAGTGCTTGATGTGGAATTGTAGCTCTGAGTTCTGAGTTGATCACTAGATGTTTTCTTTTAGATTCGGTAAGAAGGCTTATGATTTGATAGAGTTTCAGCGTGATTTTATGTGTGTATTTCTTCTCTTATTTTCTTTCAAAGCCTTCTATTTATAGCCTTGATAATCCTTGATTTGAAATTTCATTTGTTGACTATTTAATGTGGAGAATAATCCTTGATTAATTCTTGATTTCTCCTGATCTAATTCTCCTTGATTTCAGTGATCCGGATTTTCTTCAAACATCTATCATAGAATCCATCCTTGATTGATTTATCATTGAATGCTTGATCTTCTTGTTTTCACACGTTCTGAATAAGTGTAGATGATATATCTTACTCAGCTGTTCCTTCACATGACCGTTGATTGACCGGTTAAGTGACTCTGCAGCTATTTCTTACTTACCCGGTAGACAGATTACTTTGCCGGTTTAATTCTTTCTTTGAATTTTTCTATCTTTCAGGCATTTCTTGCACTTCACTAATCTTGATTTGTGTGAGATCAGTGTACACCATATTTATCAAATGAGATTTCATCACTTGTAATATAACTTAGACTTATCCAAGGTCATCACGGACTTCCCTGGTTATAAGTCAATTTATATGTCTTCATGCTTCTCTACTTGTACTTGGCTGCCTTTACTCTGTTGGATTTCTGTTTCACTTAGCCATCCTACCAACTAGTACACTACTTTTCTGATTGAACTTATACAACATGTTAGACTCTAAGTAAAGACATACAGAGATTTCTAATTTATTTCAGGCTTGCTATAGCAGCTATTATGGCCATCATCAAAACACAATAAAATGTTCCTAACAATGGGGTTGAAGCTCTCATTAATAAATGTGAATCTGAAAGGAAAATACTTACACACAAATAAAGCATAGAGGCAGAGCTTACTTGTAAAATAGCAGAGGGATTGGCAAAATGATATGGGTCCTCCAACATTAAATTGCAGATGGGATGTGTGAAAGAGGAAATAATTGATGTGACGTGGGTTACAAACCCCAACACGGTCTAAACCCGTGACCTCGATGAGCGTGGGCCGGTAATGCCTCGGTTCCCGGAAAAGTTATAACGGCGTCATAACGAGCCACTACCATCTGGCAGGGCAAACCGGTAAATGGCTCTAAGGTCTTAATGATCGAGGCCGAGCTTCAACAATATTCAGAGCTGACCAGCTTGAGATGCTTGATCAAATCTGGGGGCTTACGAAGGAGGTCAAATCAGCCTCAGCCACGTGTCGTCCCAAACATAACTATGTAATAAATGAGGAAAGAGAGACTGAGCAATTAAGGGCTAGGATCCCTCATTAATGCCGAATTGTGAGACCTTTATTCCCAGGAGGGAGGTCAGTCTAGTCTGCTTAATACACCCCGAGCCCACCCAGAATATTTTTTCAGCGGGGTCCGTAAATATTTAACACAGTAAATAATTTTTTTCACGGGGTCCGAAATATTTTTCTATAGGTAAAATGTAGAGTATTTTTATTTTTAGCGGGGTCCGTGGACCCCCATATGCTCAAGGTAGATCCGCCTATGCCCGAGCCCACCGCAGGTCGGTTAGGGCATAACGAAGTAGGGTCAACGCAGCTCGGACCACGACATCATCTGGAGCTCTCCGCATGACGGATAGAGCTAACCACGGTTTTATCCCGTGTAGGTGGTTTAAGCGTTAAATATGGAAAGTATCCTTCCTAATTATGACTCTGATTCAAATTACCGGTTATAGTTAAAAATATCCCAAAAATCACGAGATAGAGGCGTTCCAAGCCCCCGTCGGTTACAAGTGAAAGTCCTTGAAGGACACGACACAACTATAACCTAGGGCATAAGAATTCCCTATATAAACCTTCCTAATAACTACGACTGACTTGATTCCTGAATAATCCTAGGATACGTAAGCAACTTGAGAAGAACATTCTCAGGCTCAGTCTAAATCATTCACAAGCACCCCCCGTTTAGTATTTTCTATAAGCTTTTTGGATCTTGATCGTTGTCCCTAGATGCAATTGGCCTGGATTTACATATTGAAGGCATCCAGCATCGTCATCAATATGATTTGAACAATTTGCAGATGTCAATGGAGATCTTCATATATGCATTACATTGTATCGTGTTTTTATTTTGAGTGGCTTTTTATTTTGATTTGTCGCAGGACTAAGTGACTAACGACCACAATTGAATGTAAGCCTGGTTAGGAAAAGTAGTAAAAGTAAATGTGGTATCCGTCACAAGATAATTATGACATTGTTGTCATCCTTTCTTCATTAACATAAAGAATTAAAGTGTCATTTGTTCAGTGTTGTAGATATGGCATTTTACATATATCCTGGCAAGCAATGGAATAGCAAGTCAAGTCATTATAAATTGATTCTTACTTTTATTTTTATCCCATTGTACATCCTGACAGACAATGAAATATCATTATATTTTTTTTTTCATGTTCTTGAGTAATGGGATTATTGTATGGCCTTTGCTACCTCATCAACTTTTTTTTGGTGGTCATCGTCTACGAGGTAAAGGGATTATTATTCATTCATATGATATTCACTTTTATTGGAAGCTTTATAATAAGCTAGTCCTTTCGGTGTATATATATTAGGGTAAAAAATAAAAATTGATTTCATTGATTATCAGAGTCTATTTAGTACAATATTTATACACATGTATAACTTGCACCCTAAGTTATTTTAGAGTCTTTTATAAAACAATAACAATACAAAATATAATTACAATATATATAAATATCCTAAAACGCCTCCTCCGTGCGGGCGGTAGGAGACCCAACTTTGACCAAAACTAGATAAATGGCAGGCGCGAGAGAGGTTTACTGAGGGCTTTCGTAAGCTTATCAGCACTGGAGACATGGGAGACGCGTACAAAACCTTGTTGAACTTGATCACGAATACAGTTGTAATCAACCGCAACATGCTTCATACGTGAGCAAAAAATAGGATTGGCAAACAGTTTGGTGGCACCCATATTATCCCAAAATATAATTGGAGTAGACGAGAAAGTAAAGCCCAAATCATGCAGAAGAAAAGAGACCCAAGCTAACTCAGCCGCAGTCGAAGCCATAGAGCGATATTCGGCTTTAGCCGAAGAACGAGCAATGGTATGCTGTTTCTTGAAACTCCGGGAGACAAGATTTCTACCTTGAAAAATGAGATAAGCACTGGTAGAAGAATAGTCATTATCTTTGTTACCACCCCAGTCAGCGTTGGAGAAGGCATGTAAATCAAAGATAGAAAAACCAAATAATTGAAGCCCATGGGACATAGTGCCACCTAAATTACATAATAGGCGCTTAACCAGTGCCCAATGCAAATTAGCGGGAGCATGCATGTATTGTGAGAGCTCATTAACAGTGTAGGAAATATCTGGGCGAGTAAACAATAAATACTAAAGGGCGCCATGAACCTGCCGAAACTAGGTGACGTCTGCATGAGGCTCAGCAGCCACATGAAAATATGAGAAAGAGTTAGTAGGTAACGGAGTGGCCACGGGATGAGCATCCTGCATATTAGTGCACTGAAATAGGTCTATGATATACTTGGTTTGAATCAACAGAATAGCAGAGGAGTTGGGAGTTACCTCAACCCCTAAAAAATATGATGAGTCACCAAGATCTTTGACAGAGAACTAGGAGATGAGCTGTTCAATAACAAACTGAACATGAAATGGAGAGGTACCTGTAACAACAATATCTTCCACATAGACGAGTGGAATAGTAGTAATAGAATCCATACGATAAATAAATAAGGAGCAGCCGACAGTGAGTTGAAGAAACTAAGGGCAAGTATGAACGACCTCAGCCCCTGGTACCATGCATGCAGGGCCTGCTTGAAGCCATAAATAGCTTTATGCATCTTACAAACATGATTCAGATGCTCCAAATCCTAAAACCCATGAGGCTAGGCTATGTAAACATCCTCAGAGAGAGACAAACGCAGAAATGCATTATTGACATTCAGTTGCCGCATAGCCCAACCTAGAGAAACTGCAAGACCATGAACCAGACAAACAGTAAACGGCTTGACAACTGGACTGGATGTCTCAAATTAATCAATACCCGTATGCTGCGTAAAGCCTTTGGAAACCAACCAGGCCTTATAACACTCAATTTCCATCAGGCTTACATTTAATCCAGTAAACCCACTTGCTGCCAACTAGATTAATGGAGCTGTCATACGGAACCAGAGACCAAGTGACATTACGAACCAATGCATCAAACTCATTAGACATGGCCTGACACCAATGAGAACTCTTTAAGGCCTGTTTGTAAGTGAAGGGTTCGGTACCAGAGAACTAAGAATCTAGGCGGAGCAAAGAAGGTTCATAATGATGCAGGGTCGGGTTGGTGTGGGGCAGGGACGGTTGGGGTGGTGCGGCCAATATTGGAAGATGAGGAAGAAATTGGCCAGGAGAGATAATAGATGAGTTAGGGGAGGGATGAGAGGTGAAGGGAAAGATGTCTTCCATAAAGTGAACATCACGAGACGCACAGAGACAATATAACTGGCGAGATCATAACAGAGGTATGCACTTTGACTTAAGGAGTAGCCGAGGAAGACACACGGAACAGAATTGGATTCAAGCTTGTGATTAGTGTAAGTTTTATGCCAAGGATAACAGAGACACCCAAAGACCCAGAGTTTGGAATAATAAGGGGATTCAAAGAAAAGTTTCTCATACGGGGAGACCATGTCTAAAGTAGAAGTAGGCATGCGATTAATTAGGTAGGTAGCGGTATTAACAACATAAGACCAATACGTGAGGGGAATTGAGTCATGTTGAAGGGGAGTGAGGGCAGTTTCAACTATGCAAAGGTGACGGTGTTTGGACAAACCATTATGTTAATGGGTGTAGGGAGGGGTGGTGAAGTGAGTAATGCCGTGAGTGGATATGAAGGGGCGAAGGGAAATATATTCGGTGCCATTATCAGAGTACAGACTTTTAATTTGTATCGAGAAAAAAATTCAGAACATACAAAGTGAATTTTCAAACACATCGAAAACATCATATTTGCGAGACAATGGATAAAGCCATATATAAAGCGTAAAGTGATCAACAAAAATGACATAATATTTGTAACCATCAACAAAATAAATGACCTCAAGTGGACGGGAAGATTGTAAAATAGATTCACCTAAAGGTAACCCATGACTTTTATTCCGCAAACATGCATCACAAGGGTTTAAAGAAACCATTGATAATTCAAAACATTTATTCTTAACTGAGTGCTGAATAATAGGAAAAGCATGATGACCATAACGATGGTGCCAAGTTGTGGATGAAGCTTTATTAACGAAAAAGGAGAAAATGGGACTGCTAGACCAGTAATAGACTCCATCTTTACCTTGGCCCTGATGGAAGTAGGTGCCGGTTTGAAGATATTTCACAAGAAACAAATCAGATAAGAATTTGATGGCAACTTTGTTTTCAGAACAAAATTTTGATACATAAAGTAAATTTCGGGAAAGGGTTGGCACCCACAACACATTAGATAAACGAAAAGTAGAGAGAGAGGAAGGGAGAGAGGAAAAACCAGAAAGGAAGATACTACCATCACCAATAACAATTTAATCACTGCCCAAGTACGGTTCATGCAGGGAGAGAAGGCTCAGGTCCTGTGTCATGTGATGAGATGCTCTAGTTTCAAGCATTCATGGATACGGTGTGTATTGTGCCGGATGTTCTTGGAGAGGTGCATGGTGGACGCGGAGCAGTAGGTTGAGTGGATTGCAGCTGTTTAAAGAACGGGTAAGTTGGACACCGCTGAGCAGAGTGTCCTTGAATATTGCGCAATTGAAATTTACCCAAATAAGGCCTCGGGTGGTATTTTGCTGGCATCTTTATTTTTCTTTGAATTTGTTTTGTGTCTGTTTGCAAAATAAAAATAAGAAATACCACAAAAAGAAAGAAATCAGCGGGGAATTGAAATGGAGAAAAGGTGTAGATTTTTTTTTCTTAGCAGGGGCAACAAACAATTGAAGAAGATGGTCGGTGGGAGGAGAGAACGGCGGTGACAAAAAAAGGAGGCAAACTGTACAGAAGAAGAAAGAGAGGGACGAGGGGAAGCTGATTGCGGAGAAGTTTGTGGAGCAGATCGAAGAAAAAACGTTTAGGGGGGAGAGAAGGTAGTGGTGGGCCGAGGGAAGGTAGTGAGAAGGAGAGTAGTTGCCGGAGTTGATGTTGGGGGGTGGAGGATTAGCGGCAGAGTTGAGATCGGCAAGAGAATTTCTTCGAACAGAAGGTAATGGCGTGAAGAAGAGTATTAGGGGGAGAAGAAAAAGGGGGATCGAGAGACTATTGTCTCAGAGATCTGATACGCTATTAGGGTAAAAGGTAAGAATTGATTTCATTGATTATCAGAGTCTATACAGTACAATATTAATATACACGTATAACTTGCTCTCTAAGTTATTCTAAAGGCTTCTATAAAATAATTACAACATAAATATAACTACAATATATATAAATACCATATTAATATATCACTGTTGCAAGTTGATTATATATGTCAACTCAACCAATGTGTGTCATGTATTTTATGTTGATCGATGTGTAAGTAAGTGACAATTTTTGGTCAAAGTATTTTGTCTCACTTTAATCAATCAATGAGTACAATATTTTTAGTCACTAGTAGGGTTTCTACATTACACAATATACCAAAACTACCCTTACTAAATCAATACACAAATCAATATTTTCCATAATCGTAATATATTGTAATACCCCCCTCAAGTGGGAGCGTGAAGATCTCGAACACCTAACTTACGTAATAAAAACTCGAACTGTTGTCATCCCAATGCCTTGGTTAAAATGTCCACCAATTGATGTTTCGTAGGAACATAAGAAGGAATAATCAAACCATCAGTAATGGCGTCATGTACGAAGTGACAGTCAACTTCGATATGCTTCGTACGTTCATGGAAAACTGGGTTCTGAGCAATATATAGAGCAGACTGACTGTCACAGAAAAGTCGAATTCCTGGAGGGTGCCGAACTCCAAGGTCAGCCAATAACTGCTTCAGCCACTTCAACTCACATGTCAAAAAAGCCATAGATCGATACTCCACTTCAACCGAAGATCGAGACACCGTTGTCTGTTTCTTGGACTTTCAGGATATAGGAGAAAGACCGAGAAATACGAACCATCCACTCAAGGATCAATGAGTAATTAGGCAACTAGCCCCGTCAGAGTCACACCAACCCTCTAAAAGAAGGGAACTGTTGGAGCACAGCAAAATACCCTGGCCAGGATGTTTCTTCAAATAGCGGACTAGTCATAAGGCGGCCTCCCAATGCTCAATCCGGGGGGCCTGCAGAAACTGTGACGAGATGTGAACAGAATATGCCATATGGTTCGAGTGACCCCGAGATAGATAAGCCGTCCAATAAGACGTCGGTAAGACGCCGGATCACCCAACAGAGGTCGGTGGTGAGTGCCAGCTTATGATTCTGCTCGATGGGAAAGTCAGCTGGTTTGCTCCCAAGTAACCCGGCCTCATGTATAATATCCAATGCATATTTCCGCTGATTCAAGAATATCCCATCTACGTTCCTTGCAACCTCAATGCCAAGAAAATATTTGAGAGCCCCGAGATCCTTCATTTTAAAACACTTGCCCAAATAAGATTTAAAAATCGTCATCGCCAATTTTTCATTGCCTACAATGATCATATCGTCAACATACACAAGCACCACAAGCTGAATATCGTCACGAGTCAAAGTAAAAAATGAATAGTCAAAGTATGACTGACGAAATCCATAATCACGCAAAGCGGAGGCAAGCTTCACAAACCAACACCGTGGTGCCTGTTTCAACCTATACAACGATTTGCGCATCTTGCAAACCAAATTGGACCCCGGCTTCTCAAATCCATGAGGTATATTCATATAGCTCTCCTCGTCTAAGTCCCCCTGCAAAAATGCATTATGGACGTCCATCTGATGAATGTCCCACCGTTTCACCGCGGCGACACTGAGAATGGTCCAAACGGTAACCATTTTCACCATAGGGACGAAAGTCTATGTATAATCAATACCTTCTTCTTGTTGATGCCCAAAAGCCACTAACCGGTCTTTAAGACGTTGTAGGGTGCCGTGCTTGGCATATTTCTCTGTATACACCCAATTACTCCCCAGTGCCTTTTTCCCGGGGGAAGGGGTTGTAAAACCCAAGTTACTTGATCTTCAAGTGCTTGAATTTCTTCTGACATGGCCTTACGCCACCCCTCATGTTTCATAGCCTCCTTAAAAGATTTAAGAGGATTACCCACTATAATAGCTACAAGATACTTGCGATGTTTATCAGAAAACCTATCATAAATAATATAATGCATAAGAGGATACGGAGTACCTGAGGAAACTAACGAACCGGAAGAGTGTGGAATGGGACTTTTTTGATCAATCAATGTATGCGTCACAAAATCTTGAAAGCACGAATTCGGAATCTTCTGTCGTCTACCTCTACCCAACTCTTCAGTACCATCACCTGGATGTCGCGGTTGTGGTGAAGGCACAATATTACCCCCAGTATCACTTGTGTCAACTATCAAGTCCATCCCCACCTCAACAGGAGGATCCGGCAAGGGTGGATCCCCGGTAGGAGAGGCATCGAACCCCTGATCTACTATGTCAACATCGTCAAACAAAGGGTAAGGAACTACTGAGACTTCACTATCTGTCGGTTGAGAAAAATGAAACACATCTTCGAAAAATTTAACATCCCTAGAAACAAATATCTCATCCGTATCTAGGTCATACAAGGTCCATCCATTCTTCACAAACGGGTAACCAAGGAAAACACACTTACAACTCTGGCTAGAAAATTTATGAGTGTGACGATGGTCGTGGGCGTAACATAAACATCCTAAAATTCGAAGCATTGAGAGGTCCGGTTTTTTCCCAAAAAGAGTCTCATAAGGCGTCTTAAAATTCAAAACACTAGACGGTATTCGGTTAATTATATAAGCCGCAGCCATAACACACTCCCCCCAAAACTTCAGCGGCAAATGTCCATCAAACCGTAATGCACGTGCAACATTAAGAATGTATTGATGTTTCCGTTCTCCCCGACCGTTCTATTGAGGAGTACTAACACAAGACGTTTCAAAAATGATACCTTCTTTACGAAAATAAAGAAGCAAAGGTCTAAATTATGTTCCATTATCACTACGAACCCGTTTAATGGTAACCTCGAACTGACGAGAAACTAAAGCAATGAAATCCAAGAAAGCGAATTCGACTTCCATTTTGTTCAATAATAAATAAATCCAAACTGAACGAGAATAGTCATCAACAATAGTCAAAAAATACGTCGCACCACATGTCGAGGGTACACTATATGGCCCCCATAAATCACAATGTATCAAAAACACGACTAGCTTTATTCTCACTAATGAGAAAAGGTTCACGAGGCTGCTTAGCTCGAAAGCAGATATCACATCCATCTTTATGTAAATTTTTGGAAATAGAAATATTAGGAACCTGCCGAAGGACCTTTTATGATGGGTGTCCCAAACGCCGGTGCCATAAATCTACAGATTTTCCGTCATCAATAGCCAAAACCTGAACCTCCGGAACGCCCAAGAACAGAAAAAGTCCATCCACACGCTCTGCCAGTCCAATCAGCGTCCTCGTCACTCGATCCTGCATAACACATAATTTCCCTGTAAGTTGCAATACACAATCATAATCATCGTGTAATTAGGTAACCGAAAACAAGTTGCAATTCAATTTTGGCACGTCTAAGACATTTGTCGAGCATAAATTTCCGGGCAAATAACACTCCCTTCTGTTGGAGGTAGCACCCGAAAGACAATTTATGTAATTGTTTTTGGAATTAATAAATGACAGATTTATTCTCATCTTATTACTTGCTTCGTGCTTGTAAGTAAAACACTACTGAAAACCCTAAGTCATATCATATGTAGCCTTATAACTTAGTGTGTGTCGCACACGAGGATTAAGTTTATGGTGATACACTTGAAATGTTAGTCCGTGGTGAATTTAATCAAAGTATGGGGTCTATTGATTAAACCACAATTAATGCGCCCAGAACACTTTATGGTGTGACCGTCCTATCCGGACCGTCGACATTGTTTGTCTAAGTAAGGTATTTATATATGATGAGAGTCATATAGGACTGGACCGATTTAATCAGCGTTCTCATATAATTCCGTGATTGAGAAATCTTATTAAATCACAAGATGATCATATATGGATTTACCTTAATCATGAAGTGATTACAGACACATATTTCTTTCAGGATAAGGTTTGATGTGTTCGTTAAGGATCGCTAAGAGGCGCGGTCTGAATCACCTTCACGTTGGCACTATTCTGGAATGAGTGAGAAGTGTGTGTCTCACAGATATGGAATCCATTCCTTTCTGCGGGAAGTAGAAAGACAATCCCCTTATTTGTTGATCCTAGAAACTGATCGATGCGCGGAGTTCATATTGGTTATGAACTAATTGATCACTAGTGGGTTAATGGTAAATAAGGATAAGATGTATTGAAGAAGGTTTACGGAAATAATCCTGCTTCGTTATGGATAGTCTATGGAGGGTTAGTCTGTATGTAATGATATCGATGGACACTTATCGACTCGACTCGACGTTTTGAGAATAAGTTATATCTAAAATCGATATAGTTCAGTTTCGGATTTATGGTGGCGTAATTCCGGTATTAATAAGTTGAGTTGAAATATTCTGTTCGATTAATATTTTATTCAATTTATTGTAGCTACTGGTTATAGGTCCTTGGTCCCCAGGTTGGCTCCTAACACGCGAGTGTTTTCTCGTTTTATGGAACCTCGAGAATTAATTAAATAGTTGGTCTATTTAATGAATATGCAATATTATTTATTTGGTAAATAATATGTAAAATAGAAAAGACATTTTCGATTAAAAAATGGCTAAATGTGGCGCCTACATTATGGATAAATTAGGAAAAGATTTTTTTCTAGATTATGTCACATGTGTAATTAATTTATTATCTATTTGTTAGATAATTAATGGAAAAGAGATAAAGAGATTGATTTTTTTTGGGAATTATCTCTTATCATTTGGCAAATATCTTTTCCCTATGGGAATAGGTAATTATGGTGTGAAAATGATAACTCTCTTTTGACAAGTTATTTTCCTATATAAAGAGAGTTAATTAACATTACAAAATTGCGCCACTTACCATATAAAGGAGAAAAAAATTAGTTTCTCGTTCTAGTCATTAAGAGAAGAAAAACCTAGGGTTTTTCTTGTGCATATTTGAGGAGGTTCTACGGCGAGCATCGACGTCCACCAATCGTCGCTAGGAGATATAATCCGGAAGACTACGGCTTCTCTTTTGGTCGACTATTTCTTCCTTTCCGTTGAGGTAAATCTACTAACCTTCTTGTAGATTATTAATTAATTATGTGAATTAAAATCGTGGTAAAATCGCATGCAAATTTAATTCGTAGCTTCCGCTGTGCTAGATCGAGTGTCTTGATCGGTTCAGAGAATCAGATCTGACGATTCAATTATGGATCGGATCCGGATTCGGGTTTCTTTATATCCAGAACCTTCATGAGTCGCCACCGATGAACTCCTATCGGGTAACCCAATCGGGCACTGAACAATTAGTCATAGATCAACGAAGGACTTCAAAGAACCAGTCACGTGATGTGTCGCTCCTGTGTCAACAATCCACACAGACTGAGCTGATAGTCGATCTTTCGGTTTGAGCAAATCAACGATACTTTTTCATTGGGCTGGGGTGACATTGAAAATACCTAATTGCTCAGAAGTATCGATCTTCGCGTTCATAACAGACATCCTTTCACCAATATATAAACCTTAGAAGTCGATTTCACAAAAAAAAAAAACACCAAAGCACAGCAGTTTGGTCTCGGTTTATTCTGTGATATTGAACAGTCCAAAAACAATTTCAACCGTTTTGATTGTACCAAATAAAGAGACGAACACGTGCTCAAAATTTCATCACGATCGGAGTCCTTTTCAATGTCCAATCGTCTCCGGAAAACTTCTACTGCAACAATTAATAGCAGTTCAGTCACGGGCAATTTCAGAGAAATTGAACCGTTCAATCAAAATTTTCACCGTTCAGATTATAGAAGACAAAATTTTGAACAACCACTCCAAATTTAGTCACGATCGGAGTCCATTTCAAAATCCGATCGTCGCCGGAAAACTTCTGCTGCAACAATTAATAGCAGTTTGGCCACGGTTAATTTCAGAGAATTGAACCGTTCAATCGGAAATTCCACCGTTCACATTGTAGAAGACAAAATTTCGAACAACCCCTCCAAATTTCGTCACGATCGGAGTCCGTTTCACTACCCGATCGTGGCCTGAAAGTTTCAGCTGCAAAGTTTAAAAAACAGCGATTTTTTTTTTCAACATGTCTCTGATACCATGACAATTTTCGGTCAAAGTATTTCGTCTCCTTTTAATCAATCAATGAGTACAGTGTTTAAAGTCACTAATAGGGCTTCTACATTACACAATATACCAAAACTACCTTTACTAAATCAATACAAAAATTATTATTTTTTATAATCGTAATATATCGTAATAGTAAGTTATAAATTAAAACCATTTTGCTGAAATTTTGGTTAAATTAATAGCTTATTATTTGATCACAAATTTTCTTCCGGTATTTGACGCGCGCGTGTGTATATATATATATATATATATATATATATATATATATATATATATATAAAAGGTATTTTTTTATTGGAGATGTAAATATTTTGTTGGTAAATGTGTTTTTAGTATTGAAAATGTATTTTTTTTATTAGAGATGTAAATACTCAATTGCTAAAGGAGGAAAAAATAATAAATGATTCATTGAAAATATAAAATGACAGATAAATAAAAAAAAATTCTAAAATGTGACAGCTGAATTAAAAAACAACGAAGAGAGTATTAAACAAAGGTGTGTCATCACACACTTGGGGGAAATGCTACCCTAAAGACTCCAACATTGGGAGTCATCCAGTATGCACATCTGACTACATATGATTTCAATTCTGCACAATCTGGACCGCACATTTTCTTTACAAAATAAAACTATGTGGTTCAGATTGTGCCACACGAGTGACTTCCTATGTTAGAGTCTTTAGGGTAGAACCTCCCCACACTTGGCTTTAGATGAGACAATTGCTTGCTTATGTTGACACCTTAGCATACATGTGTCAACTTCTTATTTAATTTGTGTAGACTACAAATGACAAGTGTCCACATGCTTGAGCTATATAAATAAGCCATCATGGAACAAGGGGAGTAGATGCAGAGAATGAAAAACAACAATTCCACTTTACTATTATTTTATGTATCAAGTTGTTTCTTTTTATAAAACAAAACACAAGAACTATTATGATATATACATAACTATATAGAGGATAGCAGATTAGTTGCTATATTATAATAATAAAGAAAGAAGCAAAGAAAGAAGCATGGATGATATATTTCAAGGATGATAATCTTTTCTCCTATTTCTTCTTACCCTCCCAAGTACATGCAGTACTAATATATATATATACAAAGAAAAGTCGGCTCCTCCTTTCTTATCATCCCATGTGGTGCCAAGGAGGTAACCAAAGGGTTACCACGTGATGACACGGATTATCCTGGATAGTTATCTAAAGTGATACCGTCTAATAAAGACACGACAAATTACACGTGGCTTTATGATGTAAATACATCCGTTAAATACAACATATATTTACGTCGATACTTATCCATTATGTCGTGCTGGCTTTAAAACTTAGACATTAAGTAAACTAGCTGCAGGCTAGTATTTGACACGGAGGAGTAGATATTATATCTAATAGACATCCACACATTACGTGTTATATTTATAACACATGTTATAACACGTAATATTTATAACACTCCCTTTGGATGTCCATTCCACAAAGAATCGCCTCGTTAAAACCTTCACTATGAAAAACCCTGTGGGAAAAAATCATAATGAAGGAAAAAGAGTACAACCTTCATTTGTGTTTTACTCCCCCTGATTTGAACACCTTTTCAAATCTTTAAATCGGCGCATTCCGATCTTTCTCAGCAATTTCTCAAATGTGGCAGTGGGCAATGCTTTAGTGAACAAATCTGCTGGATTGTCACACGATCGATTTGTTGAACATCGATATCACCTTTCTTACAAGATCATGCGTAAAGAAGAATTTTGGTGATATATGCTTTGTCCGTCGCTTTTATATAGCCTCCTTTCAATCGAGCTATACACGCGCATTGTCTTCATACAATGTAGTTGGTTTATTTTTGTCAACGGGTAAACCGCAACTCTCCCGGATGTAATGTGTTAATGACCGCAACCAAACACATTCTCGACTGGCTTCATGAATAGCTATTATCTCGGCATGATTTGAGGATGTCGCCGTCAAAGATTGTTTAGTTGAACGCCATGAGATTGCCGTACCACCACTAAGAAACAAGTAGCCCGTTTGCGACTTTGCTTTGTGAGGATCGATAAATATCCCGCGATCGGCATAACCAACGATCTCGGACTTGATTTGTTTGAATAGAACAACCCGAGATCTATTGTCCTCACAAATATCGGAACATTTGTTTCACTCCGTTCCAATGTCGCTTCGTTGGAGCCGAGCTAAACTCGCCAATAAATTTACTGAGAGAAAGAGATATCCGGTCTAGTATTATTGGCTAGGTACATTAATGCACCGATGGCACCGAGGTATGGTACTTCAGACCAAGCACCTCTTCATTCTCCTCACATGGTCGGAATGGGTCTTTATTGACATCAAGCAATCTAACAACCATTGGGGTACTCAATGGATATGATTTGTCCGTATTGAATCGTTTCAGGATTTTCTCTGTATAAGTCGATTGATGTACAAAGATGCCATCTTCTAGATGCTCAATTTGTAAACCAAGGCAAAATCTCGTTTGTCCAAAATCTTTAACCTCAAATTCTTTCTTGAGATAATCAACGGCCTTTGAAACTTCTTCAGGAGTTCCAACAATATTTAAGTCATCAACATATACAGAGATTATTGCGAATTGTGATTCGCATTTCTGATAAAAACACATGGACAAATCGGATCATTTTGAAACCCTCTTTAATTAAGCTTTCACTAAGACGATTATACCACATTCGTCCAGTTGCTTTAATCCATATAGAGACTTTTGTAACTTGACGAATAAATATCTCGAGGATTTGATTTACACGCTTGTATTTTAAATCCTTCTGGGACTTTCATATAAATATCAGTGTCAAGTTTCCCGTATAGATAAGCTGTAACAACGTCCATAAGACGCATTTCGACCTTTTCATGTACTGCTAGGCTCACGAGGTATCGTAATGTTATCGAATCCACAACTGGTGAATATGTTTCTTCATAGTCGATACCGGGCCTCTGCGAGAAGCCTTGGGCAACAAGTCATGCTTTATATCTCAATATTTCATTTTTCTCGTTTCGTTTACGCACGAATACCCATTTGAATCCAACTGGTTTTATCCCTTCAGGGGTACGGACTATAGGTCCGAAAACTTCACGTTTTGCCAGTGAATTCAGTTCTGACTTAATGGCATCTAGCCATTGTGGCCATTCTTTTCTATTTCGACAATCTTCAATCGATGTCGGTTCATGGTCCTCGTTTTCTCCCATTATTTCAAGTGCAACATTATATGCGAAGATATGATCAACGATTACATTATCTCGGTTCCATTTTGTCCCGAAAGTTCCATAATTAATTGATGTTTCTATAGACTCCCCAGGGTCTATAATTTTAAATCTCTTCGGGATCTCATCATCAATTTTGGAATCGTCGGTTTGATCACTTTGATCATTTTGTCCTCTTTTCTTTCGAGGATTTTTATCTTTCGCACCAACCGGTCTACCACGCTTCAGGCGCGGTTTAGATTCACTTGCAATAACATTCTTATCAAGTCCTTCTGGAATTGATATACGAGCTGGAACATTCGCAGCTTCTATATATGATTTAGTGACTCTACTGGAATCATTAAATGCATCAGGCAATTGATTTGCTATTTTCTGAAAATGAATAATTCTCTGAACTTCCAGTTCACATGCACTAGTACGAGGATCGAGAAATCCTAACGTCGTTTTCCAAGAGATTTCATTATCTTTCTTATGAACTTCGGGTTCATTTTCTCCCCCTAATCTCGGGAAAACAGTTTCATCGAAATGGCAATCTGCAAACCTTGCAGTAAATAAGTCACCCGTCAGGGGTTCCAGATATCTAATGATAGATGGTGAATCATATCCCACATAAATACCCAATCTTCTTTGTGGGCCCATCTTAGTACGTTGCGCTGCCGGCGCAATCGGTACATAAACGGCACATCCAAATGTCCGTAAATGAGAAATATTAGGCTCATGACCAAAAGCTAATTGATAAGGGGAGAATTTATTGTAGCTTGACGGTCTAATGAGCAAAAGTGCAGCTCCGTGCAATATAGCGTGTCCCCATGCAGACACGGGTAGCTTTGTTCTCATTAACATCGGTCTAGCAATCAACTGTAATCTTTTAATGCAAGATTCAGCTAGACCATTTTGCGTGTGAACATGAGCTACTGGATGTTCCACGGTAATTCCAACAGACATACAATAATCATCAAACGCATGTGATGAATATTCTCCAGCATTATCCAGCCGAATACTTTTAATCGGAAAATCTGGAAATTGTGCTCGTAGGCGGATTATCTGTGCAAGCAACCTTGCAAACGCCATATTACGAGTCGACAATAGTGATACATTCGACCATCTACTGGATGCGTCAATTAGCACCATAAAATATATAAATTGTCCACTAGGTGGATGAATAGGTCCACATATATCACCTTGAATTCTTTCCAAGAATGCTGGGGATTCTGTTGCCACCTTCATAAAAGATGGTTTTAATTTCATTTTTCCCTGAGAACAAGCTACACATGAGAATTCGTCTCCACTTAAAATCTTCTGGTTTTTCAGCGCGTGGCCTTGTGAATTCTCAATTATATTTCTCATCATATTCGATCCAGGATGTCCCCAGCATTTATCATGCCATATTTTATAAACATTAGAATCATTAAACTTCTGGTTTACTATATGGTATGATTCAATCGCACTAATTTTAGTATAATATAGCCCCGAAGAAAGTGATGGAAGCTTTTCCAGTACATGTTTCTTTCCGGAAACATTTATCGTTATACACAGATATTCAGTATCCGTGTCATTTTTAGTTTCAATATGGTATCCATTTCTGCGGATATCCTTAAAACTTAATAGATTTCTTCGGGCTTTTGAAGAAAATAGTGCGTGATTGATAGTAAATTTTGTTCCTTCAGGGAGAAATATAACAGCTCTTCCAGAGCCTTCAATCATTTTCGAATTGCCACAAATTGTGTTAACATTTATCTTTTCTTTCTTCAGGGAAGAAAAGTATTTTTTATGTTTAAATATGGTATGTGTAGTAGCAATCATCAATCAAACAAACATCTTTATTGATATCCAACACACCATCTCAGATACATATCTTCTTCAAGAAGATAACAAAAGTACAACATTCGAAAAACACACCAACAAAAGGAAACTACTATAGTACAAGGAAACGAAAAAAAAAAAACTACTATATTACAAGAAAGCATTAAATTAATTTAAACATTTTCTTGATCATTTGATCCTTCAGAATCATCAAGAAACTATCCATGTCCAAATTCACCATATCATCATCGAGATCGATGATTAGCATCAATATAAGTGTCATCATCTTCGTGATGATCACGGTACACAAGATTCGCTTCACGATCTTCAACTCGTTTTTTCAATGATGCTTGATAGAGTAGGACAAGGTGCTCCGCCGTATGACAGGTACGGGACCAATGACCTTCCATTCCACAACGGAAGCATTTATCATCATTAACTTTCTTTTCATTGCTTTTCTTATGATCCGTCTTACGGGGACCATTTTGTTTCTTACCATGATCGGTATCATTATGATATGGCATATATCTTCCACGACCATCGCCCACGACCACGGCCTCGCCCACGGCCTCTTCCACGGCCACGACCACGTCCACGACCACGACCACGATCAAAAAATTTGATGACCGAGCCAAATTCACTTCAGGAATGGGCTAACACCATCGGTCGGGACTCGTGATTTTTCAACAAAAGTTGATTATTCGCTTCGCCACAAGGAGGCATGCTATAAGCTCAGAATATTTTTTGAACCCTTTTTCTCGATACTGCTGCTGCAGGAGCATATTCGAGATATGAAATGTGGAATATGTCTTCTCCAACATATCCTCATCAGTTACTTTATCACCACATAATTTTAAGCGAGAGGTGATTTTAAACATGGCTGAATTAAACTCGGTCACGGTTTTAAAATCTTGCGACCATGATTAAGCCAGTCAAATCTGGCACCAGGATGAGTCGACAACTTCAGGTGATCGTATCTATCCTTTAAATTATGCCACAATTCAGAAGGATCTTTTACCGTAAGGTATTCATTTTTCAACCCATCTCCAAGATGATGTCGAAGGAAGATCATGGCTTTGGCACGGCTTTGACTGGACTCATCATTGTCCGTAACAATAGTATTGCCAAGCCCCATAGATTCCAGATGGATCTCCACGTCCATCGTCCACGATAGATAATTTCTTCCGGAAATATCTAGTGGTACAAACTCTTGCCTTGATATGTTAGCCATAACATAAACAAACAAAAATTGATTGACTAAGATTACCTCCACGCTCTGTCAATGTTTTTCGAGTAATTTTCTGGACGCCTTACTCAGCACCGGTAGAGACTCGTGCTGATAACGTATTATGATATATACATAACTATATAGAGGATAGCAGATTAGTTGCTATATTATAATAATAAAGAAAGAAGCATGGATGATATATTTCAAGGATGATAATCTTTTCTCTTATTTCTTCTTACCCTCCCAAGTACATGCAGTACTAATATATATATATACAAAGAAAAGTCGGCTCCTCCTTTCTTATCATCCCATGTGGTGCCAAGGAGGTAACCAAAGGGTTACCACGTGATGACACGGATTATCCTGGATAGTTATCTAAAGTGATACCGTCTAATAAAGACACGACAAATTACACGTGGCTTTATGATGTAAATACATCCGTTAAATACAACATATATTTACGTCGATACTTATCCATTATGTCGTGCTGGCTTTAAAACTTAGACATTAAGTAAACTAGCTGCAGGCTAGTATTTGACACGGAGGAGTAGATATTATATCTAATAGACATTCACACATTACGTGTTATATTTATAACACATGTTATAACACGTAATATTTATAACAAGAACAAATATATTTGTGGGTTTGCTACTCTATTTTCTTGTTCTATTGTCGTATCATTTTATATAACATATACATGTTTTCCGTAGGATTTTTTCTTAATTTGGTTCCTTAAGTGTGATACCCCGTATTTCCATAAAGGGTATAAAGATTTTTTTATATTTTTATATGTCTCGATAATTTTAATGGGAATGTATTAATTAAATAAATAGAGTCACGATAAACGTTAAAGGACATTTATGTTATTTTAAAAGTATAACTTTTAATAAAGGCAAAATGGGAAATGTATTAACCCCTATTTAATCCTACTTTTTCACCAAACCCTTCCCAATTCACTTTTCCATTCAGCAGCCGGCCAAAAGAGAAAAAAAAAAGTGAGGAAAATAAAAAGACAGAGAAAGAAAAAGAAAGAGAAAAAAAAGAAACGAAGTTTCATTGTTCGGACAATCCGACCGACGTAATCACAAACTAATTGCACCAAAATGTCCACCACGAAAAGAGTTCATTTTGATATAAGTTTCACTCCGATCGGATAAGAGTTTCGAAAACCGATTTTCTACAACTATAAGTGTTCTTGGTGTTTTTCTTGGTTTTTTTTATGCTTTAAAGGTTGTAGTAATCTTAGAAATCCGTTTGGTGTTAGTTTCGAAGTGGTTGCTTAGATGCTTGGAGCCTTGCTTGTCGAACTAGATTTTCTTGGAGTGTTCTTAAAGAGTTTTGGAGCTTTTTGGTGAAATCAAAGGAAAAGAGGTGTTCAACCAAATCTAAATGTGTTATTTTGGTGTTTAGATATAGCTATTTACTTCAAGTATGTTTTAGAGTAATTTCATATCACTTTGGCATGGATTTCATGTTATATTAGTGTTTAGATCTAGTAAAATGTTAAAAGTATGTTGTAGAATAACTTTCGTATTACTTTTATATAGGTTTGGTGTTTGAAATTGTGAAGAAAACATGAAATTCTATCCTGGAGTGTTGGCTGATTTTTCTAGGCAAAAATGGAATAAAGGGTTATGTGGAATGTTTTAAAGTCAAGTGTACGCGTTCTAGTGGCTTTGGCGCCGCACCGTGTCTGACGGGAGCATTGGAACACTCTACATTTGGCCTTACATAATGTTGATTTGAGTTCAATATCTTACTTGTAACATGACGAAGTTAGAGGTTTGGTTTCTAGTGTATTCGGCTCAGCATCTTGTGGAGACCCTATGCGGGGAGATACTCGGGATCACCGGAAGCCTTATTTCGTAGCCTCGTGGGTATTGGATTAGATTCTAATATTTCTGTACAATGTGTTGGGTAGTGTAATGTAGAGTCCGTCTAAGGTTTAATGGTCCTTAAGAAGACTTTTTATGTGCAATGAAATTAGGTTGTTTGATTGATCGCTTAAATACGTACTTGATGATTCTAAAAGCTAAAACATGTTAATCTTTGGTGAGACACGTTTTCTTATCGCATCATGGAATTATTACACCTCCACACTTTCTAGATACTTGTGCCGGACTCGTGTAACATTCCACACGTTTTAGATACTCGTGCCATATGAGGTGCTGAATGTGTCGTGGTGCAGTCTTCACCATGCAAATTGTCATTGGATTAGTATGTAACAAATGTCTCACTTGGTTGTGTCTACTAGTAAGACTAGTAAAGTGTTGTGAGCAAGTGAAACATATGTGTTATTATGTTTGTTTGACTTGCCTTGTGATATTATTATTATTATTATTATTATTATTATTATTATTATTATTAACGATGATTCTTATGACATAGCATGAGTAGATTCGGTGCTTCTACCATTTACTAAGTACGTTTGTACTTACCCTTTAGTATGTTGTTTTCCACACCCCGAGAAGGTGGTTTTGTTGTAGGTTGAGTTCGAGATCGCTTAAGAGTGGTTTCCAGAGTTTCAGCTGTTGAAGACTATCTTTCTTTTCTGTTGTAACAATGGTATAAAATTTTCATTTCCTTTTGTATTAATTTAAGACAGTTGTTCCTTTGGTTTATAAAGAATGGTCTTGTAATAGTTGAATGGATATTCAACCTTGTGTATTATTTCTTGGATTTTGTTTTAGTTGCAGCCCCGTGTTACTTGTTGATCGTTGTAGTGATCTTTTAAAGTTTTTTCTAAGTCTTTGTTTTCGTTTTCCGCTTGTTCTCTGTTATTGATGTTGTCAGGCTTACGTATATAATCGATTTATTTTAATTATATACGTGTTGGACGTCCTTTTTCGATTAAGAATTCGGTATCCGGATCAGGGTCGTCACATTAAGTTACTAATGTTGAAGGAAGACATTTACCGATTCCAGCTATGAGATTCAATTTTCATAAAGCATTTCTTAAACCTTAGAGGAGGTCTATGAATTTCCTGCGGTCATGTTCATTAAGCTCATGGTTAAAGTCTTCTATAAAAATAAAAAAATTTAAAAATGTTCAAATTGTAAAAGTCAAACATACAGATTCGATACGAAAGATACACAAACGATATCTAAATAATAACTATAAAAAAAATTAAAAATACACAATCGATATCTAAAAACGACGTAAGTGAGACTATGAAATTCGCATATAGGCTTAACGTGGCTCATTAGATGACTCAAATGTAATAAAGCATATAAACCAACACATATATATGCGAAGGATTGTGTTTTTAAAAAGATTTAAGTGTTAAGTTTATTCACCCCCCTCTAAACATAACCAAAGACTTTTCAAGGGACCAACAATTGGTATCGGAACAGAGCTTCGGTTCTGAAGTAATGCTACTTGTTGTGCTTGTGAAAAATCTTTGAAAACTTTTTCAAGTTTCTGTTTTCGAAAGCTTTTGCATCATTGACAACAACCAGTATGCTAGGACCATGTTGATGTGCTCTCTATATCATTTTGATGAGTACAAATGTCGTATACAGGCTTATCTAGCTGCTACACATGATGAGATGATGAATGTGATGATTGATGGACCACTTGAGATCAGTATAATCGTAATTGTGGATGTTCAAAATAAAACAATTCTAAAACCAAAAAGTGAATGGTGTTCTGAAGATAGAAAAAGGGCAAATCTGAACAACCTTGCAATTGATATCATTTACAGAACCTTGGATAGCAATATGTACATGAAAGTGAAAGATTGCAAAACTGCCAAAGAATTGTGGAAGAAGCTGTAACTCATCTGTGAAGGCACTATGCTATCTAGAAAAACAAGATCTACGGCCAAACAAAAGTTTCAAAGTTCAAAATGATGTCCAATAAGACCATTGAACAAATAGAATCAAGATTCAATGCAACTCTGGATGAACTCACCCTGCTGAATGTTGTATACACTAAGGAAGAAATCAACACAAGGATTATTAAAGACTTGCCACCAAAAGAAGTTTGCGAGATGAAGGTTACTTCAATTGAAGAATCCAGGAGACTTCATGAAGAGGATACCTTCAAGTTGTTCTCAGATCTTAAAGCTTATGAATTCAGTAAGGACATTGTTGAAAGTGCCACAAAAGAAGTGCCAAAAACTACTGCACTAGCAGCCACAAACAGAGAAGAGTCATGTCATGCTCATGATGATGAACTGGATGAGATGGAAGAAAAAATTGTATTGATGACCAAGAGAATAAGGATGATGAAGTTTGGAAGAGCATCTCCAAGGGATTATGGCAAGAAAACAACTGACAAAACGGAGGAACCAAAGAAGGATCATGACTTTTATTGCTCCAATTGCAAGAAACCTGGACACTTCAAACCTGATTGTCCTGAGTTAAAACAAAATAAGGATCCTAATTACTTGTGCATTAATTGCAAGAGGCCTGGACATTTCGGACCTGACTGTCCAGACCTGCTGAAAGAAAAAAGACAACAGACAAGACCTGCTAGAGAAGCACTTGTTGTTGATCATGAATCTTGCTATGAAGTGGAACCTAAAAAATGAAATGAATCAGATGACACTGCTCGAATGGCATACATGGATGACATTGCTCTCATGGAACTCATGGATGACACAGAGGAGGTATACAAAACTGTATCTAATAACACTGCTGCTGAAAGTGAATATAAATCAACTGGCGGTTCCAATCCGAAGGTTTCTGACATGGAAAAGCCTCTAGATGCCCTGCTTAATCAACTGAGGATAATACAATATGTTATAAGATTATGAAGGCATAAAGTGAAAAACTTCTAGCAGAAATTCAAAGATTGCATGCTGAATTAAGGATTCTTGAAGGTAAGGAAGAGGATTATGAACATATTCAACATAAGCCTGCTTCACCAGCAGTAGCAACTGAATCTATTGCATAATCAAGTTGCACAACTGCTTTCAAATCTGGTAAGCCTTATGGTGATAAAACAGGCCTTGGATTTGACACTCAACAACCTTCTAAGGAATGATCTAGTAAGGTTGCTGAACCTAGTACCAGAATTTGTCCTAAGTTTGTACTTGCACAAGATCCAACACCTCAAAAGGTTGTTGGAGTAGTAAAGCCTACTGAGAATGCTTCAAGGAAGCAAAATTAGAAGTTCAAAGGGACAACAATACTTAACAAAAAGTGTAATTCTAAGGGTAGGTTTGCTGCACCCTCTAGACCTACTAATAACAGATCTCATTGCAAGGTCTGCTTTGGACCTCAAAAAACTAATTCTAGATCAGTCAAGAACTAGAAATATTCCCAGGATAATAATTTTAAACCTCAGAATGTTAATCATTCAAGGGATACGTATCTTAGAGGGAAAGACAGATTGTTCCCTACTGATGAAGATTGGAATATTCTTGCTCCTACTGTTAAAAACAGGAAGTTTAACCATAATGCTATGGCTAGACATCAATAGTGCAATCAAGAAAGGATTCAGCAGAGACCTCAACAGAGGGCTCAACATAGGCCTTAGTGGAGACCACAATATAGGGTTGTTCCTAATAGACAACAATCTTATGGTTATGCTTATGTCTATAACAACATAGATCACTTTGAACATCACAATGTACGAAAATGTCAGAAACCATATATGAATGCTACCCAACCAAATACTAAAAAAGGTTAAACCCTAACCGTGAGGGCCCCCTCGCCCCCGATCCCACAGGAATGCGAGGAGAGGTTAATCAGGAGCCTAGAGCTTAGAGTCAAGGGCTGTCTTAGTTCCCCATCACTGAAGTTTTTAGCCATCGGAAATCAACCCTTTACGGGAATCGAACCTCGACCTCCACTTAGGGTCCGGATCACATTACAACACCCCTCCTCACCACTAGGCCATATCCAGGGGATACCCAACCAAATACTAGATTCTATGGTAATGTGGCATACATATATGAAATAAAGTGCAAAACTTTTCAAAGAAGACCTTATGGAAATATACCAAGGGTTGTGCTTACCACTGACCACCATGGACGCAAACGGGTTTGGGTACCTAAAACATATTAATTTATTTTGTAGGGTGTCTGGTACTTTGACAGTGGGTGTTCCAGACATATGACAAAAAGCAAACACTGTTTGGTGGATTTTGTTTCAAGGGATGGACCAAAAGTCAACTTTGGAAACAAGGATACACCTGGATAGACAAGAGGATATGGCATCCTAATAAAGAATGTCTTAACAATCAAGAATGCTGCTATGTTGAGGGATTGGACTACAACCTGCTGAGCACCAGTCAGTTTTGTGATATGGGATATAAAGTCACATTTGACAAGAATTATTGTATTTCCATGAGTGATATGGGAGAGCAAGTTGTACTTGCTGAAAGATGACAACAAAACATGTATGTTGTAGATTGGACCACTGTGGTACCAAAAACCTGTCTCATTATGCATACAA
Source organism: Gentiana macrophylla (assembly GCA_026214975.1). Taxonomy (NCBI): domain Eukaryota; kingdom Viridiplantae; phylum Streptophyta; class Magnoliopsida; order Gentianales; family Gentianaceae; genus Gentiana; species Gentiana macrophylla. The sequence goes on from CM047805.1 coordinate 74,604,202, forward strand.
AGTCAAAACTCAACTGGTCATGGCACAAGAAGTTGAATCATCTAAACTTTGATGATATCAATCAGTTGGTGAAGAAGAATATGGTGATTGGTCTACCTAAAATCACATAAAAGAAAGATGGGATATGTGATGTTTGTCGACAATGGAAACAAACAAAAGAAAGCTTCAAATCAAAGACCCAACAATCAACCAAAAGAGCTTTGGAGCTAATGCACATGGATCTTTTTGGACCAGTGATACCAACAAGCATAACTGGAAAGTAAACTCTAGTAGTTATGGATGATTATTCAAGATACAATTGGGTAATCTTTATGAACAAGAAAAGTGAGACACTACAAAAGAGGCCTAAACTTTTAAGGAGACTTCATAATGAGAAAAGTGTGACAGTAGTAAAGATCAGATCAGACAAGGGTACTGAGTTCCTAAACAAAGTCACAAGAGAATACTGTGAAAAAAATGGTGTAGTGCATCACCAAGACCATCGGACCTCTCAAAGAAATGGGGTTCTTTGAAAGAAGAAACAGGACTTTGAAGGAAGCAGGCAGAACAATGATATGTGAAGCAAAGTTACCAAAAATATATTAGGCTCAAGCAATCAATACTGCATGCTATGCACAGAATTGAAATTCAGTGAACAAAAAGCTTAACAAGTCACCTTATGAGATTTGGAATGGAAGAAAGCCAAATATATCCTACTTTCATACATTTGGGTGTAAATGCTTTATCTTAAATCATAAGGAGCAACTGAAGACTTTTCATACAAAATCAGATTAAGGAATCTTCTTGGGATACTCTTCAATTAGCAAAGCTTTTAGGGTACTGAATAAAAGGATATTAAAACATGAAGAATCTATACATGTTGGTTTTGATGAACCAAAGTTCATTGGAATGGAGAATGAAGAGGTTTCAGAACCTGCTATACTTCTAGAAGTCACTGATCCGGAGTATTTGGATATTCTAAAGAAGATAAGTGACTTAAAGTTCTCTTTTTCTGGAAATGAAGATGCCCAAGCTGAAGGACCTGCTAGTGATACTACTAAAACAGCAACTGATATAGCTCAAGGATCTGGTGATCCCTCTACTGAACCAACATGTGACCCTACTGAAGATCAAGTTCTTATAAATAAAGCAAACAATGATTTACAATGGTTGAATGTTCACCCTACTGAACAAGTGATTGGTGATGCACAGCAAGGTGTCAAGACTAGAAGACAACTAGAATCTATGTTTACTTGTTTTCTATCTCAACTAGAACCTAAAGTTGTTGAAAAAGCAATTGCTGATCCTGATTGGATAATTGCTACGCAAGAAGAACTCAATGAGTTTGAAAGAAATCAAGTATGAACAATAGTTGATAGGCCTGGTCATACAAATACCATTGGTACAAAACAGGTCTATAGAAATAAGTTGGATGAATCAGGTACCATTCTCAGAAACAAGGCCAGACTAGTAACAAAGTTATATTCACAAGCAGAAGGGATAGACTTTGATGAGACATATGCTCCAGTTGCAAGATTAGAAGCTATACAACTGTTTTTGGCATATGTTGCACACAAAAACGTCAAAGTTTACCAGATGGATGTAAAGAGTGCATTTCCTAATGGCATTCTAGAAAAAGAGGTTTATGTTCAACAACCTCTTGGTTTTGAAGTTAAGGATCAAGAAGATAAAGTGTATAGACTTAACAAAGCACTTTATGGTTTGAAACAAGCACCAAGAGCTTGGTATGAGACTCTATCTCAAATCTTGGTGAATAATGGTTTTACCAAAGGAACCATTCACAAAACTATTTTCAGAATCAATAAAGGAGACAACACTCTGCTGGTGCAGATTTATGTGGATGACATAATATTTGGTTCTGAAAATGAAGTATTATGTGATAAATTTGCTAATCTCATGCAAAGTATGTTTCAAATGGGTATGATGGGAGAAATAACTTATTTTATGGGACTACAAGTCAAGCAAATGGATGATGGAATCTTCCTTCATCAAACAAAGTATACCAAGGAGCTACTGAAGAAGTTTGGCATGAAAAATAGAACCAAAGTATCAACTCCTATGGGTACAAGCATCAGGTTGGATGAAGATAAATAAGGTAAAGATGTTGATCAGACCTTATACAAAATGATGATAGGAAGTCTTTTGTATCTCACAACCAGCAGACCTGATATATACTTTGCAGTAGGTGTTTGTGCAAGATTTCAATCAAGACCTAAGGAAAGTCACATAGCTGCTGTTAAAAAGATTTTCAAGTATCTAAAAGAGATTTTGGGAGTAAGGATATGGTATTCAAAAGAAGGAAGTTTCAAATTAATATCCTACTCAGATTCTGATTATGCTGGGTGCAAGATTGATAGAAAAAAACCGCAAAAACATGTCAGTTGATGGGAAATAGACTTGTTTCCTGGTTTAGCAAGAAGCAGAACTCTATATCAACTTCTACTTATGAATCAGAATATATAGCTGCTGAAAGTTGTTGTGCACAAGTCCGTATGGTTAAGACAACATTTAAGGGACTATGGGATTGAAGAAAGAGAAATTCCCATAATGTGTGACAACACAAGTGCAATTGCCATAACATAAAATCCTATTTTGCATTCAAGAACCAAACACATTGATGTGAGACATCATTATATTAGAGATCTTGTTGAAAAGAAAGATGTTGTGGTTCGCTACATACATACTAAAGATCAACTTGCTGATATCTTTACAAAACCTCTAGATAAAGACAGATTTGTAATGTTAAGGCTGAACTTGGCATCATCAAGGTTGACTGACCTGCTGATGGTCAGCAGAGCATTGGAATTCACGAAGGGGACTAGTCTTTGCCCTGCTGGGTGCGCTCACTTGGCAGATTTGTCATTGGTATCAAAAATTCCTAAATGCTCTTGCAGTTTTGACAATCGAGCAAATGATGTTGCCAAGGGGATTGGTCTTTGCCCTGCTGGGAGAGCTCACTTGGTAATCAGTCATTGGTATTAAACTTCACATTGTATTATCAGTTGAACAAATCTATACTTACAACAAGCTGAATGAGAATATGAAGATCAATTGTGTTTTCAATGTATCAGCAGACCCCTGATCCTGCTGAATCACATCAGTAGAGTATACATGTTATCAGTCTACTGAAGTTCCGTCTCCTGAATATAAAGACCGCTGATAAAGTCAATCTTTGATGAAAGTCAACAATGAAGTAAATGTATTTTAATCCTATCATTATTACAACTGTTACAAGGACATAACCGTTTATTACACTAGTGGGGTTATGCAATGGGACACATGGCATTATCACATTAATTTCCACTTGAATCGTGCAAAATGCTACAGTATGTGCTACAGTATGTGCCTGAGGTGCCCTATTCTCTTATGTCTATATAATGCAGACTATTAACAAAGGTTTATCATAACATTCTCTGCAAATACACTAGTTTGGGAAGTAATCATGGTGTTCATCTTCTTCTTTCTCACAAAATCAAGAATAATCATGTTTGCTGAAGACTTATATCTTGGCACAAGCCAAAGTGTTTGAGGATATGTCACTGATGCTAATGAAAAGGAGCTAGCAATCAATCTGGGTAGAAGGATAAAGAGGTAAGCAGGTCTTGAAAATGTTATAAACATAAGACTGCAGAATATTTCTTACAAGAATGTATGTGATTTTTGTAGAAATATGGTGATAAAATCACATACTGAGGAGTTTATGTTAGGAAATCAACGCGGGAACGCAGCGGAATTCAAAAATTCGATTTCCTTTTTTCCCAAGATCGACTTTGTTTAAGCAACAAGCCTAAAAGAAGTAGCCGGTGGTTACCTTGCTTGATCTAAAAGATCGCCGCTTTGACCGTCTAAGGAGAGTAGCGATGCACGGAACCGGCCAAGCGTTCGGCCTCTACCGCTAGTCCATATGAACAACATGCCGGAATCCACCATTGTATTACTACTAGAAAAACCCGGTTGCTAGACCGGTCTTTTCTCTCTCTCTAAATCTCTCCAGGAGAAGCTCTCTATTTTCACAAGAACTATTAGCTCATGGAATTGTGATGTACAAAAGAGCTAGCCAATCCCACCTTTATATAGGGTATGTGGCACCCCAAAGTAATCCCAATCTGATTGGGCGAAGCTTCCTAGTAGATTGGGGAGAAAGAAAACATTTTCATAATAAAATAAGAAAAATCTCATTGATTGATTTATCTCATTTAATTTAATATCCTATATTAAATATTTCTACTATATTGTCAATATCTTATATTGAATATATTTATCTTATTACCATAAATCTATTTTTCCAAAATCAATTAATATCCAATATTAATATTATGGTAATCTTATTAATTAAATTGCACAATTCAAATATATCATATACACTTAAAACATGCACCCTTTGCCAAATATTTGGCATAGGAATATCCTTTAATTAATATAATTTTATGATTAATTAATTGCAAAACAAATGTGTATCAATATACATATATATTCGACCCATACATATACATCATATGTATATTTAATTAATCAACATAATTAATATCTTGTATTATATTTATTCATAATAAATAAATACCACAATATTAATTTACCACAATAACCTTTATAGCATGAGATAAATTCTTTCTTTATTTGGTTATCAACTATAACCATATTTTAATCCGGCTAGATGTTCATATGTGTGACCCGATAGGCTTCCGAATATGTTGGCCGTAGACACAAAGTGCAAATTACGAAAATGCCCTTCATACCTAATGATCATGGGATAGCATCTAGCAACACACCGTGACCCCCAATTAGGGGTGTAATCGAGCCGAGTCGAGTCGATACTCTTTAGAGCTCGAGCTCGACTCGACTAAAAAGTTTGGCCTTGAAACTCGGCTCGAGCTCGATCGAGCCTTGAAACGGCAAGATCGAACTTCACTCGTTAAGTACTCGATATAGCCCGACTCGGCTCGTAAGCTCGATTATTTTCCTAGAATTCATTTAATTTTTAATGAAATATGGCAAGATCGAGCTCGACTTGTCTAATACTCGACTCGAATAATTTTTTTTATTATGAAAAATAATATTTTATAATAAAGTTAATCAATTTAATTAATTAAATAATTATTTAATCAAGCTCGATTAAGCTCGTGAGCTACTCGATTAATATATTTTAAAACTCGAGCTCGGCTCGGTTAATTATTTGAGTAGCTCAACTCGAGCTCGAACTCGAAAAAAACCAAATCGAGTTGATCTCTCTTGTGAGTCGAGTATGAGTAGCTCACGAGTATCCCAGCTCATTTACAGCTACCGTGTAAATAGAATCATATCGCTATAATAATATCCATACGGTCGTTCGTCGAGAGTCAAACATCAACGACCGTATCTTATAATCTAGATATCAAGCTCTCTCGAAGTAACTCATTTACTTCCACTTTGGAATGATTCATGAGAGTAAGACATTCCTTATAAGAAGGCCCTTTCGGATATTCACCCCTAATGATAGGGTACGCGATTACTAGACGACCAAACATGTATACTCCCCATGCTTCAGTATCACACCCAATCACTACCGCATGATCCCCCATGGCTAGGGGAAACCTCAATAGTGTCTAAGCATGACAATCCACACCGTGATGCCATGTAGACTCCGGTCCTAAGGATAATTACACAACCGCCACATAGTGTGACACTTAACAGTGTAAGTGGGTCAGTCTAACATACACATTCTCTAATACACGTCTACGTACAGTCCAAGTGTCTCTACATTTCGATAGACGAGATCTATCACTACCCTTAAAGACAGAAGACATCTAATACGTGCTAGTCTGTTTGTACTATCAATGCCCTATTTAATAGTACATAAGCCTAGAGACTTTAAAATATCAAACTTATTAAAGTGATTAGAGATCTCATCAACCATAATCGCATATCATGGTTTCTCTATCACAGTTTAATACTAAGGACGTTATCATATAACAATTCATAATTAGTTCTTTAAAAGAACAAATATATGACAACAGAAAAGCCATTTAATATATGTATAAACATAAAGAAATTGTAGAAATGATCCGACCCGGTCGGATCCGGTCCAACCCGATTGGGTTTTGGAACACTATTTCAACAATCTCCCACTTGACCTAAACCAATCACTCGCGCATACAAGGCTAACTTGAAACACAAGAATGTCATGCAATACTCGCAACCAGCCCTAGCCATGAACGGATCGCTATCCGTGGGGACTCAGACTATCTTCATACCGTGCTCAAAATGACCAAGTCAAAAGGAACCACCTCATCACACACATGAATCTCTGGAGAGACCCTGATCCTTGCTTCAAGCAATGAATCCACTTACTATATCAGCTATATAGAAAAGGTGGAAGAACCATACAAGGTTCAGGAATGAACCTTTTAGACTCATGTATTGCTCCCACTGTGCCTTCAAGGCACTACTATGCTTGGGCTAAGTTTTAGAATTTACAGTGACCCATAGCCAAGAGCATTTCCAGCTCACCGTATCACTTAATCAAAGTGACTGCAATCCTAAACTATAGCTCCCACTATCTTCATAATATTCAGGGTGCATATCTGTATATCTTCATTTATCCGATTTCCAAGTTTCGATAAACTAGGAAACTATCCTTAACTTGTTTAAGGATATTCTCAACATTCACCCGATTAACTTTCATACTTGCTCATGACTCTTCATGGACTATGAACATCTAGAATTACTTTTATGATGGTTACTATTGCAGTAGCAAAGGAAACCTTCCATAAGCATCATCTTTCACCTTATCTTTAGGACTAACGTCCTAACATAGATAGATCTTGAGAACACCGGCTAGCAGTATCTCCTATTGCGATCTATGCTAAACTCTATTAGCATCACATCTATAACTATAATCTAACAGTAGTTAAATCTATCACTATAGATTCTTATTTCTGAAAATAAGAACTGCTAATCCAAGTGCTTTCATAAAGACCTTGAACTGCCAAACATTAATTGACTGTGACATGGAGTGATAATTCCTGAGAGAGATATCTAATACCTACCTCAAAAACATAACACAGTCCAACTATCCATCTTGCACATTGGGCATATCCCTTCTTTTGACTAAATCAAACTCCTTTGATTATCAAACAAAGAAATCGTCTAGAGAAACTTGATTGAGTCCATAAATGGATCTCGTGGGCTAACATATCATATTATCATGTATGAACATCGAGATATTTGCCCAACGTCTTCAACACTATCATATAGCCATGATACGAAGTTATAACAACATAGTCTGAATAGGACTGGGCTCTGCTGGCAGCATAAATATAATTACAAGGTTTACACCCCGTACCCTTCAGCCATCACTATAGCCTTATGGTAATCATATTACTATCCATGTAAGCCTTTCAGGGATATTCCCTCTAGGTAAGACAGACTAGGTTCACAACCGGGTTGTCACGGATGGAATCTAATTCATATATTATAGCTCCTGGCCATATCTCTCAATCCTACCTTCCAAACATTCCTTCATAAGTCGCAAGATCTTCATTCTTCAATATGAACATACCAGCAGCCTTTTCAGGCTTGAGGTTATCCGCGGACTTATAGAACATTTGTGTGCACTAAGCAGTGTTCTACACTTCATCACTATGTGGTGTCTACTCATGTTCCAATGGTTGATTATATCTTTGTGGTTCTCAAACTCTTTTGAGATCTTATTTACTCCCACTATCTCTTTTGGAAGAAACACTTCCTCTAGAAAACAGCATGTTTGGAGACAACACATTTTGCTCCGTGGACAAGTAGATAGTATCTAGCATACTTGCTAAGATATTCCACAAAGATGCATATGTCGTACTAGGCTCCAAGCCTTTCTGAATTTGCCTATGACAACTTCAAATCATAAGTTAAGATAGATTCGACAATATCCCCTTCCATTCTAATATAGAATTTATTCAACCTTTATTCTTTGGAACACGGTTAAGTATAAGGGCACTATCTCAAAATGGGTAAGGGATACTTCACATGGCTTGTGTCACACCTTTGTCATATAAAGAGTTGTTTCCATTTTAGGAACACAATCTAATTGGGTATCCCAAAGATGGTATCCTTCAAGGGATAATCTGATTCTATTTCAGACGACTTCGGAAACACCCTCCAGGTATTAATTGCTTCAATCCAATTGGAGATTATTTCCTAAGTAGCTCACCAATCTCATATTCGTACTAGCTTGAACATTTCAGGCTTTCCGAACGGTCGTACTTCAATAAGTACATTCAACTATTTCTAAAATAGTCTAAGAGAGAGATAAACAATTATTTATGGTATAAATTGTCATAATCCAACAAACATCAATATGTTGAGGCACTAGTCAATTTTCTAGATTTTATAACCATTTTCATAAAAGGGTATTTTAGTCCTCTTTGGAAAGATACGTATAACCCACAGGATTCACAATCATATGGTTCAGCATCATCATAATGACATTTGATTACACGCTTACCTTCCATAGAGACTGTGTCTAGAACAACCATAAATTAAGGATAACAGCCATATAAATTTTTAGTTGAGATTCCATCACTCACATCAACTATATGGTGAAAATAATCTAGCAAGTTAGATTTAGTGACTATTCAACCTTATCGTAATAACATTTATTGCTTACAATTGAATTTGTCCATTAAATCCTAACGTATAGCTGAAGACATGTTCTTCATAAGAACCGGAACATAATAACATTTATTTAGTTCCCTTATCAGTTTACTAGATTCAGAATATGGTAAGTGTTACAACGTTTGCTTCACCTTCCAAATCTGTATTTTAATCTTTCTAATTTAATCACATTCGTAGGATATCATATATCCGAGAGTTGACTTGATCTTAGATAGATTTATCCCAACATACTTGCCTAGAATAAAGACTTCGATAATTTCTCTATTTAAGCACACGCCCTAAGCACTTGTAAATATTTCTTAGTGTAGTCTTCATAAGACTTAAAAAAGATCACAAGAGCTATGTCTTTAATTTCCTTTCATAAAGAAATCTAAAGCTTATTAAATAGTTTATCTAACCTTTTGAATCGTATTCAAAACATTAACTATTTAATTAACCTTTAAGCAATGATTAAAGAATTAAGTCAATACTTAAATCTTTCAATTTTGAAAACGACCTTTTCAAAACTCGATGTGGTCGTTCTTATTCAACGTTTGAATGACAGAATGATCATGTTGGATAGTATCCAATATGATTAATTCATTGAAACCAATTTCTAGTGATTTAATCATATGTGAGCTTCCATTTTGACTAATAATTAAAGCCTTAGAGCACTACATCAATTATGTAGTCTCCTTATCCTTAACTACTATAACGTACTTGCTTGTGTCATTGCTTATATTAAAAGGATTAAAATTACTTAATCATACTTGAGAACATTTCTCAAAAGGTTACGGTCATTAATTTGGTTTTTAATCATCGAGAATAAAAACATAGAAATAAATTTTGCTAAAACCACAACATAGAATAAAGATAAAAGAGTGTCGTTGTTTATAAATGCAAAATCAAAGCTGGTCTTTGGGATTATGATTTTTCTCCCACTATTCAACTACTCCCGATTGAATTTCAAGAATTTTCCAAAAGTCTTTAGTGGCTGGAATCCTATCTAGTTGACTCGATTCCCGAAGTGGGCCGATCGACCGGTTCAATTTCGACGGGTAGGTACTTCTTACCAATCACGTCCAACGCGGCCTCCAGTGGTTTGACTAGTCAACTCTTTGACAATTCACATCGTCCATGTGATAGTCAACATTATGTCTCTAAAATCATACGGTCCTGACGTGGGCCAATCACCACAAGATTCTTAGTCGAGTCGTAACCCAAGTATTCATGAGATCTCATAACGATCATGTCTCGATAATGACAATATACCCCAGGTAGGTCAACTCCCGACGATGGCCGATCAGTTGGATCCGAACAAGGGCTCTTCACCATCACTATAATATTGAGAGACATATTATAACTCGATTTTTGTTGTGGGTGTAATTTTAAATTAATTCACTTCATTTATTTCGAATTAATTCTCTTAATTAATTTAATCATGGTCTCAATATGCATATCTATCTCTATAGAAAACATCCTACACATTCATCTAGATCGTGCCTAGTTATACATCTATCGTATAATATAAAATAAATACAAGCACAAAATAAATAAATGCGTAAAGTAACCGGCATGATCATGGACTTTTCCTATGTGCGGTATTGAATACAAACTGACGAAACCGCAGGTCACAATCTAAAGGTAGCTGCAACCGCCAATAGGATCTTCAATGCTCCATTCTCCAATAGGATTTTTATTTTCTTCTTTCTTTAGTTTTAATCTTCCGCTCCATTCTTGTTACATAAATCTTATCTAATAACATAAATACATCCGCCGCACACAGGGGTAGCTAATAGGAATGGGATAATGCAGAAAATAAACTGGGTCATTTTCTTCATGTGACCTAGACAATTTTTATACCAACAGGAAAATTAAATCATTCACATCTATCATATCGGTCTAGTCCATGATCAATCGGGGTCCATATAATCATATTATATCTACTATATCTAATCCATACAATTATATCTTATGAAAAAGATCAAATTAAAATTTAACTACTTATGCGTCTTATTTTATCACATCAAATAATCAATTACCTTTTAATTAATTAAATGATTAAAATCAAAAATAAAATTAACATATAATTTTAAATCGATTTAATTTTAATTTTATTAATTAGGAACAATTCAAAATTAAAATCAAAATTAAAAGGTCTCTTTTGTTTCATTTCTTTTAGTTCTTAACCAAAAGGGATGACTTTGGTTTCCTAAACCAAAAGACACCTTTCCACACAAGATTTGGTTGACTGCTTGGCCACTTCCAAAATCAAAAATTTGAAAGTGGCCTTAGCCTAAGCCTTTTCCCAAATCAAATATTTGGAAAGGGCCTAGGCCTATTCCAAACAAAATTTGAAAAGGCCAATATTTTGGTTGATTTGCCTGGCCACTTTCCAAAATCAAAATTTTGAAAGTCGCCTAGGCCTATTCCAAACAATGTTTGAAAATGCCATTATTATTTTCATGCCATGTGGCATCCCAATTGCCCAAACTATTTGAACCATTGGTTAGCCACATTACACAACCAAACAAAGGAGATATCAATGCACAATAAATATCTCAAAACGAAAAACAAAATCAGGACCGCCACGAGACAACCAACCGACGGCAAGATTTCACGACCGCCCGGCTCACCGGCCGCCATACGGGTGAGGAGCCGCCGCCAGTCGGCCGAGCTCCCTACACGAATATTTTTTTTCTTTTTCCGCAATCGTGAATCTAGATCTTGCATCTATCGATTAATTACTACACATATTAACATGCTTATTGCTTAAGCTCGAAGCTCGCATTGATACCACTGTTAGGAAATCAACGCGGGAACGCAGCGGAATTCAAAATTTTGATTTCATTTTTCCTAAGATCGAATTTGTTTAAGGAACGAGCATAAAAGAAGTAGACGGTGGTTACCTTGATTGAGCTAAAATATCGATGCTTTGACCGTCTAAGGAGAGTAGCGATGAACGGAGCCACCTAAGCGTTCGACCTTGTTAGGAACATTTTATTGATGATGGCCATACTAGCTGTTATAGCAAGCCTGAAATAAGTTAGAACTCTCTGTATAAGACTTTTCTTAGAGTCTGACATGTTGTGTAAGTTGAGACAGACAAGTATTGTACTAGTTGGTAGGATGACAAAGTAAAACAGAAATTAGGCAGAGTGAAGCCAGTCAAGTACCAGTAGAGAAGCATGAAGACAATATGGTCTGACTTATAACCAAGGATGTCTGTGATGACCTTGGATAAGTCTAAGTTAACATTCAAATGATGGAATATATTGTCAAATATGGTGTGCACTGATCTCACCCGAATCAAGGATTCGTGAAGTACAAGAAGTAACTGAATGATCGAAGAAAATAGCAAAGCAGCAAAGCGACAGAGTGAAGTGACTATCGGCTGAGTAAAGACAGAGCAGTGAAGAAAGAACCAAATAGCCAAGTCAGAAGGATCACTTAACTGTCAAAAAGGTTTGGATACAGATATGGTCTTGGCTACAACAGTCAGGATGAGGATAAAAACAATGGCCAACACAATTCTGAATCAAGGACCAAGACTGGAACTAAATTCAAAAATGGACAGACCATAGTTTCAACCACTCACCCTGTACCAGTGAAATCAAAAAGCTAGTGTACTGAAACAGCCGTGTAAATCATCATACTGGCTTATTAAAGTTAGAGCCTTATTGAAAGATAAGGGAAGACTTTACCCTTCAGAAGATGAATGGAATGTTGCACCCCCAAAATACAAGAATAAACCATTTCATGTTATGCATCATGTGTTTAGGAAAGGCCAACCAAGGTATATTCCTCCACACAAGAAGCAGTATGGAAATAAGTTTCCTCCTGCATATTGGAGAGTGGAAAAGGATGCAAATGCACCAAAAAGTAGAGAAAAGTATCGAATACCTTTAGTAGAAATATTAGAAGCTATTCTGCCATGACTTATACATATGAAGTTGATGACTTCAATTATCCAAAAAGAAGATCCTTTGGATATACACTTGGAGTAGGAGGCATGACTTCTAACATGCATGGACACAAATAGTGTTGGGTACCTAAACACACTTAACTTGTTTTGTAGTATGTCTGGTACATAGATAGTGGATGTTCCAGACACATGACAGGGAACAAGAGATGGTTGACTGATTTCGAAGCCTTTGATGGACCCAAAGTAACATTTGGAGGCAATGAAAACCCAAGAAAAATTAAGAGGGAAGGCATAATGCTCAAAAACAGTTTGAAGATTCAAATTTTAGCTTATGTTAAAGGACTGAATTTCAATCTGCTAAGTATCAGGCAATTATGTGACAAAGGCTACAATATGCTGTTCAACAAGGAAGGGTGCATGGTGATCCACAGCCAAACCAACATAGTTGTACTTGCAGGAAGAAGTGAAGACAACATGTATGTGGTAGATTGGAAGACAACAAAAGCAGAAACATGTTTGCTTGTCCAAAATAAACAATCAACCAGCTGGATTTGGCATAGAAAATTGAACCATCTCAACTTCAAAACCATCAACACACTGTCAAAGAACAAGCTAGTTGAAGTCTTACTAGAGATCACACTTAAGAAGGAAAGTCTCTGTGATGCATGTCAAAAAGCGAAGCAAATCAAAATCTCTTTCATGTCAAAGCCCTATCAATCAACAACAAGAATTTACATCTGTTGCATATGGATCTTTTTGGACCAGTCACACTAGTAAGTGTAAATGGAAAGGAGCACACTCTAGTAGTGATGGATGACTTTTCCAAATTCACTTGGACCATATTCATGAACAAGAAAAGAGAGACACTCAAAAAGCTGCCAGATTTGCTAAGAAGAATTCAAAATGAAAAAGAACTTAAGATCAAATCAGATAGATGCACAGAGTTTCTAAATGAAATTACCAGAACCTACTGTGAAGAACATGGAGTACTGCATCAACTATCAGCAGTAGGGACTCCACAATAGAATGGTGTAGCAGAAAGAAGAAACATGACACTCAAAGAAGCAACCAGAACAATGATTGCAGAAGCATGCTTACCCAAGATATTTTGGGCTGAAGCAGCAAATATAGCATGTTATCCTCAAAATAGATCAATCATCAACAAACATCACAGAAAAACTCCATATGAAATATGGAATGGAAGAAAACCCAACATCTCACATATACATATGTTTGGATCTAAATGTTTTGTTTTGTACACGAATCAGCTACATACTTTTGATGAAAAAATTGATGAAGCAATCTTTATCGGATACACAGACACTAGAAAAGCCTTCAGAGTAATCAACAAAAGAACTTTGGTGATTGAAGAATGAGTTCATGTAGTCTATAATGAACCAAACAAAAATGGTGAAAGCCTACAAGAACATAAAGAAAAAACTGCACATAGACAAGTCTATATGAATACAACAGTGCCAGCCACTATTCTGAATCACACCTTTGGCAATCAAGATGAGGCACCAGGCAACACAATACATGAGGCACCAACACAAGAGCATGAAGTTGATGCACAAACTGAAGTTGTGGAGGCACCAAGTCAAGAACAACTTCAACCTGACCTCAACTGGCTAAGAGACAATCCTGAAGAACAAGTCATTGGAGACATTCACAAAGGAGTCAGAACCGGAAGACAACTAGAGAATATGGTAACATGTTTTCTATCATAGATGGAACCCAAAACCTTGTGATAGAAACCCAAAACCATAGATGATAGATGCTGATTGGATTACAACCATGCAAGAAGAGCTAAATGAATTTGAGAGAAATAAGGTCTGGGAACTTGTTGACACCTGCACATGGCTAACATCAGTGGAACAAAATGGGTATTCAAAAACAAGATGGATGAACAAGGGACAATTGTCAAAAACAAACCAAGGCTAGTTGCAAAAGGCTACTCTCAAGCAGAAGAAATAGATTATGATGAAACCTTTGCACCAGTAGCAAGATTGAATGCTATTAGACTCTTTCTAGCTTTTACAGCCCACAAAGACTTCAAAGTTTACCAAATGGATGTCAAGAGTGCATTTCTGAATGAACTTTTGGAAGAAGAGATATATGTGGAAAAACTCCTAGTTTTCAACTCAAAGGGAAAGAAGATAAAGTGTACAAGCTGAAAAACACACTTTATGGACTCAAACAGGCACCCAGAGCCTTGTATGAAACACTATCACAAATTTTTTTTATCAACAATAGATTCAACAAAAGAACTATTGATAAGACTCTCTTCAAGCTAGTGGAAGGAAAAAGCACCTTGTTAGTTCAAATATATGTTGATGACATTATCTTTGGATCAGAAGATGAGAAGCTGTGTGAGAAATATGCAAACTTATGACAAGCAAATTTCAGATAAGCATGATGGGAGAATTAAATTACTTTCTGATGGGAGTCAACTTTACGTGACTCGGTGCACTAATTACCCCGTTTATCACACTTTCAAAGCACAATTTTGGGTAAATTAGACCGCTTTCGGGTGATATCGTGAGCTTATGGCACGGGAACGAATCCGCTACTTTGATGAATTCACACCCTTTTTGTTGGTATTAACTCCATTCCCGAGCACTTTTACCTCCGGAATTGTTTGGATGTTGTGGTGGTTTGTGATATTGAAGGGTATTGGTGTCTCGAGGACCCGGAAGGTGACGATTTGTGGTGAAAAAGCATGACCGAGGCAAGACGAGGGCCTAAAAGGAAAAGTGAAGATTTGGGGAAACAGGGGTTCAAACGCACGCTTTGAATCCCCCAAACGCAGCGCTCCATGCCTTTAACGCGCGTTTGAACCCCTAAACGCGTTCCAGGAGTTCGCACTGTTCGAGTTGAAGCCCTCTAAACGCACGCTTTGGGAACCAGGCCAAACGTGCGTTCCAAGATCTCAAACGCTTGGCTTGAACCCTCCTAAACGCTGCCCGGATGAAGAACGATGAGTCCCCGCCTGAATTTATGTGTAACGACGCTCCGATAAGCGAAAACGCGACGCTTGAAGATCCCAAACGCGCGTTCAGCCCTTTTAAACGCGCGCTTGGACCCTTTTTTGTTGTGATTTTCCTTCACCTATAAATACCCCTTAGACATTTTCTTGGATATCAAGCTTTTCTTAGCAAAACTCTACCCATCTTTTGCTCGAATTTTGTAATAGCTTAGAATACTCTCTTTTAGTGTAAATCAACAATATCTTAGCATAATCTTTCCATTTCTTAGCTTAGATTTTCATTCCAAACACTAAGAGACCACATTTTAATTACTTCTCTATTTTGTACTTTTTGGATCTAATCTCAATTTCTGCAATTTTATGGTATATCTCTCTTCTCTTTTACTTGTTATGGCTCTTATTTACTGTTTTATGCATGTTTTGATTAATATAATGTGTAGCTAAACATCTTCATAGCCAAATCATGTGAAATTTAGTGAAATCACCCTTTGGGTGATGAAATTGGGAGTGGGTAGTGCTTTTATTGTTGTTCCTTGCATATTTCACGCCTTAGAACTCGTTATAACGGATTTGGGCTAGATTGATCACCTAGGTCAAAAATCACACACATCACTCTTGAGAGTTGTTCGAGAGAGGGTGTGGGAAAAGGTTCTAGGATCGCATTGTAGTGCGAGGTTACTCGCTTTTAACGCTTAAACGGCTCTTGTGCATGATTGTCTTGTGAATGAATCTCTCTTAGAAAGGTTAGTTGACTTGGCATAAGTTGTTGGGGAAGAGTTGTTCGGACCTTAGCACCGGGATTAGGAGCACGTGCCCGTGAAATTGAATGTAAGAGTTCGTTCGCTTATTGCACACTCCCGGTTTTGTCGCTCCTTGGGGTGAAACTAGCTATTTTGATCATGGTTCGCTATGTCTCTTTAACTATCTTTAAAACTTAGTAGTTTAATCTTCTTTCTTTCTTTTATCTTTAGACTCGTTAGTTAGAATCACTTAGTGTCGTTGTAGTAAACAAAACCTTAAGAACTTTGATCACCTAGACTAAGCATTACGCTCACTTTGGTACTTACAAACACGATTCCTTTGGGTTCGACCTCAGACTCTCTGTAGCTATTCTAGCAATCGACCCGGTACACTGCCGGTTAGAGAGTTAGTTTACCCATAGTTTCGAGTCCTTATAAATTGTTTTTGTTGGGGTAGAAACTATGCTCATCACTTTCTCGGTTTGCAAGTAAAGAAAATGAAAGATGGAATTTTTATCAATCAAGTCAAGTACACAAAAGACCTGATTCACAAGTATGGTATGGGCACAAGTGGCACATCAGATACACCAATGTGTGCAAGAGTAATTCTTGGAAAAGATGAAAGTGGAAAAGATGTTGATCAGAAGCTTTATAGAGGAATCATGGGATCTTTACTCTATCTAATCGTATGCAGACCTGATATAGCATTTACAGTAGGAGTATGTGCAAGATTTCAAGCTCAACCAAAGGAATCCCACCTACTAGCAGCCAAAAGAATAATCAAATACATGAAGAACACCATCAATGTTGGAATTTGGTATTCAAAGGATAAAGGATTTAAATTGATATCATACTCAGACTCTGACTATGCTGGATGTAAGATAGATAGAGAAAGCACATCTGAAACATGTCAAATGCTAGGCAGAAGACTAGTATTATGGTTCAGCAAAAAGCAAAATTCTATATTCACATCAATAGCTGAAGCAGAATATATCGCAGCAGGCAGTTGTTATGCACAAGTGCTATGGATCAGACAATAGTTAAGAGACTTTGGAGTGGAGGAAAAGACAATTCCAATATTGTGTGACAACACAAGTGCAATATCTATCACAGAAAATCCAGTACTACACTCAAGAACAAAACACATTGATGTGAGACATCATTTTATCAGAGATCATGTTGAAAAAAGAGATGTTATTCTTAGATACATACCTACTGAAGGTCAATTGGCTACCATCTTCACAAAACCACTCAGTCATGAAAGATTCAGCAAGTTGAGAACTGAGTTGGGAATGATAGAAATTGACTAAGTTCTAAGGAGCAGCTAACTGGAGTAATCAGCTAAGTAACTTCACCAGCTGACTGAACCTTTGCCATTACGGGTGAGCTCACTTGGCAGGTAAGGCACTGGTACTCAATGGGTTAATCAGACCGATTGTTAGGAATGGGATTGTATCAAACTGCACTCGGTGAAGAAGTCACTACATCGGCCTAGTGTTTAGCCAAGCCACTCCACCGAAATATATATTGGAGTCAACATCAAACTAAAGTGTGAACTAAATCAGTTCTATACACGTGGAAAATCAACGGAAGTATGGAGGATTATACAGTGGAAGATTACACACGTGGAGATCAAATTATAATCGTGGAGGTAACTACATTATTTTTGAATTAAAACGCCTCGATTCCCGGGATTTATCATTACTTACCTCAATCCACTCCCCCACTACACCCAAATACCATGATTTATATACATAAAATCACGCCATTACGTCACAAAATCCTTCCATATTCAACCACGTTCGGACTACTCAACTCAAATTTATATAAACCATACTTAGAAGTTTTTCGTAAATTTTAAGCTCCATTGAAATCATAAACCTTATTTTTTTTCTCTGTGAAAAATCGAAGCTTTTTCAAAATCTCAATCTTATTCGACAATGGCTTCATCCTCTTCAATCTCTGCCACAGAAAAATACTATGAAAAATCGATTGTCCCAGGGTCATTTTTCAGACCTGAACATTATCTACCGTTTAGTCAAAACGATGCACAAGCACAAAGATTGGTTGATGGCTGCACCAATCTGAGTTATTGACCTTCCAAAACACCCCAATCCAAGGCATATGCTACGAAACCTTAATTGAATTCTGGAAAAATGCGAAGTTTGTGCTTAGCATGAAGAAAAGTGATCCAGATTGTATTAAGAGTAAAATGTTTTGAAAGGAAGTGGTTATCACACCTGGTCTCCTCAACAGGTTTCTAGATCTTCCAAGAACTGGTCCGGTCGATGTGAAAAACTTACAGATCGACATCAATACATTTTAGACTGAAATAGCCAAGAATCCCATGAAGAACATCAAGAAATACAACCTCCCTAGATCAGCACTAAAATGTCCTTTTGCTGAGTTTGCACCAGTAATCACCAGAAACATTGAAGGAAGAAAAGTGTCGATGGAGAACATGCTGAGCTAAGGGTCAAATTAATGGGATTACTTATCAAGGTATCCCCTTTGACTGGTCACGGTTTGTTTTCCATAGGTTGAAAGGTCAAATCTAGAAGGAAATTGATCTGGCAATCATAGCACCAAGCATGAACCCACAGAAGAAAGGCGATTTCTGGGAGAGGAAATCTTATAGGATTCCCTTTCAACATCTATTTGATAAACTAAAGAAGAAACCCATCTGTCTGCATCCTCTACACAAGGCCAAGGCGGTGTTTACCTATGTAAAGGCATCCCAGCAACCCAAACCCACAGCCGGAAGTAAAAGGAAAGAGCCTGAAAGCAGCAGATCAAGAGTGGGAAGAAGAACCAGATCTCAAAAGGCACAAGATGGCACCCCTGTGATCAGTGCTAGCAACCAGGATAACCCCATGGTAATTACTGATGATACAGTAACAGAGGAAGAGAAACACAAAGAAGTCACCTATCTGGAAGAAGGTGATGAATGATACCGTCTTACATCATTTGATGAAGAAGTGGAAGATGATATAGAAAGTGAGGAGGACAAAGGTGCAGAAGCACAACAGGAAAGAGAACATCTTAAAGATGATCAAGAAAAGATGGTTCTTTCTTAAGATGATCTGACAATTCAAGAGGTGATTCTTAAAAGGCTTAGCAAACTTGAAAAACAGTCGAGTTAGCCAGCTGATCAAACTCACTCTGCTGAACTTGTCAACACCCCTAGTGTTGGAATAGTGTCCTAAACCCAATCGGGTTGGACCGGATCCGACCGGGTCGGATCATTTCAACTATTTCTTTATGTTTATACATATATTAAATGGATTTTCTGTTGTCATATATTTGTTCTTTTAAAGAACCAATTATGAACTGTTATATGATAATGTCCTTAGTATTAAACTGTGATAGAGAAACCATGATAGGCGATTATGGTTGATGAGATTTCTAGTCACTTTAATAAGTTTGATACTTAAATGTCTCTAGGCTGATGTACTATTAAACAGGGCATTGATAGTACAAACAGACTAGCACGTATTAGATGTCTTCTATCTTTAAGGGCAGGGATAGATCTCGTCTATCGAAGTGTAGAGACACTTGGACTGTACGTGGACGTGTATTAGAGAATGCGTACGTTAGACTGACCCACTTACACATGTTAAGTGTCACACTATGTGACGGTTGTGTAATTATCCTTAATACCGGAGTCTTCATGGCATCACGGTGTGGATTGTCATGCTTTGACACTATTGAGGTTTCCCTTAACCATGGGGCGATCATGCGGTAGTGATTGGGTGTGATACTGAAGCATGCGGAGTATACATGATTGGTCGTCTGGGAATCGCGTATCCTATGATTGGGATCGAATATCCGAAATGGCCTTCTTATAAGGAATGTCTTACTCTCATGAATCTTTGCAAAGTGGGAGTAAACGACTTACTTCGAGAGAGCATGATATCCAGATTATAAGATACGGTCGTTGATGTTTTGACACTCGACTAACGACCGTATGGATATTATTACAAATGATAGATTGTATGTTACACGGTAATCGTTTCACATGAAAGGTAGTAGTCATTGCATTTGACTCTTCCGATGATTGGGGGTCACGGTGTGTTGCTAGACGCTATCCCGTGATCGTTAGGCATGAAGCGCATTTTTGTAATTTGCACTTTGTGTCTACGACCAACATATTCGGAAGCCTTTCGGGTCACACACATATGAACATCTAGTCGGATTAAAATGTGGTTATAGATGATAACCAAATAAGGAAAGTTTATCTGGAGACTATAAAGGTTATAGTGGTAAATTAATATGGTGGTATTTATTTATTATGAATAAATATAATACAAGATATTAATTATGTTGATTAACTAAATATACATAGTTGAGGTGTATGTGTTGAAATTTATGTGTGTATATGATACACATGTATTTTGTAAATTAATTAATCATAGTATTATATTAATTAAATAAACATATATTATATATATGCAATACACGTGAGTTTGCCAAACTAGTTGATCATGTAATTAAAGATGTGCACGTATGCATGTAGCGTAAGTTTTAAATACATTGGATATATTTGGATTGTGCAATTTAATTAATAAGATTACCATAATACTAATATTAGATATTAATAGATTTATGGTAATAAGATAAATATAGTCAATATAAGATATTGACAATATCTTGGAAATATTCAATATGAGATATTGACAATATCCTAGATTTATTTAATATATGATATTATAATAAATGAGATAAATCAATCAATTATATTTTTCTTATTTTATTGGAAAAATGTTTTCTTCTCCTCCACACTTCTTGGGGCGCCACTTTTCTTATAAATAGGAGGTGGGTGTCAAGCTCTTTTGTACATCACAATTCCAAGAACTAATAGTTCTTATGTAAAATAAGAGAGCATCTTATGGAGAGTTGGAGAGAGGGGAAAAGGGCCGGTCTAGCAACCGGAGTTTTCCAATAGCAATCCATGATGGGATTCCGGCGGGGTGCTCGTTGCAGAACTACTGTCCTTAGACGGTCAAAGCGTCGATCTTATAGATCAACCAAGGTAACCACCGTCTACTACTTATTTGTTTATTGCTTAAACGAAGTCGATCTTGGGTCGATAGGAAATAAATTTTGAATTCCGCTGCGTTCTCGTGTTGATTTCCTAACAGTGGTATCGGAGCGAGCTTCGAGCTTAAGCAATAAGCATGTTATTTTGCGTAGTTAATTTTATAGTTTAAATCACGTAATTAAAAGATGAAAAATTTTTGATTCGCAAAAGTGATACATGAAAAGAAAAAAAAAAGAGATCGGGTGGTGCTCGGCCGATCGGGCGGCGGCAAGGGCAACTCTTTGCCGGCGATCGATTGACCGGTCAATCTTTGGCGGATCTCCAAATTTTTGTTTTGTGTATTTTGTGATTTAATAGGGTTCATAGTTGTGATTGGTAATTCCTCCTTTTTTTAGTTAAATCATCTGGCTAACCAATGGTTCAATAATTTGGACCATTGGGATGCCACATGGCATTAAAGTAATAATGGTCTTTCCAAACTTTGTTTGGAATAGCCTAGGCCCTTCCAAATATTTGATTTGGTAAAAGGCCTAGGCCTAGGCCACTTCCAAAATTTTGATTTTGGAAAGTGGCCATGCATAAACCAAAATAATTTGGAATTTCCAAATATTTGATTTGGAATAGGCCTACGCCCTTTTCAAATATTTGATTTGTAATAGGCCTAGGCCTAGGCCACTTCCAAAATTTTGATTTTGGAAAGTGGCCAGGCCTAAACCAAATTTGGTTTAGGAAGATGCCTTTTGGTTTAGGAAACCAAAGGCATCCATTTTGGTTAGGAATCAAAAGGAAAGAAACAAAAGAGACTTAATTTTAATTTTGATTTATTTTTAGAATAGTTCTAATTAATTAAATTTAAAATTAAAATCGTTTAAAATTAATCGTTAATTTTATTTTGATTAAAATCATTTAATTAATTAAATGTTAATTAGTTAATTGATTGGATAATATTATTTAATAGATTAAATGTTAATTGATTAATTAAGACGCAAGTAGTTAAATTTTAATTTTATCTTTTTCATAAGATTTTATTGTATGGATTAGATATAGTAGATATAATATGATTATACGGACCCCGATTGATCATGGACTCGACCGATAGGATAGATGTGAATGATTTAATTTTTCTGTTGGTTTAAAAATTGTCCTAGGCCGTTATGAAGAACGTGACCTAGTTTATTTTCTCGCATTTATCCCATTCCGTTAGCTCTCCCGTGTGCGGCGGGTGTATTTATTTTATTAGATAGAATTAAATGTAACAAGAATGGAGCAGAAGATGAAGACCAAAGAAAGACGAAAATAAAGATCCCATTGGAGAATGGAGCATTAAAGATCATATTGGCGGTTGCAGCTACCTTTAGATTGTGACCCACGGTTTAAATCGGTTTGTATTCAAACCGCACCTAGGAAAAGTCCATGATCATACCGGTTACTTTACGCATTTATTTATTTTGTGCTTGTATTTATTTTATATAATATGATAGATGCATAACTAGGCACGATCTAGATGAATGTGTAGGATATATGTCTATAGAGATAGATATACTTGATGAGACCATAATTAAAATTAATTAAGTGAATTAATTTATATAAATACTTCCACCTCAAAAGAATCAAGTTGAAATCGCCTCCCAATATTATAATGACGGTGAAGAGCCCTTGTTCGGATCCAACTCATCAGCCAAAGCAGGGGGTTGACCTACCTCGGGTATATCGTTATTATCGAGATATGACCGTATGAGATCTCACGAATATTGGGGTTATGACTTGACTAAGAATTCTCTCGGCCACCAGCCAAAGCGGGGTCGTTTGGATTTTAGAGGCAAGGGTTTGACTATTTCATAAAATGAAAATTTGTCAAAGAGTTGACTAGTCAAACAACAAGAGTCGTATATGATACGATTGACAAAGGGATGTTGTCTACCTATTAGACTATTTTCAGCCCACCAGCCAAAGCGGGGGGTTGCGGTAGTTTAGTGGGATCTTGTCCACTAAAGAAATTAATAATTCATGAAAGTCAATTGGAAGTAGTTGACTAGTGGGAGCAAAATCATAAACCAAAAGACCATTTTTGATTTTGCGTGTATAAACAACAACACTCTTTTATTTTCATTTTTATGTTATAGTTTTAGCAAACTTTTATATTTATGTTTTATTCTCGATTAGTAAAACCAAATTATGACTGTTACCTTTTGAGAAACATTCTCAAATATGGTTAAGTAATTTTAATCCTTTTAAAATAAGCAATGACATGAGCAATTCCGTTATAGTAGTTAGAGAGAAGGAGATTACATAATTGATGCAGTGCTCCGAGACTTTAATTATCAATGAAGGCAGAAGCTCATGATATGATTAAATCATTTGAAATAAGTTTCAATGAATTAGTCATATATTGGATACGATCCAAGATGATCATTCAGTCATACGATGACAATTAATTCAAACGTTGTATAAGAATGACCACATCTAATTTTGGAAAGGTTGTTTTCAAAATTGTAAGATTTAAGTATCGACTTAATTCTATCATTGCTTAAAGGTTAATTAAATAGTCAATGTTTTGAATACGATTCAAAAGGTTAAATAAACTATTTAATAAACCTTAGATTTTCTTTATGAAAGGAAATCAAAGACATAGCTCTAGTGATCTTTCTTAAGTCTTATGAAGACTACATTAAGAAGTATTTACAAGTGCTTGAAGGATTAAAAGGAATGTTAGGGCATGTGCTTGAATAGAGAACTTATTGAAGTTTCTATTCTAGGAAAATGAGTTGAGATAAATCTATCTAAGTTCAAACTCAACTCTAAGATATATGATACGTTACGAGTGTGATTAAATTAGAAAGATTGAATACAGATATGGAAAGTGAAACAAACGTTGAGACACTTGTCATATTCTGAATCTAGTAAACTGATATGGGAACTAAATAAATGTTATTATGTTCTGGTTCTTATGAAGAACATACTTTCAGTTATTTGGTAGGATTTAGTAGACATATTCAATTGTAAAGAATAAATGTTATTCCGATAAAGTTGGAAGGTCACTGAATCTAACATACTAGATTGTTGTCACTACATAGTTGATATGTGTGATGAAATCTCAACTAAATATTTGTATGGCTGTTATCCTTGATATTTGTAGTTGTTCTAGATGTCGACTCTCTGGAAGAGAAACGTATAATCAAATGTCATTCAGATGATGTCTGAACCATGTGATTATGAATCATGTGGGTGATACGTATCTTATCTAAAGATGACTAAAATACTCTTTTATGAAAAGGGTTGTAAGATCTAGAAAAATTGTCTAAAGCCTAAACATACCGATGTTTTTTGGCTTGTGACAATAATGCCACAAATAATTGTTTATTATTCTCTACGACTATTTTTAGAAATAGTCAAGTGTACTCAGTGAAGTGCATAATTCGGAATGCCCGAAAAGTTCGAGCTAGTACGAATATGAGATTGATGAGCTACTTAGGAATTAATCTTCAATTGGATTGAAGTAATTAATACCTGAAGGGTGTTTTAGAAGTCGTCTGAAAGGAATAAGATTCTCCCTTGAAGGATACCATCTTTGGGATACGCAATTAGATTGTGTTCCCAAAATGGAAACAACACTTTATATGATAAATGTTTGACGCAAACCATGCGAAGTATCCCTTACCCGTTTCGGGATAGTGCCCTTATACATAACCGAGTTCCAAAGAATAAATGTTGAATAAATTCCATATTAGATATGGAAGAGGATAATGTCGAATCTATCTTAACCGATAATTTGAAGTTGTCATAGGCAAAGTCAGAAAGGCTTGGAGCCTAGTACGACATATGCTACTTTGTGGAATATTTTAGCAAGTACGCTGGATATTATTTACTTGTCCGCGGAGCAAAATGTTTGTCTCCAAACATGTTGTCTTCTAAAGGAAGTGTTTCTTCCAAAAGAAACAGTGGGAGTGAATCAGATATCAAAAGAGTTTGAGAACCACAAAGATATATTCAACCATTGGAACGTGAGCAGACACCACATAGCGATGAGATGTAGAATATTGCTCAGTGCACACAAAAGTTCTGCAAGTTTGTGGATAACCTCAAGCCTGAAAAGGCTGCTGGTATGTTCATCTTGAAGAAAGAATATATCACGACTTATGAAAGAATGTTTAAACGGCAAGATTGAGAGATATGGCCAGGAGCCATAATATCTGAATTAGGTTCATCAATGACAACCAGGTTGTGAACCTAGTCTGTCTAACCTAGAGGGAATGTCCCTGTAAGGCTGAGCCCAGTTCTATTCAGACTATGCTTGTTGTAACTTCGTATCATGGCTATATGATAGTATTGAAGACGTTGGGCAGAAAGCTCGATGTTGATAGACGATAAAATGATATGTGAGCCCACGAGATCCATTTATGGACTCAAACAAGTTTCTCTAGACAATTTCTTTGTTTTATAATCAAAGGAGTTTGATTTAGTCAAAAGAAGGATATGCCCCATGTGCAATATGGATAGTGGGAGTGTGTTGTGATTTTTGAGTAAGGTATTGGATATCTCTCTCGAGAATTATCACCCTATGTCACAGTCAATTAATGTTTGGTAGTTCCAGGTCTTTATGAAAGCACTTGGATTAGCAGTTCTTATTTAAGAAATGAGAATCTATAGTGATAGATTTAATTGCTGTTAGATTATTGTTTACCTATATAGATGTGATGCTAAAAGAGTTTAGCATAGATCGCGACAGGGGATACTGCTAGCCGGTGTTCTCAAGATCTATCTATGTTAGGACGTTTGTCCTAAAGATAAGGTGAAAGATGATGCTGATGGAAGGTTTCCTTCGCTACTGCGATAGGAACCATATTATAGGTGATGCCGGATGTTCATAGTCCATGAACATTCATGAGCAAGTATGAAAGTAAATCTGGTGAATGTCGAGAATATCCTTAAACAAGTTAAGGATGGTTTCCTAGTTTATTGAAACTTCGAATTAAATAAACGTAGATATACAGACGTATATCCTGAGTCTTATGAAGGCGAGTGGGAGCTACAGTCGGGGTTTGCAGTCACTTTGATTAAGTGATACAGTGAGCTGGAAATGTTCTAGCCTATGGGTCACTGTGAACTCTACAACTTAGCCAAAACACAGTAGTGCCTTAGAGGCGCAGCAGGAGCAGCACATGGATCTAAAAGGTTCATTCATGAACCTTATATGGTTCTTCCACCTTTTCTGTATAGCTGATATAGTAAGTGGATTTATTGCTTGAAGCAAGGACCAGGGTCTCGTCCGAGATTCGTGTGTGTGTTGAGGCGGTTCCTTTGACTTGATCATATGGAACGTGATATGAAGATAGTCTGAGTCCCTATGGATAGCGATCCGTTTATGGCTAGGGCTGGTTGCGAGTATTGCATGAGATTCTTGTGTTTCAACTTGGTCTTGTATGTGCGAGTGATTGGTTTTAGGCCAAGTGGGAGATTGTTGGAATAGTGTCCTAAACCCAATCGGGTTGGACCGGATCCGACCGGTTCAGATCATTTCTACTATTTCTTTATGTTTATACATATATTAAATGGCTTTTCTGTTGTCATATATTTGTTCTTTTAAAGAACCAATTATGAATTGTTATATGATAACGTCCTTAGTATTAAACTATGATAGAGAAACCATGATAGGCGATTATGGTTGATGAGATCTCTAGTCACTTTAATAAGTTTGATACTTAAATGTCTCTAGGCTGATGTACTATTAAACAGGGCATTGATAGTACAAACAGACTAGCACGTATTAGATGTCTTCTATCTTTAAGGGCAGGGATAGATCTCGTCTATCAAAGTGTAGAGACACTTGGACTGCACGTGGACGTGTATTAGAGAATGCGTACGTTAGACTGACCCACTTACACATGTTAAGTGTCACACTATGTGACGGTTGTGTAATTATCCTTAAGACCGGAGTCTTCATGGCATCACGTTATGGATTGTCATGCTTTGACACTATTGAGGTTTCCCCTAACCACGAGGCGATCATGCGGTAGTGATTGTGAGTGATACTGAAGCGTGCGGAGTATACATGATTGGTCGTCCGGGAATCGCGTATCCTATGATTGGGATCGAATATCCGAAATGGCCTTCTTATAAGGAATGTCTTACTCTCGTGAATCTTTGCAAAGTGGGAGTAAACGAGTTACTTGAGAGAGCATGATATCCAGTTATAAGATACGATCGTTGATGTTTTGACACTCGACTAACGACCGTATGGATATTATTACAGCGATAGGATTGTAAGATACACGGTAAATGTTTCACATGAAAGGTAGTAGTCATTTCATTTGACTCTTCCGATGATTGGGGGTCACGGTGTGTTGCTAGACGCTATCCCGTGATCGTTAAGCATGAAGGGCATTTTCGTAATTTGCACTTTGTGTCTACGACCAACATATTCGGAAGCCTTTCGGGTCACACACATATGAACATCTAGTCAGATTAAAATGTGGTTATATATGATAACCAAATATGGAAAGTTTATCTCGAGACTATAAAGGTTATAGTGGTAAATTAATATGGTGGTATTTATTTATTATGAATAAATATAATACAAGATATTAATTATGTTGATTAATTAAATATACATAGTTGATGTGTATGTGTCGAAATTTATGTGTGTATATGATACACATGTATTTTGTAAATTAATTAATCATAGTATTATATTAATTAAATAAACATATATTATATATATATGCAATACACGTGAGTTTGCCAAACTAGTTGATCATGTAATTAAAGATGTGCACGTATGCATGTGGCGCAAGTTTTAAATACATTGGATATATTTGGATTGTGCAATTTAATTAATAAGATTACCATAATATTAATATTAGATATTAATAGATTTTGAAAAATAGATTTATAGTAATAAGATAAATATAGTCAATATAAGATATTGACAATATCTTGGAAATATTCAATATGAGATATTGACAATATCCTAGATTTATTTAATATATGATATTATAATAAATGAGATAAATCAATCAATTATATTTTCCTTATTTTATTGGAAAAAAGTTTTCTTCTCCTCCACACTTCTTGGGGCGCCACTTTTCTTATAAATAGGAGGTGGGTGTCAAGCTCTTTTGTACATCTCAATTCCAAGAACTAATAGTTCTTGTGTAAAATAAGAGAGCATCCTATGGAGAGTTGGAGAGAGTGGAAAAGGGCCGGTCTAGCTACCGGAGTTTTCCAATAGCAATCCATGATGGGATTCCGGCGGGGTGCTCGTGTGGACTAGCGGTAGAGGCCGAACACTTAGGCGGCTCTATGCAGAACTACTCTCCTTAGACGGTCAAAGCGTCGATCTTATAGATCAACCAAGGTAACCACCATCTACTACTTATTTGTTTATTGCTTAAAAGAAGTCGATCTTGGGTCAATAGGAAATAAATTTTGAATTCCGCTGCGTTCCCGTGTAGATTTCCTAACACCTAGCATTGATCAAAGGGGAACAACAGCAGAAAAAGTTAAGTCTCGAGCATATGGAGAAGAAAATCAGCCATCACAGGGCCAGGCAACAACAAGCAACTCTCAGCAATCTCTCTCTGATCATGAGATTGCTGAAGAAAAAAAGTAAAAGAAAAAGAAAGAGTAAGAGAAAGAGGAGGGAGAGCAGGGTAATACTTCTCCCAACACAGAAAATGAAGAAGAAGAGACTGACGCATCAGCACCAGCAAAGATGATCCAGATAGAATGTTCAATTTGGATATTCAACCCCTCATTGTGGACATAGAGAGGCAATACCATAGCAGGCAAAATCTGAAAACTGCCTTAAGGAGTGATACAACCTCCTTAAATCACAAAATTGAAGCCCTCATCAGTCACATTTAGATTCAATATGAGGTGATGCAGAGACATGGCAAATTAGTTTGCAACCTACAGCATCTCATCCCCTATCATGTCCAAACTAATCTTGAGTTTCTAGCTGGCAAATTTGATGGAAATATCAAACCTCTGGTGGATACTTTGAATGCTCACACACAACAAATTCACCATCTGATAAGGTTATGGACTACTCTGGACGACAACTTAACTCCACAATCAATGTCAGTGAAGCCACAAACAAAATTCTGGAGGAAAGCTTTGGCCCTCTCTCAGAGTCCGAGGCAGCCAACAAAATTCTTGAAGCATGGTTTGGTGCTGCCAAAAAAGGGGAAGGAAGCTCAAAGCCTGAAAGTTCCAGTGAAAAGAAGAAGGAAAGTCCAACAGACAAGGGCAAGGGCATCAAAGGCAAGGGCATCAGGTTTGAAGAAAATAAGAAGTAGCCCTTTAATAAACCTTGTTGGATTAATTCTATGCCTTTGATTTGCTTTGAAAAAGATGCAATATCTTATTGCCTTGAATGTGTGAATAAATTTTTTGAGTTTTCTGTTGATTATTCTGCAAAAATTTATATACTTATGTTCAGGCTTATAAGGGTTTTGGCATCATCAAAAAGGGGGAAATTGTTATGAACATTTTATTATGTTTTGATGAGAGCCATACTAGCTGTTATAGCAAGCCTGAAATAAGTTAGAACTCTCTGTATAAGACTTTACTTAGAGTCAGACATGTTGTATAAGATGAGTCAGACAAGTATTGTACTAGTTGGTATGATTGCGAAGTAAAACAGAAATCCGGTAGAGTGAAGCCAGCCAAGTACCAGCAGAGAAGCATGAAGACATTATGGTCTGACTTATAACCAAGGAAGTCTATGATGACCTTGGATAAGTCTAAGTTAACTTTCAAATGATGGAAGATATTGTCAAATATGGTGTACACTGATCTCACCCGAATCAAGGATCAGTGAAGTACAAAGATCGAAGAAAATAACAAAGTTGTAAACCGGCAGAGTGAACTGACTATCGGCTGAGTAAAGATAGAGCAGTAAAGGAAGAACCAAACAGCCAAGTCTGAAGGATCACTTAACCGTTTAGGGAATGGCCCAGTAAACTATGAAGATCAAGCATTAAATGCACAATCAATTGAGGACCAATCAAGAAAGGATTTTCTAATAAACGTTTGAAGAAAAATCCGATCACTGAAATCAAGGAGAATATAATTAAGGGGGAATAAAGAATTAAATCCAGGATTATTCTCCACATTAAATAGCCAATGGACAGAAATTCAAATCAAGGATTATCAAGGCTATAAATAGAAGGCATTGACAGACAAGAAGAAGAGAGAAGAGAACGATTAAATCTGATTAGAAAGAAGTCAAACTCTCACAATTTGAAAAGCCTTCTATCTGTACTTAAAGTAAACATCTAGAGATCAACTCAGAAAACAGAGCTCAAATTCCACATCAACCGCTGAGATTGATCACAAGCCTGTGAATTCAATTCACATCATCTGATGCAATTGAATCAGAGGAATCTGAGAAGGAGTTGCAACCTTTGTGATAGATGCTGAAAGATTTATTCTCAAGGAGCAGTGATAGAGACTGAGTCACTGAAGATTTTTGGAGACAAGGTGTGATAGTCTTGGAGATTGTGAAGCTTGTGTAGCCAAGGACAATCGTGCTTTGTATCTGTGAAAACAATAGTGAATTCCTCCAATCATCACAGGAGAAGAGTGGATTGAGGGATTACACCACCCTGAACCATTATAAACCTTTGTGTCTATTTACTTTCAGCAATTTACTTTACAACACTTTATTTCATTACGTACTATATCTGTGATTGCATAATCTATATTGAACTAACATTTAAAAGGAGTGACTTATCCACTGCCCAAAAGCTTTTAAATATAAGAAAAGTTTATGAAACTCCACTATAGTCATTCACCCCCCTGACTATAATTTTACCCTTCTCTGGGACCAGGCCTCTACCACTAGTCCACACGAACAACCCTCCGGAATCCACCATTGAATTGCTACTAAAAAAACGCGGTTGCTAGACCGGCCTTTTTTCTCTCTCTAAATCTCTCCAGAAGAAGCTCTCTATTTTCACAAGAACTATTAGCTCTTGGAATTGTGATATACAAAAGAGCTAGCCAATCCCCCACCTTTATATAGTGCATGTGGCACCCCAAAGTAATCCCAATCTGATTGGGGGAAGCTTCCTTGTAGATAGAGGAGAAAGAAAACATTTTCCCAATAAAATACGGAAAATCTCTTTGATTGATTTATCTCATTTAATTTAATATCCTATATTAAATATTTCCAATATATTGTCAATATCTTATATTGACTATATTTATCTTATTAGCATAAATCTATTTTTCCAGAATCAATTAATATCCAATATTAATATTATTGTAGTCTTATTAATTAAATTGCACAATTCAAATGTATCCGATGCACTTAAAACATGCGCCCATTTTGCCAAATATTCGGCATCCGTAATATTCTTTAATTTAAATAATGCTATGATTAATTAATCGCAAAATACATGTGTATATATATATCTATTCGATACATACATATACATAATATGTATATTTAATTTTGTTGGAAATAAAATTTATGTTTTGATGATAATTCATCATATTTACTCAGAATATTATCTTAACCTCATTGATGAAGTCTTTGAAGCTAAATTTGTTATAGTGAAAAGCTAAAAGATGTCTAGAATTGAATGTATAGGTTTTATTAGAGTCTGATATTTGTATAGGTTACATCAGACAAGCACTGTAATAGTTAGTGTGTCGTGAAACTGAAAACTGGAAGTCCTTTAGAAAACTGGAAATCATTAAGCTAAACAAACTGACTCAGAATACACCTATATGAAACTGAGAAGATAAGTTCGCTGAGGGACACAAACTCGGTTGGCTTATCTAGAAGACTGAAGAACTGAGGGTCACAGACTCAGTTATAGGAGATTGAAGAACTGAGGGTTCAAACTCAGTTATGAAGATTGCAAGTCGAGACTATAAAGTTATACTTCAGGCAAATTTGTGGTGACCTGAACTAACTTTATGGATCTTGTATGAAGACCTAAGAATTATAAGGACAATGAATTCTTAGAAAATAATTGTTTATGGTGTACTCTGATTAAGTCAATTATAATCAGATGAAAAATGGAGTACTGATATTTGAAGAAGAGTAAAATCTCAATTAATGCCCCAAGTCAGTCAAGAAACTGACAACTGATAAACTCAGTATAAAACTGATCAGTAAACTCAGTTTTATATGTCAGCCATCCAACAAACTGATAGTACAGTCGAACGTTTTAAAAGAAGCAATTTTATTGGATGAAATACTGACAGATCGGAACGGTCAGAAAATATAGCCGTTCAAAGATAGACGTTGATACAATTCGAATTAATGCAAGATGAACATTGGACCTCACACTAGAAATAGAGGACTTTGCACCAAGGAAAAATAACAGAATTATTAAGATCAACAAGCATTTTGTGCACTAGTCCTAGTTATTCGAATTGCTATCATCTCTGCGCTATAACAAGATCATATCAAGAATTTCTTCAAGTGTTCAAGCTACACATAATTAATCCAGATTCGCACACTTTGAAGAACCACAAACAAGAATCAATTTATTGATTCTCATTAACTTTGATTCTACATCAAAGGTTTAGACTGTGAAGCAAACCGGGAAGGTTCTGCCAAGGACAGTTGTTACAAGC
The DNA here is from genome assembly GCA_026214975.1 of Gentiana macrophylla. Lineage (NCBI taxonomy): Eukaryota > Viridiplantae > Streptophyta > Magnoliopsida > Gentianales > Gentianaceae > Gentiana > Gentiana macrophylla. Next base: position 74,637,111 of record CM047805.1, read on the forward strand.
AGTCGGGTAGACTGTGTTTGTGGTGGTAGCTGGTGAAGAGGCATACGTAACCCTTCAAGGACCAATGTTCAAGCAGTTGAAGAGATGCAATTCTACATGTTCTACAACTGTTTAGATAGTGAAGCTAGGGATTATCCATGGACAATTGTTTAGGACTTTTTGTAACAGATCACCTCAAGAAGTTCTAGTGGAATTTTCCTCCTACACCACAGGGGAATAGAGGACTGACATGATTACACCACCTGGAACCTCTATAATTCTTGTTTATTTACTTTACGAATTTATTTATTTACTTAGCATCTATCCACAGCATTCTGAGAATTGATTGTTATACAACTCACAGCTCACAGACTGACATTCACCAGAATTCAGTTTAACACACTCAGTTTTCACATAGAATAACAAGATCAAGAAAAAGGTTAGAATTATATCCGCTGCCGGTTGACTCAGTTTTTGGTTAAGTCAGTTTGACATAAACTCAGCTCAGTCAGCTTAACTCCACACAAGTTTTAACTGAACCTTAATTTGTTTCAAATCCAGTTTTAGGGACAAGTTTATTCAACCCCCCCTAAACTTGTGTTAGCCTTTCCAAGGGACCAACAAATTAATTAAAAAAATTAATATCTTGTATTATATTTATTCATAATAAATAAATACCACCATATTAATTTACCACTATAACCTTTATAGCATGAGATAAATTCTTTACTTATTTGGTTATCAACTATACCACATTTTAATCCGGCTTGATGTTCTTATGTGTGTGACCCGATAGGCTTCCGAATATGTTGGTCGTAGACACAAAGTGCAAATTAAGAAAATGCCCTTCATACCTAACGAACACGGGATAGTTTCTAGCAACACACTGTGACCCCCAATCATCGGAAGAGTCAAATGCAATGACTACTACCTTTCATGTGAAACAGTTACCGTGTAAATAGAATCCTATCGCTATAATAATATCCATACGGTCATTCGTCGAGTGTCAAACATCAACGACCGTATCTTATAATCTGGATGTCAAGCTCTCTTGAAGTAACTCATTTACTTCCACTTTGCAAAGATTCACAAGAGTAAGACATTCGTTATAAGAAGGCCCTTTCGGATATTCACCCCTACTGATAGGGTACGTGATTCCCAGACGACTAAACATGTATACTCCGCATGCTTCAGTATCACGCTCAATCACTACCGCATGATCGCTCTATGGCTAAAGGAAACCTCAATATTGTCAAATCATAACAATGCACACCGTGATGCCATGCAGACTCCGGTCCTAAGGATAATTACACAACCGCCACATAGTGTGACACTTAACATTGTAAGTGGGCCAATCTAACATACGCATTCTCTAATACATGTCTACGTACAGTCCAAGTGTCTTTACACTTCGATAGACGAGATCTATCTTTGCCCTTAAAGACATAAGACATCTAATACGTGCTAGTCTGTTTGCACAATCAATGCCCTGTTTAATATTACATAAGCCTAGAGACTTTTAAGTATCAGACTTATTAAAGTGATTAGAGATCTCATCAACCATAATCACATATCATGGTTTCTCTATCACAGTTCAATAATGAGGACGTTATCATATAACAATTCATAATTGGTTCTTTAAAAGAACAAATATATGCCAACAGAAAAGCCATTTAATATGTATGTAAACTGATTGCGGTCTGATCAGGTTATAAATTTATTTTACTTGACCACCAAATACTAGCAATAGCACTAGGTACATCATAGCATAGCGATGGTGAATCAAGGTCGGTCCCTCAGGGAATCAAAATGTGGACCCTAGGTTTAAATAATTAACTCACCTAATTCGTTATTGGACAACAGTCTAAGACCAACATAAAAAGCAAGATAAGAAAAACAAACTCAAACTTAAAAGACACAAACGTAATTAACCTTCCAATTACCAACGTTATCGTTTGGACCAAGACAACTTATATAAAATAACCTAACTCATCAACTGTCAATCTGGTTGTATTCATATTTAATTGGCTACGGGAGTCATCCCCTTAACTTGACTTAGCACCGGTTAGATTACTAGATCACTGTGGTATTGTTACGTGACTTCACCTTTTGGGTTTCCATCTCATATAACTCACACGCTCATTACTCTAAGGATGCCGATATTAACCGTACACCTCGCTTAGGCAACATTCCTATGGTTAGGCGTACTTCCTAAACGATCGCTCAAGCCCTCGCCCTATTAACAATTACTTGGTATAGTTTCTTGTTAATCTACGATTTACGATGACTAGGTGTCGAAAATTCCCTAATACAAAACTAATCTAGATCTTGGCCGAAAGTCCCGAAAGATCGTTCATGAGCCGAACTAGACGCCTTATATTGGTATTTCCTAATAATACGCTAATGAAAAACGACGAGCGACGTGGCGTAGCCATACCTATTGAGAAAGTAAATTCAACTAGGTTAAACCCACCATAAAGACGTGGCAGACTTAACTGACAAAATTAGGGCTCGGTCGACCGAGTAAAGGGGCTCGGTCGACCGAGTAAAGGGGCTCGGTCGACCGAGTAAAGGGGCTCGGTCGACCGAACGACTTTGCTCGGTCACCCGGACGAATTCAACCCTAATTACATCCTAGAAATAACCTCTCGGTGTTTCCTTATACGAATGCAGTTAAACACAGAATTCATACATCACTTATATAAACTATCATAGATACACATTAATTAAATCAAGTAGAGTCATGAATAAATCTAGATTATGACGTAGGTCATGGGATCCTCATTGACAAGGTGTCACCACCACCTAACGTCATAGCCGAGAATCACATCATCTAGCTATGTTTAATTAATTCAAACGATAAGAACGTAATTGGAAGAATTAATTACTTGAAAATAAAACATGAAGATTAAGGGCTTACATTGTTGCATTTCTAACTTGTTTGAAAAACTCTCAATTTGTTGTGCTCTTTTATGAATGATTGAATCAATGTATGAATGTCTACATAATACTAATGACAATGTGTTTATATAGAGCTCAAAACCGACTTAGAAACCGACTAAGGATCGGATTCCCAAACCCTAACCGACTTAAGTAATATGTTTGGACTCTGGGGCTTTAAGTCCACTCGGTCGACCGAATAGCCGGGCTCGGTAATATCTTTGGACTCTGTTTGGGCTTTAAGTCCACTCGGTCGACCGAATAGTTGGGCTCGGTCGACCGAGCCTTCACTGCTTCTGGGCTCCGTCTTCTATCTTCTGCTGGGCTCTGCATTGTCCTGGATCTTTAATTCCTTCTCCGTAGTCCGTCCATAATGCTCACTGTATTTATCATACAAAGACATAGTTTGTAATACCAAATACTTGATAAATTACCGAATGCATAATAATAAATCGTAACACGGGGTATATCTAAATTAGGCACTTAATGACTTATTATCACTCTCTTAAGGTTATTTCACATCAAAATCAAGGGTAAAGATTGCAGAATAATGGGTACAAATCGACCGTCATCAATCGCCTTCACTTAGCCTTTGATCGTCCCGATCAAAGTATTAACAAGTTATTCCCCATATGATCATTTTCCAGGTGGTCACACCATACTCACACAAGAAACCCGAATCAACTCATACTATATATGCTAATAAGATATCCATTATTCACTACTCGGTATGAATCAAGTGATGTGTGCACATGCATTGGTTTTATAAATGTGGCATGATTAATGGTTATGCCAACTTTGAATTCTCAAGTCCCACCATCATCGATTCCTCCGCTTAAGCCTCGCAATGGGTAAAGCACTAGAACAATAAGCAAGAATATATCTATACGGTTTTGGACTTGGAGACCGAGTACTACTCAAAGCCTCTTAAGAGTTGAATTTTTCAATTCTTCACATTTTTCAAATACTACAAATCTCAAGGAAGAAAACTTTTAAAGTATCCCCTATCTTAGATCAAATATAGCAATGAATATTACCACAAGCGCAAGGCTACTTTGGTAATTGACTACAAGCCCAAAGTGTTTAGCTCATTGGTAAAACACGATATATCTCAAGCTTATTATTCCGCTTTTGTAGCTAGAAGATTAAGAATACATCGACGATAAGTATTGATTACCAGCAGTGCACAACCCATTATCTATGCAATGTACACATATATTTCCATTTTTGATAAGCGTGGTAAACGTTGATTCATATTTTGAGTAATCGAATAATAAATAACTACTTGCAACTTATAATATGAATATCTTTAAGCTTATCAAATTATATCGCAAGAGTATAACATGACCACGTACTAACGAAATATGGTTCCTACCTTATTAAATACAAAATTCGAAATTCACAAAAGATAAGTGTGATTGTAAGTGTAAAAGTTTTAAATTTACTCATTATTTGATATAAAAACTTATTCAAGTATGCTAAATGAGCTAAGTGACTCATACCCCCACTTAAACTATGCATTGTCCTCAATGTATAAAAATAAGAACAAGGAACTTAGCTCGGAATAAGTGCGGGAGTTGAACAAGTCTTGATGAACTCCGAGAATTTTAATGAGACAAATCTGATTTACTAACTGCAATAAAATGCAACCTCTGCAACATACATCTTTAACAAAAACTTGGAACTCGTTACGGGTTAGTCCAGAAAAAATATAATCATATCAAATGGATCAGTAAAGGTATAATAATTGCCTTAAACATATTTAAGCCCATACTCAATAATTATAGTGAAAATAATGCACAAATATCCAACACATTAAATAAGACAAATTTTATTCATTAGGAAATTCAAAACGAACTCCATACAACACGACTTAACTTATTGGTACACCAAATCAAAAATAAAAACACATTGATAAAGAGAAAATTAATAGATTAACACGGATGCTTAGTCCGAAGGTATATCGCTTTTGATCAACGAAAGCTAATGGAAGAACATTGGGATCCGCTTCAGAAAAAATCTTGGAATTGCGCATCGTCATCACTGGACCGTGATCATCGGTTTGCACGAGAGGTGGTGCAATGTAATCCAAAGATAGGATAGGCATGGGCTCGACATAGAGTCACCGCCTAGCACCGGGCACTCACCGCCTCACATAATGAAGTGATCAATGAACCATAAGGCAGCATGTGTCTAGGCTTGCGGGCATCGGCGATCATCTCGTAACGCATCGCTGCCCCAACATTAACAGCCATCCTCTGCTCAACCAATACATCAGTCGTAGCATGTGCATAATAAATCTGTAGACACATGCTTGGCGGAATAATGTTAGAACGGATAAGCCTATGTAAGCACTTATCTTCCCACCGCCCAAAGTATGGCTCCTCAAAAGTGCGAGCAACTTCCCTATTGTCCATGCTATCCCGAGATGGGCACCAACCTCCTCCAACCATGCATCGACTCATCAAACGTCCACTTTGTGTACTCGGCTCCTCCTCCGGGGTATCGAGTCCATAATAATTATTAAGAGTCCCCGGAGTAATTACAATGGATTTGCCACGAACCTGGACTAAATTCGTGTGTGGGTGCACGCGTAAATAAGAATAAAACTCTCTTACCCAGTCGACATTAACTTGGCCAGGTGGCGCAACAACCTCTTGCCACTGATAATACTCCACTAGATCGAACGCTTCTTGACCACAGTTGGTCAAATCTAATCCCCGAGCCCGGTGTACCGGCGAATTGTTGAAGAAATTCCGATAAACCGAAAATACCTCTTGGCTAGCGAATTGCGGTACCCCATTGATCAAGGGTATGTCATCGTTGGATCGCTACAAAGCGTGCGGAGGAGGATCGCTGTCTTGGTGGCATAATTGCGAATCGGAGCGACAGAGCAACGCCGAGATAGATGCAAAGAGATGAAGCTCTCGGTCGACCGAGAGAATGGCCTCGGTTGACCGAAAGAAAAGGTTCGGTCGACCGAACTGATGGAAGCTCTGCTGCTGAGGTTCAGGTCTTCCATGTGACAGTGTGGATCGGATAATCCTTCAGAGATCAGAGATATGAACAGTCACAACTTGTGATATTGGAGGGGATCATTTAGATTACTATCCCCAATCTTGGGTGGATGGAAGTTATGAGAAAGATTGGAAATGGGAATTAATGGAGAGAAGAAGAAGAAGAAAATTGGGGATTTGGAGAAGATGAAGATTTTGTGGTGTGGAAATGATGAATAGAAAAAGGAGTTTTAAATAGAAAGATGTGGAAAGTGAAAGGATTGAAATGGTGGAAGGTGATTGGTGGAGATAGGAAGGTAAGGATTGAGGAGTGGAATGGTTTTGTTGGAGGAATAAATTAATGGGGAAATGAAAAGGTGGATTGGGAAATGAAAACGGGATGTGTAAAAATAAATGATAGTTGACCTCCTCAATTTGATACACACGAAATTTTCAATCTAGAACACATAAGTCTATCAAAATTATCATGTCACAATTTGAAAAATCCTCACCTCAAAAATCGAATAATCCAAATACACAATCCATTAACATATAAATCTTCACTTTTTCCAAATAATACAAATTTAAAACTAAGCATCTTTTCACCAAATTCTCATCATCAATACATTTTATAATGATTTCTCTTCCTACTCTACTTCACGTTAAAATGATTCGAGTAAAAAAAACTTTTTTCACATCCGTAACCTAATGGTCATTGGAACACGTACGGCAAAAATAAAAAAGGCTCTCGTCATTCTACGTTACTTTTATTCATACTAAAAATAAAGATGAAATAAAATAAAATAAATGAAACGAAAAGAATTCTAAATTTTTGAGTCTATAGCTCGACTTCCCAAAATCATCACTCCTAAACATCGCTTCTTGACTTGCCAGGTTTTCACCCGGCCACTTTCACGAAAAAGTTTTACCGTCCTTTTCTACGAGTGCCCTTCCTTTGGATTTTAGTCCAATGAAAAGACAGCCGAATTGACCATCCGACAAGCGCCGACTTTTGGATTCATCTCTGATTTTGATGAGCTTTTGTTACGAACTCTCTTAGTTCGTTTCTTCGCCTCTGGTCCTCCTATCCTTAGGTAGGTCTACAACTTCAATATTGGTCGTAGTGGTGCAGTGAACTCGACCTATTCCAACTTAGAATAGTAAGGACTTCCTCTCATCTTTATCATCGACATTATCATCGACATCCTTTCCTGACCTTGAGTGGCATCAAGCTTCTCCGAACCAACTACTTCTAACACATTCACACTTGCCGGTGCAGGAAATTGGATTTGTTATCCCATAACACTCGAACCCTTGGTGTCAAACAATACTATCTCATGTCCGGTCATCCGTATGAAGGCTCTAGCGGTGTTGATAAACGATCTACCCAAAATGATTGGGCATTCAGGATGTTCCTCGATTTCCATTACCACTATGTCTATCTTAAACGTAATTGCCCCATACCAATAATCATGTTGTTCAGTCTCCCAGTCATGATTGTCCTAGTTCCATCACCTAATCTAACTTGGAGCGGGGTGTTAGTGGGTGTTAAAATGGAATTCCTATCACAAAGGCTTTTAGGAAAGATATTAAGGCTCGAACCGAATCAATCAAGGCTAAACCTAAGTGGGTTTGTTATAGGGTTACTCCAACCATAAAAGCTCCCGGTCTGCGCTAACTTTTGCATCGATCGAGACTCGTCTTTAACCAATATTTCATCTCTAGAAAGGATGACAATAGGGCTCTCCTTAGTCAGCGCTACCCTCAGACTCAGATTCTATCTCGGACATATAGTCATCATAATCTAAAGCTGAATCGGAATCCGAAGAAATTTCCTCTGGATTCGAAATAGACATACCTCTTTGCCAATAGGCTTCTTTAGCCTCCCTCGATTTCCTTGCCTCTCGGATTTTCGCTTTCATCTTTTCTATCCTTTCCATGAGCTTCGGTGTTAACGGCTTTTTTGGTGTAGTTTTGGTTCGTAAAACCTTGACTTCTTCTTGGCCTTTGATAAAATCATTTGATGACATTTTGCTGATCTTGAGCAGGTTATGTGAGTGATTTACGTCGAATTATCTGCAATATTTGAAAAACAATAAACAATTAGTAAATTGACAAACAGTATGATTGCTCATACTGTTGTCAAACTTACAACCTACAAACAGGGGGAAACAGAACACTGGGGAAACGACACTGTATATAAAATTAAAGCTGGAAAAGGCTCGGTCGACCGAGTGAATACGTTCGGTCGACCGAACGAATATCTTCCCCATTCCTGCTTTAATCCTTTAACAGCATACAAGTACAGATAATTCGTCAAAAGAAAAATAAATAATTCAACTAAAAACAATAAAGAAAGAACGAAGTAGATAAAAATAATTATTTAAACAATCATTGGGCCATTGATTCCCCGGCAACGGCGCCAAAAACTTGATTGCGGTCTGATCAGGTTATAAATTTATTTTACTTGACCACCAAATACTAGCAATAGCACTAGGTACATCATAGCATAGCGATGGTGAATCAAGGTCGGTCCCTCAGGGAATCAAAATGTGGACCCTAGGTTTAAATAATTAACTCACCTAATTCGTTATTGGACAACAGTCTAAGACCAACATAAAAAGCAAGATAAGAAAAACAAACTCAAACTTAAAAGACACAAACGTAATTAACCTTCCAATTACCAACGTTATCGTTTGGACCAAGACAACTTATATAAAATAACCTAACTCATCAATCATCAATCTGTTTGTATTCATATTTAATTGGCTACGGAGTCATCCCTTTAACTTGACTTAGCACCGTTAGATTACTAGATCAACGTGGTATTGATACGTGACTTCACCTTTTGGGTTTCCATCTCATATAACTCACACGCTCATTACTCTAAGGATGCCGATATTAACCGTACACCTCGCTTAGGCAACATTCCTATGGTTAGGCGTACTTCTAAACGATCGCTCAAGCCCTCGCCCTAATAACAATTACTTGGTATAGTTTCTTGTTAATCTACGATTTACGTATGACTAGGTGTCGACAATTCCCTAATACAAAACTAATCTAGATCTTCTTTGAAAGTCCCGAAGATCGTTCATGAGCCGAACTAGACGTCTTATATTGGTATTTCCTAATAATACGCTAATGAAAAACTGACGAGCGACGTAGCCGTAGCCATAGCCATACCTCCAAAGCCTTTAATTCTTTTCCTTTTCCATGCTTTTTCTTTTTCACAATCTCTTTCATCCTCTTTGCAGGTTTTTCTTCAATTTCAGTAGCTTTTCTTTTTCTTTTGTCTTTTTTTATCTGCTCTTTCAAAATTTCAGTAGCAAATTTCTTTGTAGTTCCAGCAGGCTCAGCAGCCTCAGCTTCAATTGGAACTTCAGTAGATTCAGCAGTCTCTACTGGTTGCTGCCTTGTCTTCTTAGGCTTTAACATCTCAAAATAATTTCTTGTATCAGCAGCCTTTCTTTTCTCAGCAACTTTCTTAGGTGCAGCAGGTTTTGCAACTTGTTTAACCTGCTCACCACTAGCATCATCATCTCCATAATTGTCACTCTCTGTCCTTTCAGCATCTAAATCCTCATCATCATCCAAACCAGGGATGAGATAATTGATTTCCTTTTTATATCTGGACTTGTTGATTTTTTCAGGTGCCACATCAGCAATCTTCAAATGGGTCAGTAGGGCTTGCACCATGAAACCCAAAGGCAATGTCTTGGACTTCCTTGTCCCATCTCTTTCCTCTGTTATAACCTTCATCATGTATTGGACAAAGAATCCGGCAAAATCAAACTTCATGCTCTTGCAAATGATTATCAGCAAGTCAATCTTGGGTCCAGACAAAGTGTCAAGGCTTCCACTGAAACCAAGAATGTTTTTGGAAATAATCTTGCTCAGCAGATTATGCTCCATTTTGATATGCTTTACATTGATACTCAGTGATGACATAATGGATTTGTTGGTCTTTATTGTATCAACAAACTCCAATCTTGATAACCCTATTGATTCGAGATTGGTGGGAGCACTATTACCAGTCCAAAACCAAACACTTCCTCAAAGAGTTTGAAGAAATTTCAATCTCATGGGCATTGACAGTGGTAGTGAAGGCCTCTCTGTCATATCTAATCACAATGTTTCTCCAAAAAATTGTAACATTTGTGTAAGAGATGATTTCGAATCATAGATTAAGAACATATTGTAATCCTTCATATCTCATGATTCTTCTACCAATGTTGATAGGTAGTTCAGTCTTGTTAGCATCAACAACAAACCCTCTAACACTTTGGCTCGTTCCAATGTGAATATCATCTTTATCTGCCATTAGAATTTTGAAAAAGATGAAGAGAAAGCTTACAAATCTGTGTTCACACCATATATCTTCAGAGAAAAATCGATCTTAAAGTTGTATGTACGTGTCATCTCTGTATATATGTCTGTATATATAGAAGAAGAAAGTGGGTAGTAACTGTCAGAGAAAGTAATGTACACGTACTGCAGCATTTAACCACGATTAAAGTTGGAATAAATGTGATGTTCCCACGTGTCCCACTAATTGATTCCATAAAAGTTGTCACCGTTGGATATTTGTAACATCAGTTATAAAGATAAGAATAATATCCCATAACTGTTGACTTTCAGTTAAGTTTGACTATCATGTAACGTATAAATCAGCAGACTTGATCTTCTGTAAGGTTAAGACTCAGCATCCTGCTGATGAGGATGGCTCAGCAGCCTACTGACAATGTTACTCTGCTCATCTTCATACACACTAGTTTCGTCCAACTGATAATACAAGATGAAGTTTAATACCAATGACTGATCTGTCAAGTGAGCTCACCCAACAAGACAAAGGCCAATCCCCTTGCAACTTTATTTGCTCAATTGTCCAAACTCAAAAGATACATGGAATTGTTGATACCAATGACTAGTCGGCTATGTGAGCTCACCCAACATAGCAAAGACTAATCCCTTTGGTGAATTCCTGTACACTGCTGAGTATTGGTATGTCAGTCAACTTTTATGATTCCAAGTTCAATCCTTAACTTAGCAAATCTTTCACTATCCAATGGTTTAGTAAATATATCAGCAAGTTGATCTTCAGTAGGGATGTAATGAACCACCACAGCTATCTTTTCAACATGATCTCTTATAGAATGATGTCTCACATCAATATGCTTGGTTCTTGAGTGCAAAACAGGATTTTATGTGATTTCAATTGCACTTGTGTTGTCACACATTATAGGAATTTCTCTTTCTTCAATTCCGTAATCCCTTAACTGTTGTCTTAACCATAGTATTTGTGCACAAAGAACTTACAAAGACAATATATTCAACTTTTCAAGAAGTGGAAGTTGATATTGAATTCTATTTCTTCTTGAACACAGGAACCATCTATTTCCCATCAACTGACAGGTTCCTGTGGTGCTTTTTATATCAATCTTGCATCCAGCATAATCAGAATCTGAGTAGGATATAACCTTGAAGCTTCCATCTTTTGAATACCATATCCCTACTCCTAAAGTCTCTTTTAGATACTTGAGAATCCTTTTGACTGCAGCTAAATGACTTTCATTTGGTTTTGATTGAAATCTTGCACAAACACCTATATCAAAGGATATATCAGGTTTGCTGGCAGTGAGGTACAGCAGACTGCCTATCATCCTTCTGTATAAAGTCTGATCAACATCTTTGCCTTCTTTATCTTCATTCAATCTGTTGTTGGTGCTCATAGGAGTTGATACTTTGGTGCTATTTTCTATACCAAACTTCTTCAGCAACTCCTTGGTATATTTAGTTTGATGAATGAAGACTCCATCTTTCATTTGTTTGACTTGTAATCCCAAAAAGTAGTTCATTTCTCCCATCATACTCATTTGGAACTTGCTTTTCATGAGATTAGAAAACTTTTCACGTAGAAATTCATTTTCACAACCAAAAATTATGTCATCAACATAAATCTGTACCAGTAGGGTGTTGTCCTCTTCATTGATTCTGAAAAGAGTTTTGTCAATGGTACCTTTGGTAAAAGCATTGTCCACCAAGAATTGAGATAAGGTTTCATACCATGCTCTTGGTGCTTGTTTCAAACCATAAAGTGCCTTATTGAGTCTATACACTTTATCTTCTTGATCTTTAACTTCAAAACCAGGAGGTTGCTAAACATAAAACTCTTCTTCCAGAATGCCATTCAGAAATGCACTCTTGACATCCATCTGGTATACTTTGAAGTTTTTGTAAGCAGCATATGCCAGAATAATCTTATAGCTTCCAATCTTGCAACTGGGGCATATGTTTCATCAAAATCTATTCCTTCAGCTTGAGAATAGCCTTTTACTACTAGCCTGGCCTTATTCCTTACAATGGTACCAGATTCATCCAATTTGTTTCTGTATACCCATTTAGTTCCAATTATATTTGCATGATTATGCCTTTCCACTAGTGTCCAAACTTGATTTCTTTCAAATTCATTCAATTCCTCTTGTATAGAAATTATCCAATCTAGATCTGATATTGCTTCTTCAACAACTTTGGGTTCTGTTTGAGAGAGAAAACAAGTAAACATTGCTTCTAGTTGTCTTCTAGTCCTTACACCTTGTTGTATATTACCAATAACATGCTCAGCAGGGTGATCCCTTAACCATTGTAGATTTTGGTTAGTTTGGTTCTCAGGAACATCATCTTTAGTAGGGTCTGTTGTTGCTTCAGTAGGAGGTTCAGTAGATCCTTGAACTGCTTCAGTTGTTGCATCGAGAGTGTTACAAGCGGAGTGCTTGGTGAGGCGAGTCGAAAACTTTTAAGTCATTTATCCTTTCCAAAACATCAACACATTCTGGATTAGTGACTTGGAGATTCTCAGCAGGTTCTGAAGCTTCATCTTCCATTCCAGTGAACTTTGGTTCATCAAATACATGTATTGATTCTTCATGTTTCAACGTCCTTTTATTCAGTACCCTGAATGCCTTGCTGACATAAGAATATCCCAGAAAGATTCCTTCATCTGATTTTGGTTGGAATGTCTTCAATTGCTCATTATGATTCAAAATAAAACATTTGCTTCCAAATGGATGGAAATAAGATATATTTGGTTTTCTTCCATTCCATATCTCATAAGGTGTCTTCAGCAGCTTCTTGTTCACTGAGGTCCTATTTTGTGTATAGCATGCTGTATTGATTGCTTCAGCCCAATATCTTTCAGGTAATAATGCTTCACAAATCATAGTTCTTCCTGCTTCTTTCAAAGTCATGTTTCTTCTCTCAGCAACCCCATTTTGCTGAGGTGTACCAGCAGCAGCTAATTGGTGCAGCACACCATTTTTCTCACAATATTCTCTTATGACTTTATTGAGAAATTCAATACCCTTGTTTCTGTCTGATCTTCACTACTGTCAAACTTTTCTCATTTTGCAATCTCTTGAATAGTTCAGGCATCTTTTGAAGTATTTCACTTTTCTTGTTCATGAATACTACCCAAGTGTATCATGAATAATCATCCACAACTACTAGAGTATACTTCTTTCCTGTTACACTTGTTGGTGTTACTGGTCCAAATAGATCCATGTGCATCAGCTCATGTTGATTGCTTAGTCTTTGACTTGAAGCTTGACTTGGTTTGTTTACCTTGCTGACAAGCATCACATATAGCGTCCTTTTTGAATGTAATCTCAGGAAAACCAATCACCAACTTCTTTTTCACCAACTGATTGATATCATCAAGGTTAAGATGATTCAACTTTTTGTGCCACAACCAATTCAGTTCTGACTTGGTATGCACAATCAGACATGTCTCTGGAAGAGCAGTATACCAATCCACAACATACATGTTTTGTTGTCTGCTTCCAACCAACACAACTTGTTCACCTCTTTCACTAATGACAACACAGTAGCCTTTGTCAAAGTGACCTTATAACCCATGTCACAAAATTGTCCAGTGCTCAGTAGGTTGTAGTCCAGTCCTTCCACAAATGCAACATTTCTGATAGTTAATCCATTTCTCATAAGTGTGCCATATCCTCTTGTGTATCCTGGTGTATTCTTGTTCCCAAAATTCACTCTTGGACCATCCTTTGTCACATAATTTGTCAAACAGTGCTTATTCTTTGTCATATGTCTAGAACATCCACTATCAAAGTACCAGACACCCTACAACACAAAGTTAATGTATTTTAGGTACCCAAAACTGTTTGGGTCCATAGTGGTTAGTGGTAAGCATAACCCTTGGCAAATTTCCATAAGGTCTTCTCTGAAAAGTATTATACTTTTGTTCATACATGTATTCCACACATCCATAAGGTTGAACATCGGGTTGTGTAGGATTCACGTATGCTTTCTGGCCCTTTGGTGTATAATGCTCTTTGAAGTGATTTCTATTGTTTGAAGCACTAGCATGACCATAGGTTTGCTGTCTGTTAGGAGCAGCCTTATAATATGGAGTCTGCTGAGTCCTCTGCTAATTCCATTGCTGAGGTCTTACCCTAGCATTATGGTTATGTCTATTGTTTCTATCTGTAGGGACAGAATATTCCAATCATCATCAGTAGGGAACAATCTACCTTTCCCCCTGATATATGTAACCCTAGAATGATTAACATTCTTGGGTTTATGATTCTTATCTTTGGAATATTTCTGGTTTTTGCCCTTTTGTGGTCCAGCAGACTTGGTAGCAGGTCTGCTATCGGTAGGTCTAGAAGGTACAACAATCCTACTCTTGGATTTATTCTTTTTGTTAGGTGTTGTTGACCTTTTTGACTTCTAATTTTGCTTCCTTGAAGTCTTCTCAGTAGGTTTCACTGTCTCGGCAACCTTTTTGGGAGTTGGATCTTATGCAGGCACAAACTTAGGACCTATTCTGGTACTAGGTTCAGTAACCTTACTAGATCCACTCTTATTAGATTGTTGAGTTCCAAATCCAAAGCCTGTTCTGTCACCATAAGGCTTTCCAGATTTGAATGCAGCGGTGGAACTAAATTGTTCAGCAGATTCAGTAGCTACTGAATGTACAGCAGGCTTATGTTGATTTTGCTCAAAATCTTTTTCTTACCTTTGAGAGTTCTTAATTCAGCTTTTAATCTTTCAACTTCTGTTTGAAGAGCTTCTTTTTTAGCCTTCACAATCTCATAACCAGATTGTATTTTCCTCAATTGATTAAGGTTGGCATCCAATGTTTATTCATTGTCAGAATTTTTTGGATTTGAACCACAAGTTGATTCACAATCACTTTCAGCAGGAGTGTTTATAGATACAGAATTGTATACCTCCTCAGTCTCATCCATATTTTCCATCAAAGCATAATCTTCCATGTCAGCAACAAGTGCAGTATAATCAGATTCATTTCCTTTTTCTGATTCAACTTCATATCCTGATTCATCATCAACAACCATTGCTTTCTTGCCAGGTCTTCTTTGCTGATTCTTATTTTTCAGTAGGTCTAGACAATCAGGTCTGAAATGTTTAGGTTTCTTGTAGTTGAAGCACAAATAATCGGGTTCCTTTATTCTGTTTTAATTTAGGACAGTCAGGTTTAAAGTGTCTGGGTTTCTTGCATTGAAAGCACACGTAATCATTGTCTTTCTTGGATTCTTCCTTCTTATTTTCACTTGATTTCTAAGTGAAGTTTCTTGGAGAACCCCTTCCAGTTTTCATCATTCGATTTTCTTGCTCAGTAAGGCAATTTGCTCTTGCATCTCATCTAGTAGATCATCTTGAGCTCCTGATGATTCTTCTTGATGTGTAGCAGACAATGCAGTGGTCTTTGGTTCTTTCTTTTCATTCTTAGGAGCAAGTTTCTTACAGAATTCATAAGCCTAGAGATCTGAAAATAACTTGAATGTGTCCTCTTCATGTAGTCTTCTCATTTCTTCTATGCCAGTAACCTTCATTTCCCAAACTTTTTTTGCTGGTAAGGCTTCTAAGATTTTTGTATTGATTTCCTCTTTTGAGTAGTCTACATTCAGTAGGGTGAGTTCATCCATGATAGCATTGAATCTTGACTCCATTTGTTCAATAGTTTAATTTGGTTTCATTTTGAAATCCGGAAACTTCTTTTTGGCTACACTGGTCTTGTTTTTCTTGATAGCATCAGTGCCTTCACAAATTAGTTGTAACTTATCCCAAAGTTCTTTTGCAGTCTTGCAATCCTTCACTTTCATGTACATATTGGTATCTAAGGTTCTGCATTTGATATCAATAGCAATATTGTTGAGGTTTGCTCTTTTTCTATCTTTAGCATTCCACTCTCTTTTTGGCTTTGGAACATACTGAGTCTGACCATCCACAGTTATAGCTTTTGTGATTTCCAGTGGTCCATCAGTCAAAACATCCATCATCTCATCATGTGTTACAACTAGAAAAGCCTGCATACGATGTTTATACTCATCAAAACGATCTAAGGAACACATCAACATAGTTCTTGCATACGGGTTGTTATCCATGATGCAAAGTTTTGAAAATAAAAAACTTGAAAAAGTTTTCAAAGTATTTTCACAAGCACAACAAGTAGGATTACTTCATAATAGAAGCACTGCTCCGATACCAATTGTTGGTCCCTTGAAAAGGCTTTGGTTAAGTTTGGAGGGGGGTGGATAAACTTAACACTTAAAACTTTTGGAGTTAACAAACTCAGCAAGGTCAGTAGCCTGCTATTGGTCACAAGCACAACAAGTAGGATTACTTAAGAACAGAAGCACTGCTCTGATACCAATTGTTGGTCCCATGAAAAGGCTTTGGTTAAGTTTAGAGGGGGGTGCATAAACTTAACACTTAAAACTTTTGGAGTAAACAAACTCAAAGAAGGTCGATGCTCTGGTTGCTTGCTCAGAGTCTCTGTGACCACTCAATAGTCTCACGATCGTTGATATTACTGAATTCATTGCAGCGGAATATAATCAAATTAAGCCTTATTACTTGTTGTTTAAATGTGATACAAAGTATTATATACTTAGTAGTGTAAGTGTGTGATTCAGTTGCTAGTTTCAGTAAGTTGATGTGATCAGTGTACTAAATGCAGAAATTAAATGCAGAATGTAAGTAGGCAAATTTTATAGTAGTTCCAGGTGGTGCAATCCTGTCAGTTAACTCTTCTCCTGTGATGTTGGAGGAAATTCACTAGAGATCTTTGAGGTTGCAGTTACAAAAATCTCTAAGCTGTATGTCCTTCACCAATAACTATGGCTTCACAAACTGAATATTTGAAACAGGTAGGATTGCTACTTCAAAGTATTCCACTGGTCCTTGAAGGGTAGGATTGCCTCTTCACCACTTCCCACCACAAACAACAGTTCTTGACAACTAAGTGCTTCTCTGTCTTCAGCAGGTTTCTTGTAAAAGAAAGTCTGAATGAAGTAAGTGATTCAGCTTGCAGCGGCTTGATCAGGATGAAATGATCAGTAGCTTGATGTCTTCAAGTGTGTATTCTTGATGTAACTTGATAGCAGGTTACACTTGAAGAGTTTTCTGGATCAGTAACTTTATGCTCAGTGAATGTCAGCAGGGTGATTTCTTGATAATAAACTTGATAGCTTAAGATAGATTGTTAATTTTCATCAGTTGTATCTGAATTAGGAGTCCTCTATTTATAGGTGAGAATCCTGTGACTTATGTTTGAATTTCAAACATAGCCGTTTCAGATTTGTCCCCATCTTGACTTTCTTTCTGTCCCTATACAAAGAACTAACACTACCAGTTTACTTTTTTTGACAGTTTTCAGTCTGTCCACCCTTTGACTTATATCCATTGGTTAATCCTCTGAATCTTTCCAACGTTGATGACGGTCAAATTATACTCGTAAAAGTCATCAACATTAGCCTTAAATCGAGATTAATAATATATATTTTATATTAAATCACATGTTTATATTGATTATTTAATGTTGTGTGATTAATAAAATATAATTTGGTATTTATCCGTTTTTATTATTTAAATATGATTTACTTTGGGATAAATATTTATTTTGTAGATTGCGATTAATCGGAAGATATCTATTATCGGAGGAAGGAAATCTTAAAGGAAATTAAAGCAGAATTGGATTGCGTTGAAGATAAATACCGGAGCAGCACGAAATGTGGAGTAAAGCATGACAAGAGCCAGCAAGCCAATCAGAAATCATTGAGCTCGCTGGCAGCGAGCCCCTAACTCGCTGGGGGCGAGATCACCAAAAATCGAGGATCGGCCGGGAGTTATCTCTAATTGTTTTGATATTTTGAAATATATCTTTAAATCAGCTTGAACCCCTATAAAAAGAGCTGTACAAATTTTATTATACACCATATACACACTCTAGAAACACAATATTACAATAATTTTAGTTTATCAATATAGTTCTTCTTATTTTATATTATGTTTCTTCATCACGGAGGCGATGGATTCATCGATTAGAGATTGCATTGAAGGATCGGAGGACCTTCCGTCTACGAGGGTAATATCTATCCAAATATGTCATTTTTATTCGTAGATCTATTTTATTTCGTTATGGAGTAGTCGTTTGTGTATTGATTTCGTGATGTAGTTAATTAACAAACTCATATTCATGTAGATCTAAGCCGTACGTAGGCGTTTTACGAGCAATTTCTATAGTCACCGGTCTAGATCTACCACGGTCTATATGGTTAGATCTAGCCATCAAGATTCTAGTAATTTTCTGTGAACGACTTCGGCTACATCGTGCTTTCTATTTTTCATATAAACATGTAATAGATCTGGCCAATTTGTTACATCGTTCACGTAATTAATATGATATATTGTGAAAATTGTCATCTTACTAGGACATTAGTTAGCCGATCGTTTAGGAGGTGTGTCAACCCGTCCACGGTGGTTGCCTAGACGAGGTGACGATTTTAGATCGGCATCCCTAGTTTGGTATCGCATGCTTGTTATACGATGTTCTATCCTATCCAAGGAAGGATTCGTAAATAAGCATAAAGATCTTCTATCCGTTCACGAATTAGATCCAGTTTAGGGGATGGTTCCCGTAGCCAGAATATAATCAACATTAATGTCTTTTCTATCTCGGCTTAGATATACATGTACGGGGGAGTAATTACTACTAGCGTAATCAATACCGTTTGTTAGAGTCTTATAAAACCATAAAAATAAGTGTCTACTGTCGTATTGTTAGTCTTTGTGTTTTCTATCGTGTCAACCTTTATTTCTACGTTATTGTTGGTCGGAGACCGCCTTCAATCTATTTTTAGTTTAATAACGTTGTACTTGTTTACGCCGAGTCTCTGTGGGATCGACCTCGACTCTATCTAGATATACTACGATTGAACCTAGTTCTCTTGCTAGTTGGTTATTTAGGTATCGAGTATTTTATTACTCGGACCGTGCATCAAGTTTTTGGCGCAGTTGCCGGGGACTCGTGTCATTAAATTGAGTATAGCTTATTTTATTAAAAGTAGATTCGTAAATATTGTGAATAAACTCTGTTTAACTAGTATTTACAACATAAAAATAACGTGTAAGAGTTGTAGAACAAATCAGGCGCTTTCTCGAACCCATGGGCTCATTGGCAATGAGTCGCTGTTCATTGGGCGAGACAGTTTTACATGCGATTTACGCTCTGTTCTATTCTATAAAGTGTTTGCTTCGTGTTTCTGTAATTTTCATATTTTTAGAGTCTGTTTTAGTTTAGTTTTTATTTATTGAGTCTAGTTAAAGGATTAGCCTTTAAAGTTTCTAATTGTTTATTGATTTTGTTATTTTTATTTTTGTCTATTTTAAAGTCTCACCAAAGGCAGTAGCCTTGGCGTATTCTAATTGTTTATTGTTGTTTTTGCCTTGCAAATTAAAAAAAAAACAACAAACAAACAAGCTACCCGGATTTCTAAGGATCCAAACGAAGAGCAAGGCGAGGAAAAATCTGAAGGAGCACATCAATCTGACTCAGACATGGAAGGATTACTGAATGAAGCCAACCAGGTAAATGGAAATAATTTTAATAATGCAAATTTTGTTAACCAAGCTGTGGCTGCACGGGAAAGGCGTACTTTGCAAAGCTATGCAACGCCTACCATTGAACAATTCATCCCTGCTATCGTAGTGCCTAAAAATGCTGCTGAAGTTTATCACCCAAAACCTAATGTCATTCAAATGGTGACAAACTATTCCACTTTTCATGGTAACCTGAATGAAGATCCTGGCATTCACGTGATGAATTTCTTAGAGATCGTTAGTACCGTGAAGCCAGAAATGGTTCCAGAGGATAACATTAAGCTGAAACTTTTCCCTTTCACTTTGAAAGATAAAGCTAAGCAATGGCTTTTCTCTTTAAAGGCTAGATCAATCACGACCTGGGAGGAACTGCTGAAAAGTTCATGAATAAGTACTTTCCTTTAGAAAGACCTTTAAGCTACGCCAAGATATCTTGGGGTTCAAGCGAAGAACTGGGAGAGTTTTGATCAAGCTTGGGAACGTTTTAAGAGAGTCCATGAGGAAGTGCCTCGTCATGATATCCTTCATGGATTTTACTGCAAACCTTTTACCATGGATTGAGAGATACGGAGAAGATAAGAGTAGATGCCTCCAAAGAATGGAGCGTTTGTTCTTCTATCTCTCGAGGAGGCACGAGGAAAGATGGAGCAAATAGCAATGAATAGCCAATGGGAGGTGGTGAAATAGCAATTTTTCTGCTGTGAAGATGGTGATAATTTATTTGAGGAGGATGTATCGCATAAGATCCTACATACTCTATTGATCATAAATGATAAGGTGGATGGTATGCATGAGAGGATTCAATGAGTTGAGACTGGAAAGGAACGGAAAAGATTAATCAACTAGAGAATGCGGGTACTAAAGAAGACAATTACATTGGGAGACAGGGGAATCAATATGGCGGTTACAAACCAAATCATGACCACCCTGAATTCCGATGGAGTGATCCAAATGAAGGGGTAAAACCACACAACACTTATGTACCTCAGCAAGCTCAAACTTACGGTTGGGAAGTTGCACTTGAAAAGATGAGTAACACAATGTCTAACACTATGAATCAATTAGCAGAATCCATTACTGACTTGGCTACAAACTTTCACCAATACTGTCAAGAGAATGATGCCAAAGTCACCAACCAAGAAGCCTTAACCCAGAATCTCTCTCATCAAATAGGACAATTAGCTGAACAACTGTCAACTAGACCTCCTGGGGATTTCCGAGCAACACTGATAGGAACCCTAGAGATGTGAAATCGATAATGATTAGAAGTGAAAGGAAGCTTACTCCAACAATCCCAAAGAACGAGGAAAATATAGAAGATGTTAGGGATGATGAGAAAGAGCCTGAGGAGGCATTCACACCATGCTTAGAAAAGCCCCCCGACGAGCAATTATCCTCCATCTCAACCATTTTAGGGAATAGTGATTGTGCCGAAATATCTTCGTGAAGTGAGGTTGTTAAGGCTGAGAAGCAACAACCATGGTTTAAAGATTATGTGAATTATTTATCCGGGAGATATTTGCCACCAGACTTGAACCAACATCAAAAGAAGAAGTTCTTTGCGGACCTTAAACACTATTATTGGGATGAACCCTATCTTTTTAAGCGTTGCTCAGACAACATCTTTAGAAGATGTGTTTCTGAGAGTGAATTCCTCGATATACTTAAACATTGCCATACTTATGAAGCAGGAGGACACTATGGAGGGGACAAGACTGCTGCTAAAGTTCTCCAATGTGGTTTTTACTGGCCCAATCTTTACAAAACTACGCACGAATATGCTAGATCCTGTCATTCATGCCAAATGATGGGCAATATCTCAAGGAGACATGAAATTCCACTGAGGAGTATCCTAGAACCAGAACTCTTTGATGTATGGGGAATTGATTTTATTGGACCTTTCACTTCGTCTGTTTCAAACCGCTATATTTTGGTGGCAGTCGACTATGTGTCCAAATGGGTCGAGGCAATTGCTTCACCTACCAATGATGCAAAGGTTGTACTGCGATTTTTAAAGAAAAATATCTTCACACGGTTTGGAATCCCTCGTGCCATCATTAGTGA
Organism: Gentiana macrophylla; assembly: GCA_026214975.1. Classification (NCBI taxonomy): domain Eukaryota; kingdom Viridiplantae; phylum Streptophyta; class Magnoliopsida; order Gentianales; family Gentianaceae; genus Gentiana; species Gentiana macrophylla. Next base: position 74,659,013 of record CM047805.1, read on the forward strand.
TAATGGGTGCCATTTCTGTAATAAGCCATTTGAGAAGTTAATGGCCAAGTACGGGGTGAGACATAAGTTAGCTACCGCTTATCATCCTCAAACAAGTGGTCAAGTTGAGGTCACGAACCAAGAGATTAAGCACATTCTAGAGAAAACTGTGAACCCAACACGGAAAGATTGTTCATTGAAGTTAGATGACGCTCTATGGGCTTATCGGACTGCGTATAAGACTGCTATTGGTATGTCCCCATACCAGATTGTTTTTGGGAAAGCGTGTCATCTACCGGTTGAACTTGAGAATCGTGCCTTATGGGCTACTCGTATGTTGAATTTAGATGAAAATTTAGCCGGAGAAAAGAGATTGTTGGAATTGACTCGCCTAGAAGAGTTTCGCATTGAAGCTTACGACAATGCTCGGATCTATAAAGAGCGCACTAAGCGATTTCATGATAAAAAGATCCTTGACCGCACCTTTAAGGTGGGTGATATGGTTCTTGTTTACTATTCATGCTTGAAACTTTTCCCGGGAAATATAAAATCAAAATGGTTTGGTCCTTATAAAGTGAGTAAAGTATTTCCTTCCGGAGCTGTAGAGGTAAGTCACTTGGATGATCAAAAGACTTTTGTGGTGAATGGCCACCGATTAAAGCATTACCTCGGGAATCAATTTGATAGGGAGGAAGAAGTATTTACTCTCGGCAATCCTAGTTACAACTAGATCATCGTGGAACTGAGTCGAGCTGACGACTATAACCTCAGAACTATTTCTTAAAAAACTATCTTTTAGGTAATTTTAGTTTGTTTTTGTTTCTGCTTTTAATAAAGTAGCATGAGCCTATTAAGGTTTTTTTCATCTCGCCATGCTCCGAGTCTCAGTTCGGAATAAACGAGGTTTTTTCCTTGATAGCCGCCATGTGAATTTTGTATTTTTAACTCTTTGGTTTTCCTTGTCATTGGTTGTATGAAATAAAGTGGCTTAATTTGTTTTTGGATATTCTATATCTAATTACTGCCACATTATTTTATAACTTCCATTGACATGTTATTAACGGTTTCGTGGAGTTTCTGTTTGGTTTTCTTAAACAGGTTTTCGTTTGCTTCTCCACGACGTGCTTGGACTACTACTATATTCTGCAATTACTTGAGAGCCGTTTCCAGAGCTAAGTCTTTTTCTTAAATTCTCCTTTTTCTTTGTCATTGGGGACAATTCCAAGTTGAAGTGGGGGGTAGGAGACTTAGCTATGATGTGCTATAATTGAAAATTAAATGAAACGGTGAAAATTGAAAAAATTGAACAAAAGCCAAATTAAGTATCTCGTACCCTTAGAATTTTGAGTTCTTAAACAATGAATTGATAGGAAAGGAACCAAGTTGCATGAGTACGTGATCATTTTATACTTATGTATAAATTTAAGGATATTCATGCCGACCGTTGCAAGTAGTTATTTATTATTCGATTACTCAATTTGATTCTACGAATACCACACGAATTATAATAACTGAAAGAATTATGTGTACATTGCGTAGATGATTGGTTATGTGAACTTAGTGTCGATATTTATCTATTGATGTATTCCTATATTCTGGCCATCAAACCGGAGTAATAAGCTTGAGAATTATCTGTGTTTTGACAATGCGTTAAACACTAGGCTTGTAGTAACATTACCAAAGTAGCTTCGCGCTTGTGGTAATATTCAATGCTGTCCACTAATCCGTGAGAGGGAGATTCTTTCAATGCATACTTTACCTTTAAAGCAAGTTTCTTTCTTGAGAAGTGGTAAAGCTTGAAATTATGAAAATAAGAAGAAATTCAAATTTCTAAGAGACTTTGAGTATTTTCTCGGTCTCCGAGTCCAAAAACCTTATGGATGACGCTCTTGCTTATTGCACCATGTCTTTAACCACTGCGAGGCTTAAGAAGTGGGAATACTGATGTTGGTAGGTTAAGACTGTGAAGTTAGCATAAACATTAATCTTTCCACGAATATATAAAACTAAATGCACATGCACACATCACGTCGATTCATAACAGGTAGTGAATAATGGATACCTTATGAGCATAAGTGGTATGAGTAGACTCGAGTTTCTTGTGTAAGTATGATTTGACCATGGAAGGTGTTGTCTTGGGGAATGACTTATTGATGCTTTGTTCGGGACGATCAAAGTCTAAGTGGGGGGTAGTTGATGACGGACAAATTATACTCGTAAAAGTCATCAACATTATCCTTAAATCGAGATTAATAATATATATTTTATATTAAATCACATGTTTATATTGATTATTTAATGTTGTGTGATTAATAAAATATAATTTGGTATTTATCCGTTTTTATTATTTAAATATGATTTACTTTGGGATAAATATTTATTTTGTAGATTGCGATTAATCGGAAGATATCTATTATCGGAGGAAAGAAATCTCAAAGGAAATAAAAGCAGAATTGGATTGCGTTGAAGATAAATACCGGAGCAGCATGAAACGTGGAGTAAAGCATGACAAGAGCCAGCGAGCCAATTAGAAATCATTGAGCTCGCTGGCAGTGAGCCCCTAACTCGCTGGGGGCGAGATCACCAAAAATCGAGGATCGGCCGGGAGTTATCTCTAATTATTTTGATATTTTGAAATATATCTTTAAATGAGCTTGAACCCCTATAAATAGATCTGTACGAATTTTATTATACACCATATACACGCTCTAGAAACACAATATTACAATACTTTTAGTTTATCAATATAGTTTTCTTATTTTATATTATGTTTCTTCATCACGGAGGCGATGGATTCATCGATTAGAGATTGCATTGAAGGATCGGAGGACCTTCCGTCTACGAGGGTAATATCTATCAAAATATGTCATTTTTATTCGTAGATCTATTTTATTTCGTTATGGAGTAGTCGTTTGTGTATTGATTTCGTGATGTAGTTAATTAACAAACCTATATTCATGTAGATCTAAGCCGTACGAAGGCGTTTTATGAGCAAATTATAGAGTCACCGGTCTAGATCTCCCACGGTCTATATGGTTAGATCTAGCCACCAAGATTCTAGTAATTTTCTGTGAATGACTTCGGCTACGTCGTGCTTTCTTTTTCTCATATAAACATGTAATAGATCTGGCCAATTTGTTACATCGTTCTCGTAATTAATATGATATATTGTGAAAATTTTCATGTTACTAGGACATTAGTTAGCCGATCGTTTAGGAGGTGTGCCAACCCATCCACGGTGGTTGCCTAGACTACGTGACAATTTTAGATCGGCATCCCTAGTTTGGTATCGCATGCTTGTTATACGATGTTCTATCCTGTCCAAGGAAGGATTCATAATTAAGCATAAAGATCTTCTATCCGTTCACGAATTTGATCTAGTTTAGGGGATGGTTCCCGTAGCCAGAATATAATCAACCTTAATGACTTTTCTATCTCGGCTTAGATATACATAAATGGGGGAGTAATTACTACTAGCGTAATCAATACCGTTTGTTAGAGTCTTATAAAACCATAAAAATAAGTGTTTTAGTGTTTTAGTCTTTGTGTTTTCTATCGTGTCAACCTTTATTTCTACGTTATTGTTGGTCGGAGACAGCCTTCAATCTATTTTTATTTTAATAACGTTGTACTTGTTTAAGCCGAGTCTTTGTGGGATCGACCTCGACTCTATCTAGCTATACTACGATTGAACCTAGTTCTCTTGCTAGTTGGTTATTTAGGTATCGAGTATTTTATTACTTGGACCATGCATCAAACGTCCCTTTAATCTTGACCATTTATTTGTTGACAAGATCAAGACTTGTAATATGTCCTTATCCTTGTAATCTTTCAATGTAACCTTTGATTAAATCGAGATTTACATTCAGCAGATTCATGTGTATGTAAGTCTGCTAAAATGCTTGTCAGTCAGTTGTCTGAAGTTTGCTTTGTTTATAAAACACTTCAGCTGAATGTCTTTTATCTAACTTTTAATTGTACAGTTAGAGTACACCATTTTGCATATAACTAAGTTCCAATCACCATTTAACTTATGGAACTTAGACCTTGTACAAAAGGTATATGTAATCAATTTAGGTCATCACAGACTTCCCTAAATTCTGATTCCATATCCTTGACTTTAAATACTAAGTTTGATCCCTTAACCTTCAATAACTGAGTTTGGACCCTCAGCCTTTAGTCTTCAGTAGGTTCCTAACTAGTCTACTGACCTAGTAACCTTACTGACCTAGATAGGTCTGCTGATAAAGTCAGCGGCCTAATTACAATGCTTGTTTGATCAAACCTATACAAAGAACAAACTCTAATACACCGATACATCTTATCTAAACATCTTTTTGCCTTTGCTCTAAAACAGCTAGTCTGGCACTCATCATTAAAACTTAAAATAAGTCCAAAAGCAAGAGATGCTCATTTCCTCGGATTTGTTAAGAAAGGTTTTTGGATTTGCTGAAGGCAATGGAGCACCAACAAACCCAGAAAGCATGGAATTTGCAAGATTAGCCTTTGTTGAATCAATCAAAACTGACTCGGATGTACCAGCATCTTTAGGTATCAATGTCAAATACATTTCTTATGAATACAACCTGCTGAGCAAGTATGTTGCAAGAAATTTGTTATTGTTGGTTGGATGCTATGATACACTCTCAAGGCCGAAAATTGACTTGATGATTTTCATCTCAAGAAGTATGAAATTTGAAAGGGCTGGATTCTTTGTGTATTACAAGAAGAAAGTAATGACAGAAGAGAGAGACTATAAAGAAAAGAATCAAGGAGAAGAATCATGTGAAGTATCATGGCTCAGGACTTTTCATAAAGGTCAAACCTTTAGGGTTACTGATTCAGAGCCTACTAAATCATCTAAAGATTGCTGATGTTGCTTCTCAAAGCATCAACAAGGCAAGATACAAGCCAGAAATCAAGACTCCTTCCTGTTTTAAATGATGATGAAGGAGATCAACCTGAAGAAGGTTATCAAAATCAAGAATTGAGAACCAAAAGGAAGGATGATTCTAAAGCAGCTGAGACAAGCAAAAATGCAGAGAAGAGAAAAGTTGCTGACACAAACTGAGATTCTCAAACCTAATAGGACCAAAAAACCAGCAGACTCTACAAAATCTGCTAATACTAGTGTTGCTGATGTGTCTCATACACCTGCTGAACCAACAAACAAGGCAGCTACACAAATTTTTAGTGAACAGGTCAATGAGGCATCTAGAAAAAGAAAATCTGGTAGCAAAGATACCCTTGGACAATCCTTGTTTGGATCCCCAGATAGACACTTAAAAAGAATCAAGCAAGTTGCTAAAAAGAAGGGTAGACATGGAAAAGGAAAACATTGAGAATTTTGGTAGGGCAAAGGGAAGAAGAAATAGGAGAAACGGAGGATGTTGAACAAGGATGCAAAGAGCCAACTGTGGAGGCTACTGAAATTGTACAAGACCCTGCTCAGACTGCCAAAACTCAGGATGAAGGAAAGATGGATGTCACCCCTACTGAGGAACATACAACACGGGGATAAGTGAGTGTTCAACAGTTTGAAGTGGTAGATACAAACATACATATTGAAAAGGTTACAGATGTATTTTTATATTTTAAAGAAAATTTGTCTCAATCGGTGGAGACTTTTGGATGTCAACAAGCTGAAACTCAACTTGTTGCAAGAAAACATACTAGTCCTTATGTCAGGAGGCCTAGGAAGCAAAAGGAGGATCCAGACTTCAAGAAGATCCAAGAATATTTGGCATTGAAGTTTTGATTCTACAAAAAGCAAAAGCCTGTAGCAGACCCCATGAAAGGTTTTGAAAAATGGGTTTTTCAAGCTTTTGGAGTGGAGAACTTGCTAAGACGTATAGACACATCTTTGTTACAAATGAGAATATTGGGGATTATTGAAGATGGAAGAAATAAAGGCAAAATCATGTTTAGAGATCCAAAATTTAGACTTTTTTGTGATAGTGATGATTCATCCTCTGACTCTGATGATCATCATCCTGTGCACCCTGGAGAAACTAGTGGAGTTGAAAAAGAGAGGTCCATTGAACCTACTCAATAAGGTTCTGCTGAAACAGAAAAGAAGCACCCTCCTGATAAGGGACAGTCCACTAGAGATCAGAAGACTGTTGAGATTGATGAAGATGAATTGTTGACATCTTTTGCTGATGAACTAGAAACACAGCTCGATGCAACAACAATTCTTGACGGTGCTGAAGAACTGATAGATGCAGTATATGAGGAATCTATTCAATTTCAAGATATGATTGACACTGATGGAACTTTGTCCAATGCTGCTATGGAATTGAGTGCTATTTCTACAATGAAGGCAATCTAGGAAGAAAACCTAGCATTTTTCAAGACACTACTGCATATGTGGTTCAGTCTGTTGAGGATCAGACAGCAACTGAACACAGGTTGGAACTAGTGGTTCAATTCACCGAGGAACAGACAATGATTGGACAAAGGTTGGAACTTTTGATGGGATTGGAGGAATCCCTTATCACCAACATGGAGCCAGCTGAGGATGCTGCTCTTACTAAAAATGTAAAGGAAGCTACTGAAGAACAATCTGATGATCAACTTCTTGATTATAGTGGTAGTGCCGAGGAGTTTGAATTACCACCTCAAGACCCTATCCATGAAAATGTTGAATTGGATGAGAGAAGTCCTAAACTTTTTGAATGGGATAGAACAAGGGCTATTGTGGTAAGACAACTAGACCAGAGGATGATTTGTTACAACTTGCTAGAAACATGGCAGGTATTGTTGCCATAATACCAAGTTATATCTTGGAAGAACTAAAATATGTTAGTGAGGACATTACACAGTTGAGAATTAGGTAAGAAGTAGTAAACAAAGATTTGAAGATTTGGTCAATCTGGTGGAAAATAGAGGAAGGACTACTGAGACAATTGCATCAAATCTCACTGAGGGTACAATTTATATGTAATGATATATATCATGAGATATCTCAAGTCAAGATTGACTATGCAAGAAGAGACAAGAAACTCACTGAGGAGATTTCCAACCTACATAAGAAAGTTGATAAACTTACTAAGAACTCATCCTCCACTTCTATTGATCTTAAACTGTTAGAAAGGGTCAATATGCTGGAACAAACTATAGAAGGCCGGATTACTTCAATTGATACAAGAATAGAAATAATGGAAGGACAACTGAACAATCTGGTAGCTACACAGAAAGTAGTTTTAAGTCTGTTGCACCGTCTTATTGATGATGTCAATAAGGGAGAAGTGGAAAAGACAGCAGAAGCAAAAGAAGCAGGCGGGATTTATCAGAAGAGAAAATTTGAAGTTGAAATTAATGAATATAGGACCCCTTTACCTGGAAGAGTTTAGTTGACTGATGAGTTGCTGAAAGAATTTACATCTTCCTATAACTCAAGAAGAAAACCTTACATTGAAATGAATTTTCTTGAGGGTCTACACTCTTTCCTTGGATTGAAATTATGGGAAGTAAGGAATCCTTAAGAGCAACTGCAAGAGGAAGTTCAAAAGGAGGCTCAACTAGTGGAAGAGAACAGTCTGTTGAACAAAGATTAAGGGGACTGTCAACAAAAGACACCATGGAAGAATTCAAGCTGGCATACATGAGAGATGGATTTAACTGGCAATGAGTCAGGCTAACCCTTGATGAGGCTTGGAAATGGTGGAAGATGGTACTCACTTGGATTGATTTCTCTTGAATTGAAAATCAATGGATAGAAGAGATGCACAGAGAATTCAAGGAGTATCAAAGGAAGAGAGAACAAGACAGAAACTAGCAAACTTTTCATACTTTATCTTATGCTAAATCTAGTTGTAATAATTTTTGAACAAATTGGAAAATTAAATGAAATATATGAAGTTTGTTCTATTTTAAGTATTTCTATCTTTTTTCTTTGTTGTAAGGAAGGTATTGGAATCATCACTAAAAAAGGGTAATTGTTGAACATATTTTAGGTTTAATGAAGAGTGCCAGACAAGCTGTTAAAGAGCAAAGGCAAAAATATGTCTAGAATTAATGTATAGGCTTACTAGAGTTTGATCTTTGTATAAGTTTGATCAAACAAGCATTGTAAAGAGGCCAGCTGACATGTTCAACAAACCTATATAGATTAGGTGTTCAGAAGAGTCTAGGACCTACTGAAGACTGAAGGCTGAGGGTTCAAACTCAGTTATGAAGGCTAAGGGTTCAAACATAGTATTGAGTTTATAAGACAAGGATATGGGTGTTGGAAGTAGTGCCCGAAAGACAATTTTGGTAATTGTTTTTATAATTAGTAAATGATAGATTTATTCTCATGTTATTGTGTACTTCGTGCTCATAAGTAATACACTACTGAAAACCCCAAGTTGTATTATATGTAGCCATATAACTTAGTGTACCGTCTCACGTGAGGATTAAGTTAATGGTGATACACTTAAACTATTAGTCCATGGTGAAATTAATCAATGTATGGGGTTTGTTGATTAAACCACCATTAATGCGCCCAGAACACTTTTAGGTGTGACCGTCTTATCTGGACCGTCGATATTGGTTATCTAAGTGGGGTATTTACATATGATGTAGTCAAATAGCACTGGACCGATTTAATCGGCATTTCTCATATAATTTCGTGATTGAGAAATCTTATAAAATCACAAGATGATCATATATGGATTAACCTTAATCTTGAAGTCATTGCAGACACCTGCGTGTTTCAAGATAGGGTTGGATGTGTTCATTAAGGATTACTAAGAGGCACGGTCCGAATTACTTTCACGTTGCACTATTCTGCAATGAGTGAGGAGTGTGTGTCTTACAGATATGGAATTCATTCCTTCCTGTGGGAAGTAGAAAGACAATCCCCTTATTTGTTGATCCTAGAAACTAATCTGTCCGCATAGTTCATATTGGTTATCAACAAATTGATCACTAGTGGGTTAATGGTAAATAAAGATAAGATGTAATGAAGAAGGTTTACAGAAACATTCCTGCTTCATTACGGATAGTCTATGAAGGGTTAGACTATATGTAATGATTGTATCAATGGACACTTATTGACACGACTTTATGAGAATAAGTTATATCTATAATCGATAGAGTTCAGTTTCGAATTTATGGTGCCATAATTCTGGAATTAATAAGCTGATTAGAAATGTTATGTTCAATGAATATTTTATTCAATTTATTGTAGCTACTAGTTATAGGTTCATGGTCCCCGGGTTGGCTCCTAACGCATGAGTGAATTCTCATATTGTGGAACCTCGAAAATAAATTAAATAATGGTCTATTTAATGAATATGCGAATATTATTTATTCGGTAAATAATATATGTAATATAGAAAAGACATTTTCTATTGTCCCAGTTGGCATTAAAAAGTGGCGCCACTTATTTTTGATTTTGGGAAAAGAAATTTTCTCCAAATTAATTATCATGTGGACAATATAATTATTTATGTGTTAATTAAGTATAAATAAGAAATTACTTTTCTTATTGGATAAATATGTAATTTGTTTTCCTATTGTATAAAGATTTTTATTTTCCTTAAAGGAAAAGATAAATAGGTGTGTATAAGATAAACTCTCAAACTATTTGGTTATTAGACTATATAAACAGAGTTTCTCTCAACGCCAAATTATGGATTCCAACGTGATTTTTAGAGAAAAACCAACGCCATTTACAAATTAAAATGGGGAGAAATTTTGTTTTCTTGTCTTAGCCATTGGGAAGAAGAAAAACGAGGTTTTTTTAAGGCATATTCAAGGAGGTTTGAATACGGGATCGACGTCCTCCAGTCGTCACTTGGAGATACAATCTGGAAGGTCATCTCGATTCGGTCGGGTAATCTCGTAACATTTTCTTTAAGGTATTAATTAATCGTTTATTATTTAATTAGATCACAAAATTTTTGCTTCCGATATAGATCTTGATCTACTCAAGATCTAGATGAATCTGTGTGGGTTTTGACTGAATTTGGTCGATTAATTAAATATGAACGGATTCATTAATTAAGGGTGGAATTGTATTAGAATTGTACGTTGCATCTTTTATAGTTTTTAAATATATATATATATATATATATATATATATATATATATAAATATATATATATATATATATATATATATATATATGATTGAATATTGTGGTTGACCGTTAGATCTACTGAGAAAAATCCATTCGATTTAGACAAATCGATTTAGAAAAATGGGTTTACATATATATATATATATATATATATATATTTATAGATATATATATATAAATTCGATTTAGATAATTCTCATCTATATTCGATTTTGATTTCTTACAATATTCGATTTTGATTCTTTACAACTTGAGTAAATACAGCTTTAGCAGCTAGAGATTCAAGAAGCTATTGGTGGTGTCACTTCTAATTAATCTCATTTTTTATTCCATTATATAAAAACACAACCCATCACAAACTCCCCCAATGAAAAGATCTTGCTCAGCTCCTCTTCTTGGTGAGAAAAGTAAGAGGCTGTGTTCTCAGGTAAATCTCCTTCACTTTTGTTTCAATGGAAGTGCAATTGATAGGGAGTGATAGAAGTTTTGCTTGAATTGAATTATTTTTGTTTTCTGTTGTTTTTTTTTGAATTGAAGTTTTGCTTGAATTGAATTGAAGTAAGAGACTGTGTTCTTCTCTTTTTGGGTCTTGGCGGTGGTGATGATAACTCTGTACTATACGGAATGGCTGCAATGTGTTTTTTTAATCTGTGTGAAATGCTTGTTTATCTGCAGATTTAGTAGTATGGAGCTTGATTTTAGGTGTAATAATGTTCATTTTTTGTGTGCACATGGATGGTTCTATTGTTCCTTGTTATCCTCCCTAATTGGGATTTTTTTCTTTTCTTTCCAAGTTAGTAGAATCAAGTTGCAGCTCTAACTCAAACAAGATATCTATTGCTGGGATGTCTTCTTCTCGAACTTCTAGTTCGAGACTAACTTGGAGTCCAAAGCATGATGCTGTTTTAAGGAACCTTATCTCGCAAGAAAATTACTGTCTAAGAGACCCAACAACTGGTCTAAGCAAAACGCTTGACAGGAATGCTTTATTTGTCCGCTTCGGATTGATGGTTGACTGTTCTTACAAGGATAGTCAAATCATATATGCGATTAGAAGAATGAAACTTGATTGCAAGAGGTTTTGTAAGGTCATGCATAGTTTCCAGGAAGATCAAATCCGGATTCTTAAAGATATGGAAACGCAGAAGCGTAAGGTAGTGTATTTGGTTTATGTCTTCATTATTTACTTTCACTCTTTTAGGGAACCATTGTATGTAAATTGTGATGTGTGTTATAACATTGTGCTTACTTATGTTTGAGTCAGGATAAGGCCGCGCCCGAGAGAAGGACTCACTTCTCATCTCCCAAAACTCACTTCAAAACCAAAAAGATCCTTCAAGAACTTCAATTTTGAGGTGGCGTATTTGGTTTATGCCTTCATTATTTACTTTCACTTTTTCAGGGAACCACTGTATGTAAATTGTAATATGTGTTTTAACGTTGTACTTATTTATTTTTTGAGTCAGGATTACGAAAATAACAAGCCATTGAAGAAGTTTAGTAATTTTTCACATGGTTTACCAGACTCTGGACTGAGTTCAAGCTACGAGAACAATAGGAGCTTAATGTCAGTCAACCCGGGTTTCATTGACACTAAAGTTGTAGAAACACAAGACATCCAAATAAACGACACTTCCAAGGGAGCTGACTTGGAATGGAGTGCTCAGCAATGCATTAATGATGTTGAGGCTAACTTTGGGAATCTGAGTACTCCAGATTTTGTTGCTGCATCGCTTTTTTTTAAAGATTCCAATATGCGTGAGTTGTACACGCCGGCGTCACTGACCCGTAGGGAAGCATTGGTACTTACTTTTTGTAAGAGTAATCCCACATGTCCATAGTGCGTGTGGTGATGGATGTCAAAAGTTGCAAGATAGGTATGTATTGGGTTGTTACAAGCTTTACTTGAGTTGCAGAAACCACAGAGGCTAGTAGTTATTTGTTCCCTCCCTTACAAGCTCCAGAAAGCAGTACCTGGAATTTTGGATGTATTGGGATTGCTACCCCAGGAATAATATTATTAGGTAACCGTGTCAAAGTGAAAGACTATGTATATTTTTCTGGTAAAACTCCATTTAACCCTGTATGTGCAGCCCTTGCATTTGTGTAAGGACTTCAATCATTGAAAGTTGAACTATTTATTTGCTTGATACGGTATTTACAATTTAGGGTAATGTGTGGTCTCCTTTCTTTTTTTCTATGTGGTCCTTTGTAATATTTACTTTGGACTTTGTAACTACTTTTGCACTGCCCAAAGCCTTGTGACTGTTCACCATTTGGATTGACCCAAGTCACATTATTATTGCTTATACGAATGCAAGTAATTGGATTTGTTGCTTGCTATGCTATACTTTAAAGCAGAATATAGAGGAAAAGACAACACATCGATGTAGAAAAGACAAGATAAAGGAAAATTACAAAATATATTGTGAAGCATCTGTTTGTAATACTCTCATGAAGAAATATTATATTACTTCCGTCCCAAAATATAAGCTCATTTTGACTTTACACGCATTTTAAAAAACTTAATAATTGAGATCTTTTTTAAATGTAAATTATTGTATTGATTTTTAGAGGTGGCTAATAATATTTCATTGTTTAGTGTGAAACTGAAAACTATGTAATTGTGATCAGTGGCGAAGCCAGAACAAAATTTTAACAGGGTCCGTAAATATTTTATACACTAAATATTTTTTTACCGGGTCCAAAATATTTTTTTAAAGATAAAACGTGTAGTATTTTGATGTTTCACCGGGTCCATGGACCCGGTTTGCTATACGTGGCTCCGCCACTGATTGGGATGTGAAAGCATTATATTCGTGTGAACCTCGATTAATGATCTTACTTCGTATGATCAATCGGGATCATAGTAATCGCATTAATCGAAAACCGAAAACACTTAAACCGTGTTTGTTTGGTCGGTTTCAACAAACCTAGAAACCAAACGCTAATATCGGTTTGGTTTCAATTTTAAAATGATTAAACGGTATAAAATCGGACCGGACCGCTAATATCGGTTTGGTTTCAATTTTAAAATGATTAAACGGTATAAAACCGGACCGGACCGTATATACACAACTATGGATCAAATTAATACTTTGAAAACAAAATAGAAGAAGGAACATACCTGGCGAGAAGTTACTTCAACTGGACTTAGATGGGAGGAGGAACAAACTTTTCCAATATTGTGAAGAAGGAAGCAATGCAGTTGGAAAAAAGATGCAAATCTTTAAAAAATCAAAGATGCTGCTACATGCATTCCTCATCAGATAAACACCATGTCTCTAAGTCAGAAACAAGAATAGCTGTGACAGAAGAAGAATTTTGATGTCTAATTAAACTCCATACCTTAGTTGGATGAGATAAATATGAAGAAAATTGCCTGATAATAAACCAAAAAATTGATTAAAATGATGGGAAACAACTCTGAAGTAGAAATGCTCCTGTGTAGTAGTAATTATCAGTTTCAACTTCAAATTCCAAAGCGAATAATTAAATTTGGAGTTTTCATCTCAAGTAGTCTAAATAAATTAGGGTATTTCATCTATGAGTGTGACATGGTAAATTTCTACGTGTATTGTTGTTTTTGTTGGACCTATTTCTCCATTGGATTGATCTTTATAATCTGCTCGATTTTTGTCCCCATTCACGTTCGTGAAATAAAGCATTGGTCCCTAGCAATCATCAACAAGAAAGAAAGCAAATTTCAGTATCTAGATTCACTTGACAATGTCAATTATGATGTTTTGAAAATACTGGTAAGTTTAAAGCTTTTAGGATAATAATTTGAATACAATGTTATGTTTTGGCTTATTATTGTTTTGTCTGCCTTTTTGAAGTAGTCTGATTATCATGATTTCCCCACTCTCACCTAACTTCTGCCGCCTCTCTCACTTTTTTTTTTTTCTACTTTTTCTTTTAGTCGCGTTTTTGATAGGTTGTTTTTTTTTTAACTTTGTTTTTTGTTCATATCAAGGCAAGATATATCGTCGATGAAGTGAATGATAAGAATGGTAAAGTGATTGTAGAGTGCTTCAGCTCCAGCTCCAGGGACGTTTCCAAGGCTACACGAAGATAGGAAGTCTAATACTTTGGTACTCCTACCGTCTCTCCCGACTTGGTTGGACACCGGCTAGGATGTAATTTCTTTATGTATTTTATGAGGGATGTATGGATATGTTTTAGTACTGTTTTCTTTAACGTTTGTCTATAAAACGAAATTTAAACTGAGATTTCATACAAAACTGAACAAGTGATCGGAAAAGCGTAGGTTTTAACAGACCAATCCAGCATGAAATGGTTATGTTTTTTTTAAAGAAATTTGTTTTTTCCTTTTATTTATGTCACATTACACACGTTGTCCCCACTATGACTCAAAACCCAAAATATCGAAAAAATGGTCGTATCATGCCAGCACATCATTACCTCCCCCAGCACCTCTCCTCACCCCAATCTGCGTTTCATTTTCATTTAATTCTCATCTACCTTCCAATTTGCTTCATCTTCATTCTCATCTGCTGAGTTAAAGATGATAATCCTTTTCCGGTAAATTACTCACCCATTTTCTGTTCTTCACCATATTTATTTAATTGAATTGAATAACCTAACATCGAGATTCGATTTGGACAATTCTCATCTATATTCGATTTTGATTCTTTCAAACAGTAAATACAGCTTTAGCAGCTTGAGAGTAAATACAGCTTTAGCAGCTAGAGATTCAAGAAGCTATTGGTGGTGTCACTTCTAATTAATCTCATTTTTTTCCATTATATAAAAACACAACCCATCCCAAACTCCCCCAATGAAAAGATCTTGCTCAGCTCCTCTTCTTGGTGAGAAAAGTAAGAGGCTGTGTTCTCAGGTAAATCTCCTTCACTTTTGTTTCAATGGAAGTGCAATTGATAGGGAGTGATAGAAGTTTTGCTTGAATTGAATTATTTTTGTTTTCCTGTTGTTTTTTCTGTTGAATTGAAGTTTTGCTTGAATTGAATTGAAGTAAGAGACTGTGTTCTTCTCTTTTTGGGTCTTGGCGGTGGTGATGATAACTTTGTACTATACGGAATGGCTGCAATGTGTTTTTTTAATCTGTGTGAAATGCTTGTTTATCTGCAGATTTAGTAGTATGGAGCTTGATTTTAGGTGTAATAATGTTCATTTTTGTGTGCACATGGATGGTTCTATTGTTCCTTGTTATCCTCCCTAATTAGGATTTTTTTTTCTTTCCAAGTTAGTAGAATCAAGTTGAAGCTCTAACTCAAACAAGATGTCTATTATTGGGATGTCTTCTTCTCGAACTTATAGTTCGAGACTAACTTGGAGTCCAAAGCATGATGCAGTTTTAAGGAACCTTATCTCGCAAGAAAATTACTGTCTAAGAGACCCAACAACTGGTCTAAGCAAAACGCCTGACTGGAATGCTTTATTTGTCCGCTTCGGATTGATGGTTGACTGTTCTTACAAGGATAGTCAAATCATATATGCGATTAGACGAATGAAACTTGATTGCATGAGGTTTTGTAATGTCATGGATAGTTTCAGGAAGATCAAATCCAGATCTTAAAGAAAGATATGGAAACGCAGTGCGTAAGGTAGTGTATTTGGTTTATGTCTTCATTATTTACTTTCACTCTTTTAGGGAACCATTGTATGTAAATTGTGATGTGTGTTATAACATTGTGCTTACTTATGTTTGAGTCAGGATAAGGCCGCCCGAGAGAAGGACTCATCCCTTCATCTCCCAAAACCAAAAAGATCCTTCAAGAACTTCAATTTCGAGGTGGCGTATTTGGTTTATGCCTTCATTATTTACTTTCACTTTTTCAGGGAACCATTGTATGTAAATTGTAATATGTGTTTTAACGTTGTACTTATTTATTTTTTGAGTCAGGATTACGAAAATAACAAGCCATTGAAGAAGTTTAGTAATTTTTCACATGGTTTACTGGACTGGGGCGAGTTCAAGCTACGAGAACAACATGAGCTTAATGTCACCAAACCGGGTTTCATTGACACCGAAGTTGTAGAAACACAAGACATCCAAATAAACGACACTTCCAAGGAGCCGACTTGGAATGGAGTGCTCAAAGAATGCATTAATGATGTTGAGGCTAACTTTGGGAATTTGAGTACTCTGCATTTTGTTCTTTGCATCGCTTTTTTTTAAAGATTCCAATATCGTGAGTTGTACACGCGGCGGCCATCGAATTCCGTAGGGAAGCATTGGTACTTACTTTTTGTAAGAGTAATCCCACATGTCCATAGTGCGTGTGGTGATGGATGTCAAAAGTTGCAAGATAGGTATGTATTGGGTTGTTACAAGCTTTACTTGAGTTGCAGAAACCACAGAGGCTAATAGTTATTTGGTCCCTCCTTTACAAGCTCCAGAAAGTAGTACTTGGAATTTTGGATGTATTGGGATTGCTACCCCAGGAATAATATTATTAGGTAACCGTGTCAAAGTGTAAGACTATGTATATTTTTCTGGTAAAACTCCATTTAACCCTGTATGTGTGATGACGGTCAAATTATACCCGTAAAAGTCATCAACGTTGACCTTAAATCGAGATTAATAATATATATTTCGTATTAAATCACTCGTTTATATTTATTATTTAATGTTAAGTGATTATTAATATGATATTTGGTATTTATCTATTTTTATTATTAAAGACCGATTTATTGTGCGATAATTGCTGATTTTGTAGATCGTGATAAATCGGGAAGATAAATATCGCGCAATCGAGAAATCTCAAGATAATAGAGGAAGAAAATCGGAGCATTAAATGAAAGATTAATCAGATCAACACGCAAGCGTGCAGTAGGGAGCAAGATAGACGAGAAAAATGATTAACGTGTGCAAAAGTAGGTTCGGTCGACCGAGCCTATAGCTTCGGTCGACCGAGTGGGGTGCTTCGGTCGACCGAGTATGTCGGCTCGGTCACTTTTCGGATTTTTTCGTATTTACCTTCTAGATCCTTCATAAGTCGGCAGAAACCCCTATATAAGCAGCAGCTACGAGAAATTGTAAAAGACACCAACACACACCTTGAATACCTTAGAATATCATTCAATAAAATCACTCTATTCATATCTTGATTCAATGTAGTTTATTGAGGGTGTTTCCAGCAATTTAAGGGCTGCAAATATGTAAGCTCTTATTTTCTGTTTCTTTTATTTGAAGTAATTAATCCCTCCCAATTATGCTTTATTGTTTGAGTTAGTTAATTCATAGCTAGATGATGTAGATCTAGGTTATGACGTTAGGGATGTGGCGACGCCTTGTCTATGAGGATCCCATAACCTACGTCATATGTTTAGTTTCTATCCATGAATCTGCTTAGTTTAATTAATGCGTATCTAAGTAGTTTATATGATTTCTTTACTGAATGACTCATTAACTCGCTCGTATGATGAAAAACGAGAAATATATATTCGGGATTGAATCGGGGAAAAGACCATTCGGTCGACCGAGCCCAAACTATTCGGTCGACCGAGCCCTCTGTTCATCCGTTAGATAGCCATGTCTTTATGGTTAGGTTAACTTAATAGAATTTATTATCTCGGTAGGTATGGCTATGGCTACGTTACTCGCTTAGTTTAATTAAAATGTGTAAAAGGAAATACCAATATAAAACTCTTAGGTAGGCTTATGAATTGATCTTGGACGTTCAAATATATCTAGGTAGGTTTATATTTGGGGATTGCTAGCACTGCTTATACATACGTCGTAGATTAGCATGAGACTATAACTTGGTAATTGCTAGTTGGACGAGAGCTTGAGTGATCGTTTGGGAAATCGCGCTAACCATAGGAATGTTGCCTGGGCGAGGTGTACGGTCAATATCGGCATCCTTAGAGTCGTAAGCGTGTGAGTTATATGAGATGGAGGCACTAAAAGGCGAAGTCACGTAACAATATCACAAAGGATTTAGTGACTTCACGGTGCTAAGTCAAGTTAAAGAGGATGACTCCCGTAGCCAATCTAAGATAGATACAAACGGATTGACAATTAATAAGTTCGATTTATTATATAAATTATCTAGGTCCAAACGATAAAGACTATAATTGGGGAGGTTAATTACGTTGTGTCGAGTCGTGTCTTTACCTTTCTTGTCTTATGTTGGTCGTAGACCGCCTCTATGTCCTTGACATGTTTAATTAATTGTTTGTACATAAGATGATCCACAATTGGTTCCCTGTGGGATCGACCTTGATTCACTATATTATACTCTGATGGGCCTAGTCCTCTTGCTAGTATTGGTTTATGGTGGTCAAGTATATTATAACTGATTGACCCCGTCATCAAGTTTTTGGCGCCGTTGCCGGGAACCAACGGTCAATTTTATATATAAATAATTTTCTTATTCATGTCAAGTTTTCGGTTTTAGAGTGCTGCTTTTACGTTTTGAGTCCTTCGGTTTATGCGCTTCATCTGAAAATTCCACTTAAAAATAAAATAAAATAAAAATAAAATAAAATTTTATTCGGTCGACCGAGAGACCTCATTCGGTCGACCGAGCACTTATAATATTTTTGTTTTGTCCTGTTCTGTTTACACGGTTTCTGATTTGTGTTTTTCGAATCTGGAATTTCGCGTGTCTGTTTATCCTCAGATGTTTAATCCGTGAGTCTGATAGCGACATGGGAAACCATGTTAAAATCGATCTACGATGCTGCTTTGTTTTCTTCCGCTTGCGAAACCAGGAAAGCAATAATCAGTGATAATTTTCAAGGGCGCCGAGAAAATAACCCAGCAAACATGTGGAGCTACGAATCTAAAATGGGAAAAGCAATGGAAGCAATACCTTTAAAGCACCAAGATGGCTCCGGCAAAAAAATTTTAAAGGCTTAAATTCTTCGTGGTACAATGTTGAAGGCAAGGTACTACCCTTTTTTTGCTTACGTTTTATTACCTTTTGGTTTTTTTGAGCATAAGTTAGCCTATACATGAATCTTAGTAAGAATCTTAGCCCGGAGTTGGTTTGTGAGAATAATTTTATTAGTGTGGAAGGTTCTGCCCCCAAATCTATCTCATCTAGAGGGTGTAGGGAAACATGTAGTAGTTGAAGGAAGCAGTGAATAAAGAGTTCCTCGTAGTTCTGTTAAAATCTCATGGTCCTATGCATGAAATTACTTCTACTGGCCAGGGGAGCAACAAATTGTGTAGTTTAAACATTCAAAATCTAAAGAAGACGTTGAGTTTTGAGAGAACACAATCTTACGCTTTACGAGTTTTATGGTGATGGCTTCTCGGTGAACCCACCTTAAATGAAAACGAGATTACGCTTTGGGTGACAATTTAAATCGGAGACTCTTAGTACATTGGTTCGAAATGGTCAAACCATGGTCGGGCGAGTTTAACCGAGCTTGGCTCAATCGACTCCCTCCACGTGTGATGTACGCATTCAGCGATTCGACAAGACTTAGCATAGCCGATAAGCCTTCGGGCTAAGCGGGGCTTATCTTGGACGGATTGGCCTGAATCATCACATATGTTCCAACGAATAAGACGGCATAGGCTTGCCTACATAACCGACCTTATTCGAGTACTTTGATTCATTGTTTCTTATTGTCAAGGCCAAAACCGTATGTTAGCCGAGTTTCTTAGAATTCACTAATTCCTAAAACGAGCCGAGGTAAGAGCTTTGTATAAATGGTATGGATAAATGTCGTTTCCTAGGTCTCACAACCAAGGGAAGGTTATTAATCCATAAAGCGACAAGCCCACCTCATATAATGCTCGGAGGGTCAAAGTCCAAGAACCAAGAATGATAACCCGACAAGGATACTTTTGGAAAGTCGAAATGAGGACTTTAAACTCGTAACTACTTCTTTAAAACCCTTAGTATTTCTTTTTAGGATTTTAGGTTTTTCTTTCTTTGAGTCCAATAAGAGTAACGTGAAATATGTTGAGGTTTTTTATTTTGCCGTGTTCCAATGGCCATTGGGCTAAGGATGTGCAAAACTTTTTTACTCAATATAGGCCACGTGAAATAGAGTTCCGTAGGAGAGTCGAAAAATTGCTAAAGAAAAGGAAATTTAGCAAACAACCTTAAGATGGAAGCATTAAGAGAGCTTGAGAATTAATGAAAATGTAACAGAGAATGATTGGTGCGAACAAGAACAATTTTGGTCAACTTCCAAAATCTTTTAGAATGGTGATCCAAGTGAAAATTCAAAGTGATGTGCAATTCATTCTGCAATTATCCTTACCTTTCCTTTTACACTTTTTCACCTTCAAACTTTTCGATCCTCTCACCAATATGCCCCAACAGTTCACATTTCTACCCATTCTTTCATCGCCTCTCTTTCTTTCCATCCGTTTCACTCTCCCACCCAATCTCAATGCCTTAACCATTTTCAACCCACCCATAAACACAATTTCTTACCCACCCTTTATCTTTTCTTCCCATCCTTATGTGTATCTTTTTCTAAACCCATCATAGTCTCAACCTCCATTTTGTTTACACAATACCTATGTGTTGCGGAATTTGAAATATTGCTAAGCTTTAATGATTATCTTTTATCATTTTGATTTTCATGATCCTAGTTGGGGTAAGTGTAGCTCTGACCTAGCTAGATTTTAAAGGTTTTTGGTTCGATCAAAATACAACCTATCTTTCTCTTTGGAAGTTTTACATTTCACACTTTTCCGATTGTTCCGGCATTTCTAGATGATAAATTTTGTTCTACATTATCACACCGATCGGACCTTGTTGATGACGGTTATGACTTTTACGTGATACATTGGGTTATTAGTAATTTTAGGAGTAGCTACATCTCCTAAGTTGTTGATATCCAATGCAAGCGAAAGTTTCTGCGCTAAGTATTTGATTTTATCTTTAGCCAATAGGTCGCATTGAATCTGTTATACCTTACCAAGTTTCTCTTTTCCTGGATTGAATACCTTTTCAATCAAGTCACCCTCGTGTTTTCCCACATGGGGTTATGCTTTTTGATCTTTGTCTTATCCACCCGGTTTTTAGATGAAGACTACCATCTTTAGTTGCTTGTTTATTTTTCTTTATATTTAGTATTTTTCTTGTCTTTGGTTGTATAAAATAAAGTGGCTTAAAATGTTTTTCGGTATTTATACCTCATTACTGCCACATTATTCTATAACTTCCATAGACATGGTGTTATTAACGGTTTCGTGGAGTTTGTCTGCTTATACTGAGTTTTCACTTGCTTCTCCACAACGTCTTTGACATTTACTCGATATTGTTCCTTTACTTGAGAGCCGTTTCCAGAGCTAAGTCTTTTTCTTAAATTCTCATTTATTTTTGTCATTGAGGACAATGCCATGTTTAAGTGGGGGGTAGGAGGCTTAGCTATGTTGTTATGATTAAAATTTGAATGAAACGGTAGAAAAATTGAAAAATTGAAAATTTGAATACATACCATATTATTTATCTCGTACCCTTAGAATTGTGAGTTCCTAGCTAAGAATTGATAGGAAAGGAACCAAGTTTCATGAGTACGTGATCATTTTATACTTATGTTAAGTAAATTTAAGGATATTCATGCTCGTTTTTGCAAGTAGTTATTTATTATTCAATTACTCAATCACGTGAATCGAGTATACCGCGCCAAATCATAATAATCAAGAAATTATGTGTACATTGCATAGATGATTGGTTATGTGAACTTAGTATCAATATCTATCTGCTGATGCATTCTTATCTTTTAGCCATTAAAGCAGAGTAATAAGCTTGAGACGTACCTGTGTTTTAGCAATGCTTTAAAACACTGGGCTTGTAGTAACATTACCAAAGTAGCCCCGCGCTTGTGGTAATATTCGATGCTATACATGATCTAAGATAGGGGGATACTCTAAAAAAATTTCTTCCTTGAGATTAATAGTATTTGAAAAATATGAAGATATGAAAAAATATTCAACTCTTTAAGAGGCTTTGAGTAGTACTCGGTCTCCAAGTCCAAAAACCCTATAGATACGCTCTTGCTTATTGCTCTAGTACTTCAAAAATTTAAAGGCTTGAGAAGTATGAATGCTGAGGTTGGTAGGTTGAGATTACGAAGTTGGCATAAACTCTAATCTTGCTACGAATATATAAAACTAAATGCACATGCACACATCACTTCGATTCATAGTAAGTAGTGAATAATGGATATCTTATGAGCATGACTAGTATGAGTTGACTTGAGTTTCTTGTGTAAGTATGATTTGACCATAGAAAATGTTGTCTTGGGGAATGACTTATTGATGCTTTGTTCGGGACGATCAAAGTCTAAGTGGGGGGTAGTTGATGACGGTCAAATTATACCCGTAAAAGTCATCAACGTTGACCTTAAATCGAGATTAATAATATATATTTCGTATTAAATCACTCGTTTATATTTATTATTTAATGTTAAGTGATTATTAATATGATATTTGGTATTTATCTATTTTTATTATTAAAGACCGATTTATTGTGCGATAATTGCTGATTTTGTAGATCGTGATAAATCGGGAAGATAAATATCGCGCAATCGAGAAATCTCAAGATAATAGAGGAAGAAAATCGGAGCATTAAATGAAAGATTAATCAGATCAACACGCAAGCGTGCAGTGGGGAGCAAGATAGACGAGAAAAATGATTAACGTGTGCAAAAGTAGGTTCGGTCGACCGAGCCTATAGCTTCGGTCGACCGAGTGGGGTGCTTCGGTCGACCGAGTATGTCGGCTCGGTCACTTTTCGGATTTTTTCGTATTTACCTTCTAGATCCTTCATAAGTCGGCGAAACCCCTATATAAGCGGCAAGAATCTACGAGAAATTGTAAAAGACACCAACACACACCTTGAATACCTTAGAATATCATTCAATAAAATCACTCTGTTCATATCTTGATTCAATGTAGTTTATTGAGGGTGTTTCCAGCAATTTAAGGGCTGCAAATATGTAAGCTCTTATTTTCTGTTTCTTTTATTTGAAGTAATTAATCCCTCCCAATTATGCTTTATTGTTTGAGTTAGTTAATTCATAGCTAGATGATGTAGATCTAGGTTATGACGTTAGGGATGTGGCGACGCCTTGTCTATGAGGATCCCATAACCTACGTCATATGTTTAGTTTCTATCCATGAATCTGCTTAGTTTAATTAATGCGTATCTAAGTAGTTTATATGATTTCTTTACGGAATGACTTGTTAACTCTGTTCTGTATGATGAAACGCTGAGAAATATATATTCCGGGATTGAATCTGGGGGAAAAGACCATTCGGTCGACCGAGCCCAGCTATTCGGTCGACCGAGCCCTCTGTTCATCCGTTAGATAGCCATGTCTTTATGGTTAGGTTAACTTAATAGAATTTATTATCTCAGTAGGTATGGCTATGGCTCGTTACTCGCTTAGTTTAATTAAAATGTGTAAAAGGAAATACCAATATAAAACTCTTAGGTAGGCTTATGAATTGATCTTGGACGTTCAAAAGTTATCTAGGTAGGTTTATATTTGGGGATTGCTAGCACTGCTTATACATACGTCGTAGATTAGCATGAGACTATAACTTGGTAATTGCTAGTTGGACGAGAGCTTGAGTGATCGTTTGGGAAATACGCCTAACCATAGGAATGTTGCCTGGGCGAGGTGTACGGTCAATATCGGCATCCTTAGTCGTAAGTAGCGTGTGAGTTATATGAGATGGAGGCACTAAAAGGCGAAGTCACGTAACAATATCACAGTGATTTAGTGACTTCTTGGTGCTAAGTCAAGTTAAAGAGGATGACTCCCGTAGCCAATCTAAGATAGATACAAACGGATTGACATTAATAAGTTCGATTTATTATATAAATTATCTAGGTCCAAACGATAAAGACTATAATTGGGAGGTTAATTACGTTGTGTCGAGTCGTGTCTTTACCTTTCTTGTCTTATGTTGGTCGTGAGACCGCCTCTATGTCCTTGACATGTTTAATTAATTGTTTGTATATAAGATGATCCACAATTGGTTCCCTGTGGGATCGACCTTGATTCACTATAGCTATACTACGATGGGCCTAGTCCTCTTGCTAGTATTGGTTTATGGTGGTCAAGTATATTATAACCTGATTGACCCCGTCATCAATGTGCAGCCCTTGCATTTGTGCAAGGACTTCAATCATTGAAAGTTGAACTATTTATTTGCTTGATACGGTATTTAAAATTTAGGGTAATGTGTGGTCTCCTTTCTTTTTTCCCATGTGGTCCTTTGTAATATTTACTTTGGACTTTGTAACTACTTTTGCACTGCCCAAAGCCTTGTGACTGTTCACCATTTGGATTGACCCAAGTCACATTATTATTGCTTATACGAATGCAAGTAATTGGATTTGTTGCTTGCTATGCTATACTTTAAAGCAGAATAGAGAGGAAAAGACAACACATCGATGTAGAAAAGACAAGATAAAGGAAAATTACAAAATATATTGTGAAGCATCTGTTCGTAATACTCTCACGAAGAAATATTATATTACTTCCGTCCCAAAATATAAGGTCATTTTGACTTTACACACATTTTAAAAAACTTAATAAATGAGATCTTTTTTAAATGTAAATTATTGTATTGATTTTTAGAGGTGGCTAATAATATTTTATTTTTTAGTGTGAAACTGAAAACTATGTAATTGTGATCAGTGGCGAAGCCAGAACAAAATTTTAACAGGGTCCGTAAATATTTTATACACTAAATATTTTTTTACCGGGTCCGAAATATTTTTTTAAAGATAAAACGTGTAGTATTTTGATGTTTCACCGGTTCCATGGACCCGGTTTGCTATACGTGGCTCCGCCACTGATTGGGATGTGAAAGCATTATATTCGTGTGAACCTCGATTAATCATCTTACTTCGTATGATCAATCGGGATCATAGTAATCGCATTAATCGAAAACCGAAAATGCTTAAACCGTGTTTGTTTGGTCGGTTTCAACGAACCTAGAAACCAAATGCTAATATCGGTTTGGTTTCAATTTTAAAATGATTAAACGGTATAAAATCGGACCGGACCGCTAATATCGGTTTGGTTTCAATTTTAAAATGATTAAACGGTATAAAACCGGACCGACCAGTATATATACAACTATGGATCAAATTAATACTTTGAAAACAGGGATAGAAGGAGGAACATACCAGAGAAGTTACTTCAACCGACTTAGATGGGAGGAGGAACAAACTTTGCCAATATTGTGAAGAAGAAAGCAATGCATTGGAAAAAGATGCAAATCTTTAAAAATCAAAGATCTTTGCTTCATGCATTCCTCATCGAGATAAACACCATGTCTCTAAGTCGAAAACAAGAATACCTCGTGATGTGAAGAAGAATTTTGACGTCTAATTAAACTCCATACCTTAGTTGGATGAGATAAATATAAAGAAAATTGCCTGATAATAAACCAAAAAATTGATTAAAATGAAAGGAAACAACTCTGAAGTAGAAATGCTCCTGTGTAGTAGTAATTATCAGTTTCAACTTCAACTTCCAAAGTGAATAATTAAATTTGGAGTTTTCATCTCAAGTAGTCTAAAGAAATTAGGGTATTTCATCTATGAGTGTGACATGGTAAATTTCTACGTGTATTGTGTAAGGTGTAGTGCCCGAAAGACAATTATATAATTGTTTTAGGACAGAATTAGTAATTCATCTTATTATATGCATGTATGCTTATAATTAAGACACTACTGAAAACCTTAAGTACCTCGTTTATGTAGTCACATAACTCAGTGTATGGCTATACACAAGAGGATTGAGTTAGTGAGATGTACTTAAAATTAACTTAGTCCGTAGCGTTTATTAATCTGAGTATGGGTCTCATGATTAATTTGCTATTAATGCGCCCGACACACTTTAGGTGTGACAGTCTTATCCGGATCATCGGTAATAGGAGTATCTAGTGGGGCATTTATATATGATGATGATCATATAGAGGTCGGACCGATTTGATTTGAGTTCTCGATATAATTCCATAATCGATAAGTCTTATCGAATCACAAGATGATCATATATGGATTAATCTTAATCCTGAGGTGATCACAGACGACTGCTTAGACTAGGTTAGAGTTTGACGTGTTAGTAAGGATCACTTCGAAGTATGTGGTCCAACGCTTCTCGTTGGCTCTATTCTGGGATGAGTGAGTAGTCTGTGCTATCACAGATATGGAATCCATTCCTTCCCTCGGGAAGTAGACAGACAGTTCCCTTATTTGTTGACCCTAGAAACTGATCGATCGGCCGAGTTCATATTATATTGAATATGAACTAATTGATCACTAGGGGGTTAATGGTAAATAAGGATAATATGTTTCGAGAAGGGTTTATGGAAATATCCCGAATCGAAGTGAATGCATCTATGGAGGATTTATCCGTATGTAATGATTATATCGATGGGCGCTTTCGACTCATAAATTTAGTGTAAGTTATCTATATTCGATAGAGTTCGATTTGGGTTTATGGTGGTGTAATCCCGGAATTAATAGGTTGGATATAATTATTATGTCTGATGAATAATTTTCATTCGATTTATTGTAGCTACTGAATATGGGTCCATGGTCCCCGACGTGGCTCCTAATATAGCATATAGGTTTCTCGTCGTTGCACCTCAATTATAATTAAATAGTGGATTGGGCTATTTAATTTGATATGTGGATTAATTGTTTAGTTGGACTAAATAATTAAATACACGGAAAATACATTTTTCGAGGACTCGGCCCAAATTAGTGTGTTGACTTTTTGACCTCATTGGTCAAATATAGAAAAAAATGCGTGGACCTTTTATTTGTGAAAGGTGGCGCCAATATGATTAAATATTTGTCAAGAAATTAGTTTTCTTGGATAATTATTTGACATGTGATTTATCTTTTATTTGTTAAATGATAATTCATGGAATATTAGATAATAATATGATTTATCCTAATTTGTTTGGGATAATTATTTTATTTATCTTTTATTTGGAAAAAGGATTAATGTAATAATTATCTCTTAATTGTTTAATCCTTGGAGGTTAAGTTTTACTCTTCTATATAAAGAGAGTTCTTCCAAGCCTTTTGACACAACATATTGAACATGCCATTATTGAAGAAAAATAGCTTGGAATTTTCGGCTATTTTTCTAG
This sequence comes from Gentiana macrophylla, assembly GCA_026214975.1. NCBI lineage: Eukaryota > Viridiplantae > Streptophyta > Magnoliopsida > Gentianales > Gentianaceae > Gentiana > Gentiana macrophylla. The sequence goes on from CM047805.1 coordinate 74,686,150, forward strand.
GGTTTCGAGTTGGGATAATCTTCGAAATTATTCCGGTAGCATATCAAGGAGGTCCGGCGGCGGGAAACACCATCCACCTGGTGTTGCTGGGAGACACACGTTGGAAGACGGTGGCTGCTCAATCACGTGTTCTTGGAGCCTTTTTGATCTTGGAGTTAAGCACCACAAAAAGGTAGGCTCTATATACCCCTTAGATTTAGATCTTAAATTTATGTTCTTTGTTTCGTTTAGATCTAGATCCGATACTTCATTAACGTGTCGGGGTCAATCTATGATTGATCCGACGATATTACATCTAACAAGTGGTATCAGAGCCTTTGATCTAACGATCAAAGTATATGGATTTTAGATCTTGGAGTGGAAAAACATGTTTTAGGTGTTTTTATTTCGTTTTTTTTTTGTAAATTCGAAATTTATTCATGTTGTATGCTTGTGAATGTTGTGGTTGAAGAGATGGATTGGGGTTGGTATTGTTTACCCATAGATCTATTTTGTAGCTCATTTGTTTAGTAACAATTGAGCATAGGAATTGTATTTTTTTTTATGTCAATTTTCGAAAATTCCATGTAAAAGTAGCGTCTTTTATTGTAATTTTGTTGTTCCGGGCTTGAAATATGAATATCTTGCTGAAAAGATGAAGATCAAGGCGAAACCCAAGGTATGAACGAGGAGAAACGGCTAAAAACCTGATTTTAAATTAAAAATCCTGCGCTACAGTACTTTCTGCGACGCTGAAAAGCGTCGCTATAAGTCTGTTTGTTAGGAATTTGCATGGGGCTAGGGTTTCTTAGAGGCGGCTGTCAAAAAAATTTTTTTTTTTTTTGTTAAGTTTTTTTTTTGTCTAATATCTGCCGTATGGCAGAAAATCATCAAAAAAAAATATATATATATATATATATATATTTTTATGGAAATAATTTAATTACAGCCGACATAAACCAAAAAAAAATCTGGAATTTTTTTATACATCAGCCGCATTATTAAAAAAAAAAAGGTTTTTGATAATTATAATAATATTTGTTTATTTAATTAAAAAACCTTTTCTCCTCTCGGGTGTTCGTGGTTCGTGATCCGGCGGTTCGAGTTCAAGATTCGAAGATCAAAACTTGAAAACATAGTATAAGTTTTACTTTTCCTTAGAAAATAGTTAGTCGGGGGTACCAACGGTCCATCTCGTTGTTTACTTTTCGGTATAATTTTGTGTTTGATCAAGATTACGTGCTTAAAACCGGAAAATTGCCATGACTTGCATCTTCATGATTCCACTCCAATGCATACATGTAGCTAGTTTATTTCGAATAAATTAGGCATGTATAACTCGAATAATTAGTATGAATGCTTATTAATTTAATATGTGGTAGTTAAATAATAAGTAGCTAATTATAGAACCGAGGACCTGGGTTTTTGTCAATCGTTTACGATTTTAGTGATGGATTCTCGGTGAATCCCACTTGGATAAATCGTTGAGCTTTTCGGTGATGGCTTCTCAGTGAACCCACCTTAAACAGAAATGAGATTACGCTTTCGGATACAATTTAGAAATCGGAGAATCTTAGTACATGGGTTCGAAATGGTCTAACCATGGTTGGGCGAGTTCAACCGAGCCGCTCAATCGACTCCCTCCACGTGTGATGTGCGTTACAGCTTCCGACAGACTTAGCATAGCCGATAAGCCTTCGGGCTAAACGGGCTTCTCTTGCCGATTGGCTGAATCATCACATATGTACCAACAATAAGACGGCGTGGCTTGCCTACATAACCGACCCTATTCGAGTACTTTGATTTATTGTTTCTTATTGTCAAGGCCAAAACCGTAATTAGTAAACCCACCACTTTTTCAAATTATTGAGTGGGAGCGGGAAGGCGACGGCCGACCCCACGGCTCTCTATATAGGTGCAAGCACGTGAGAGAAGGGTGACGCCTCGTGCCGCTTTGATTCCGGCCCCCTAAGGATGGTGTTCACCCCTATCAAAATTCAAGGCTTGGTCTCCGAAAGGATAGGACTTCGGGTACTCGTTGGGTCACTGTCCGACCCTAAAGGCGGCATACTCGGGGCTTACTTTGAGGTCTGATATAGTAGGTCACACTCATTATGGATATTTTCTAAATATCTAGGCTAGAAAAAGGAAGGTAATCAATGATAAAGAGCCGGATGTCTGATTCCCGTGAGATGTTCGATTCTCGAAGCTTAATCATTGAGAGAGATTGTCTCAGTTTAACCGTCATTGTGCTGATACCGACCCTAAAGGCGGCGGTACGATGCGAGGTTAAATCCTTGGAATGGTAGGATAGACTTTATATAGTTTATTATTCCTAAAATAAATCTAGTAGTGAACAATTTAATTTTGAATTTAACTTTCTGTCATTGTATTTACAACTAAATCTCTAGCCTACTAAACTGTTAGTAATATGACTTCATTAAAAATGTGGAAAGTAACAAGTACGTTGTAATTATCAATAAATGCAGTTAACTTTTCGGAAGAGATTTTTCTCTTGAGCCTTTAAAAACATAAGTGACATAGTATAGGTATGTCACGGGTGTCACTCGTATTGAACGAGAGACGACCATACTTAGTTCACAAAAAGATGACATAGGACTATTAGATAAAATTCATTTAGTGAATTTTAAAAAGTGTAATTACACATCAAATTTCTAATTGAAAAATTGGAAAATCATATACATAAGGCGTTGCTAGTTAGACGGTATTTGGAATCGATAAACTAGTTGGAGCCTTAGTCTTATGATTTGTTGTTTTTCGGAATCATTTGAAAAGTGTAATGGATTGCACAAGAGTTTTTCCATTCATTGGAAAAACAAGAATAAAGCGTTACTAGTTAGACAGTATTTGGAACTGATAAACTAGTGGGAGCTTAGTTCTAGGTGATGTTCTAATCTTTGAAAAATCATAAATACAAAGTGTTTCTAGTTAGACGGTATTTGGAACCGATAAACTAGTGAGAGCTTTATTATGATCTCTCAAACCATTCGAACAAAGTGTTGCTAGTTAGAAGTTATTTGGAACCGATAAACTAGTCGGAGCTTTGGTCTTATGATTTGACGATTAGAAAAATCGATAGTCCAAGCAAGTAACACTAAACATCCCACAGTTCAAGAGTAGAGTCTACTCAAACGAACTGCTAGTTCAAGACTGTTTCCATCTAAGGAAAGTCAAGAATGGGAAAGAATGTTTATACGTGTTAGTCATATAAACTAAGTAGCTTTAAGGCTAAACTAGAAAATTAATTGGAAATTAGAGGATAAGGAAAGTGATTTCGGATCACTGACCAATGCATCATTAGCAATTTTCTCGAAAGCTAAAGTTCTTTGGAAGAAGTAGGTAGCTTTGCATTAAACGATAAATCAAAAATACAACGGGCCTTTATTTCAGATTGACTAGTGGGAGTGATATAAGGAAATGAATCTCGGATTCAATTCTTGAGCATCACAGAAAATTCATTTTCCGTTTTCGGATTCGTTGGGAACGAACGTATTCATTTTCAATAGGATAATTTGTTTGTCTTATTGACGATGAATATAACAGTCGTAGCATGAATCCAAGACTCGGACTTTTGTTTGATAAAGTCAGAACCACTAATCATTGTTGAAAAGGTATTAGTAACACATCTTAAAATATATAAACGCAAATGGTTTCCGTATTTCGATAAACGCTTCTTTCAATTCTATTAATTAGTGCATATTCCCTAAAGACAAGATCTGAAGACTAGCTTAGGGTGATTCCTATCTCCCAGTCAAAGGAACACTGTCTCAAAGGAACAATGACTAAGTTTCCTTTCAATCGGGAAAGGGTAATAGATTCAAAGAAGTTACATAGCTTGTTCATATTGACCTTCGGGGTCATATGAAAGGTACAAGCTAGTGGGAGCTTTTTCAAGTAGTGACATCTGGTCTGACAACTACTCGAAACTCCAATAAGTTTATCCAAAATATTTGGAGGAATCTCTGATTTCACCAGAGGTAGAGTATTCCATACTCAGAAATAGGTTATTGCGTAGTCTTCGGGACTGATGCTGGGCTTGCCTCCCAGTGGAATGTTTTCACTAAGGGATACACCACAAATTTGCTTATTGATGTGCTACGATACGCTGTTGAACTCATTTAAGATATTGGTTGCAAAATAACGGTTGTATTGAAAAACCGAGAAGTCTACCTAAAAGATGCCTACGCATTTGTGGATAAGGAGTGAATTCGGTTCACCCCACTTCCGTAAATAGAGGCATTTAACACCGAGTGCTTGAAGGTAGGACTGGAAATTTTGCGTACATGTTCGGGACGTGAAATATCTTAATGCATTGAGTAAAGGTTGGTTATAAAACTCGTAAAATCAGAGAATGACGGTTATACTGTCAAACTCGGTCTGATAGAGTCTATAAATAACAACCTTGGATCTTGAAGTATTTGTACTCAAGATGTTACTAACTGATTTGTTCAGTCCACATCCAACACTGGCAGTTGGTGATAACAATAATAAAAACTACTAAACTAGATCAATAAATCGATCCACCCAGAACGCAGTGGGAGTATGGTTTGTCCATTACCCATTGCAGGACCTTACGGTCTATAGGGTAGATTGATGACCTATAGTCCTTTGTGGGTTGTGTAGGATCCTGATCATAGTGGTTGGTTTAAAAGCCATAACCCTGTGAATGGAGTTTGATACTCCAGTTATGTTGAAACTCTTGTAGAACCACCTGAGCATCTCAGGCCCAGTGGGAGTAATTGGAACTACATGAAGAAGAGTAGAATGAATAGGAAAGTTTAACTTTCACAGTAAAGCTGGGTAATTTAGGGGTGATTCCCGAAAAGGTAGAGAGTTAACCAGACCGTGATCTCTCTCACCACTCAATCGTGCTTGATTTCGTCAAAAAGCAGGAAATAGGGGTGATTCCCTAAGACTTCCTTGCCGAACAACGGAATCTTAATTCATTCAGAACAGAAGGGTTTTAGCTAAGAACAAATAACATATTCGTTACAAAGCATAAAATAGGGGTGATTCCCTAAGACCCTTTTGCGAGACTAACGGTATCTTAATTTATTCAGAAAGAACCTTTGGCAGGATGCCTGCTATAGCTTATATCCTTTGGGGATTAAAGCAAACCTCTAGGTCATTTCGAAGTCATATATTTTAATATGTGGACTTGACCAGAATGTTGATAAGTCTTTCGTAGACTGGGCATCAATATTAGTAAAGTAGTATGTAGATTAGTGTTTGTGAACGGTAACATCAAAACAGCTTGGAAACAACATGGGTGTGTTATCTGCAGTCAGAGTCTGACATGCCATCGGGATTCATTCTAAAGGATTTGATTCGCCCAAATCTATGAGAATCGATCATTGGCAATCCCACCCATTCACCTGGTTAAGATATTCTTGCATTTATGCGGCATTCAACGATGTAGTCTAACCTACCTCTCAGGAATAATTATCTAAACCTGAGGATGAATATGAAATGGGATGTTTAGTGAATCCTCAAGTATCTTCGGGAGAATAAGGAATAATATGCTAGTATATTCAGTGCAAACTAGAATATAAGTGATGACACTAATTCGACTTTAGGTCGATTAAAGATGATCGCTAAGTCGATTTCGTCCTCGATGTTAAATCAAAGGCATATTGATATCGTACCACGGATTAGATGGAAAGCGACGTTTGATCCCAAAGATTGACTCAAGCCGCCAACCTACCTGATCGATGTACCAAGTCACATGGTATTCGGATTAGTGCACGCGCCGGTCACCGACCTACCTGCTGCGCGCACACACCCGGTCGTGCTTGGAAGGATGAATTACTAAGATGCGCTTGGAGGTACAAATTTGAGGGATTCGTCTCACTTGTTTTGAGCAAGTGGGAGAATGTTGTAGATATAGATAAATAAGGGTGTGCTCTAAAACAATTAATCCACTTGCCTTTCATGCAAGTGGGAGATTGTAGTGTAGTGCCGAAAAGACAATTATATAATTGTTTTAGGACGAATTAGTAATTCATCTTATTATATGCATGTATGCTTATAATTAAGACACTCTTGAAAAACCTTAAGTACCTCGTTTATGTAATCACATAACTCGGTGTATGGCTATACACAAGAGGATTGAGTTAGTGAGATGTACTTAAAATTAACTTAGTCCGTAGCGTTTATTAATCTGAGTATGGGTCTCATGATTAATTTGCTATTAATGCGCCTGAACACTTTAGGTGTGACATCTTATCCGGACTTGCGGTAATAGGGTACCTAGTGGGGCATTTATATATGATGATGATCATATATGGTTTGGACCGATTTGATTTGAGTTCTCGATATAATTCCGTGTCGAAAGTCTTATCAAATCACAAGATGATCATATATGGATTAATCTTAATCTGAGGTGATCACAGGCATTTGCTTTACTACTAGGTAGAGTTTGGCGTGTTAGTAAGGATCACTTCAAAGTATGTGGTCCAACGCTTCTCGTTGGCTCTATTCTCGATGAGTGAGTAGTCCGTGCTATCACGAATATGGAATCCATTCCTTCCTCGGGAAGTAGACAGATGCAGCCTCCTTTATTTGTGCACCCTAGAAACTGATCGATCGGCGATTTCATATTATATTGAATATGAACTAATTGATCACTAGGGGTTAATGGTAAATAAGGATAATATGTTTCGAGAAGGGTTTACGGAAATATCCCGAATCGAAGTGAATAATCTATGGAGGATTTATCCGTATGTAATGATTATATCGATGGGCGCTTTCGACTCATAAATTGAGTGTAAGTTATCTATATTCGATAGAGTTCACTTTCGGTTTATGGTGGTGTAATCCCGAATTAATAGGTTGGATATAATTATTCAATGCGATGAATAATTTTTATTCGATTTATTGTAGCTACCTTGAATATGGGTCCATGGTCCCGACGTGGCTCTAATATAGCATATAGGTTTCTCGTCGTTGCACCTCAATTATAATTAAATAGTGGATTGGGCTATTTAATTTGATATGTGGATTAATTGTTTAGTTGGACTAAATAATTAAATACACGGAAAAGACATTTTTCGTGGACTCGGCCTAAATTAGTGTGTTGACTTTTTGACCTCATTCGTCAATTATAGAAAAAAAAAATGCGTGGACCTTTAATTTGTGAAAGGTGGCGCCAATATGATTAAATATTTGTCAAGAAATTATTTTTCTTGGATAATTATTTGACACGTGATTTATCTTTTATTTGTTAAATGATAATTCATGGAATATTAGATAATAATATGATTTATCCTAATTTGTTTGGGATAATTATTTTATTTATCTTTTATTTGGAAAAAGGATTAATGTAATAATTATCTCTTAATTATTTAATCCTTGGAGGTTAAGTTTTACTCTTCTATATAAAGAGAGTTCTTCCAAGCCTTTTGACACAACCTATTGAACACGCCATTATTGAAGAAAAATAGCTTGGAATTTTCGGCTATTTTTCTAAGGTTTCGAGTTGGGATAATCTTCGGGATTATTCCGGTAGCATATCAAGGAGGTCTGGCGGCGGGAAACACCATCCACCTGGTGTTGCTGGGAGACACACGTTGGAAGACGGTGGCTGCTCAATCACGTGTTCTTGGAGCATTTTTGTTCTTGGAGTTAAGCACCAAAAAAATGTAGGCTCCTATACCCCCTTGTAGATTTAGATCTTAAATTTATGTTCTTTGTTTCGTTTTGATCTAGATCCGATACTTCCGCTGTGTAATCGGGTCAATCTATGATTGATCCGACGATATTACATCTAACATATTGTTGTTTTTGTTGGACCTATTTCTCCATTGGATTGATCTTTATAAACTGTTCAGATTTTTGTCCTCATTCACGTTCGTGAAATAAAGCATTGGTCCCTAGCAATCATCAACAAGAAAGAAAGCAAATTTCAGTATCTAGATTCACTTGACAATGTCAATTACTATGTTTTGAAAATGCTGGTAAGTTTAAAGCTTTTAGGATAATAATTTGAATACAATGTTATGTTTTGGCTTATTATTGTTTTATCTGCCTTTTTGAAGTAGTCTGATTATCGTGATTTCCCCACTCTCACCTAACTGCTGCCCCTCTCTCACTTTTTCTTTTTCTACTTTTTTCTTTTAGTCGTGTTTTTGATAGGTTGTTTTTTTAACTTTGTTTTTTGTTCATATCAAGGCAAGATATATCGTCGATGAAGTGAATGATAAGGATGGTAATGATAAGAATGGTAAAGTGATTGTAGAGTGCTCCAGCTCCAGCTCCAGGGACGTTTCCAAGACTGCACGAAGATAGGAAGTCTAATACTTTGGTACTCCTACCGTCTCTCCCGACTTGGTTGGACACCGGCTAGGATGTAATTTCTTTATGTATTTTATGAGGGATGTATGGATATGTTTTAGTACTGTTTTCTTTAACGTTTGTCTATAAAACGAAATTTAAACTGAGATTTCATACAAAACTGAACAAGTGATCGGAAAAGCGTAGGTTTTAACAGACCAATCCAGCATGAAATGGTTATGTTTTTTTTAAAGAAATTTGTTTTTTTCCTTTTATTTATGTCACATTACACACGTTGTCCCCACTATGACTCAAAACCCGAAATATCGCAAAAATGGTCGTATCATGCCAGCACATCATTACCTCCCCCAGCACCTCTCCTCACCCCAATCTGCGTTTCATTTTCATTTAATTCTCCTCTACCTTCCAATTTGCTTCATCTTCATTCTCATCTGTTGAGTAAAGATGATAATCCTTTTCCGGCAAATTACTCACCCATTTTCTGTTCTTCACCATATTTATTTAGTTGAATTGAATAACCTGACATCGAGATTCGATTTAGACAATTCTCATCTATATTCGATTTTGATTCTTTCAAACAGTAAATACAGCTTTAGCAGCTTGAGAGTAAATACAACTTTAGCAGCTAGAGATTCAAGAAGCTATTGGTGGTGTCACTTCTAATTAATCTCATTTTTTTCCATTATATAAAACACAACCCATCCCAAACTCCCCCAATGAAAAGATCTTGCTCAGCTCCTCTTCTTGGTGAGAAAAGTTAGAGGTCATGTTCTTAGGTAAATCTCCTTCACTTTTGTTTCAATGGAAGTGCAATTGATAGGGAGTGATAGAAGTTTTGCTTTAATTGAAATATTTTTGTTTTCTGTTGTTTTTTCTGTTGAATTGAAGTTTTGCTTGAATTGAATTGAAGTAAGAGACTGTGTTCTTCTCTTTTTGGGTCTTGGCGGTGGTGATGATAACTCTGTACTATACGGAATGGCTGCAATGTGTTTTTTTTAATCTGTGTGAAATGCTTGTTTATCTGATTTAGTAGTATGGAGCTTGATTTTAGGTGTAATAATGTTCATTTTTTGTGTGCACGTGGATGGTTCTATTGTTCCTTGTTATCCTCCCAAATTGGGATTTTTTTCTTTTCTTTCCAAGTTAGTAGAATCAAGTTGCGACTCTAACTCAAACAAGATGTCTATTCTTTGGGATGTCTTCTTCTCGAACTTCTAGTTCGAGACTAACTTGGAGTCAAAGCATGATGCGCTTTAAGGAACCTCTAGAAAAAATTACTTGCCTAAGAGACCCAACAACTGGTCTAAGCAAAACGCCAGACTGGAATGCTTTATTTGTCCGCTTCGGATTGATGGTTGACAGTTCTAACAAGGATAGTCAAATCATATATGCGATTAGAAGAATGAAACTTGATTGCACGAGGTTTTGTTAGGTCATGGATAGTTTCCAGGAACATCAAATCCGGATTCTTAAAGATATGGAAATGCAGAAGCGTAAGGTAGTGTATTTGGTTTATGTCTTCATTATTTACTTTCACTCTTTTAGGGAACCATTGTATGTAAATTGTGATGTGTGTTATAACATTGTGCTTACTTATGTTTGAGTCAGGATAAGGCCGCCCGAGAGAAGGACTCAGCCCTTCATATCCCAAAACCAAAAAGATCCTTCAAGAACTTCAATTTCGAGGTGGCGTATTTGGTTTATGCCTTTGGTTTATTTCACTTTTTCTTCCATTGTATGTATTTACTTGTGTTTTTTCAGTACTTATTTATTTTTTGAGTCGGGATTACGAAAATAACAAGCCATTGAAGAAGTTTAGTAATTTTTCACATGGTTTACCAGACTCTGGACTGAGTTCAAGCTACGAGAACAACATGAGCTTAATGTCAGTCAACCCGGGTTTCATTGACACTGAAGTTGTAGAAACCCAAGACATCCAAATAAACGACACTTCAAAGTTAGCTGACTTGGAACGGAGTGCTCAGCAATGCATTAATGATGTTGAGGCTAACTTTGGGAATTTGAGTACTCCAAATTTTGTTGCTGCATCGCTTTTTTTTAAGATTCCAATATGCGTGAGTTGTACACGTCGGCGTCACTGACCCGTAGGGAAGCATTGGTACTTACTTTTTGTAAGAGTAATCCCATATGTCCATAGTGCGTGTGGTGATGGATGTCAAAAGTTGCAAGATAGGTATGTATTGGGTTGTTACAAGCTTTACTTGAGTTGCAGAAACCACAGAGGCTAGTAGTTATTTGGTCCATCCCTTTACAAGCTCTAGAAAGCAGTACCTGGAATTTTGGATGTATTGGGATTGCTACCCCAGGAATAATATTACTATGTAACCGTGTCAAAGTGGAAGACTATGTATATTTTTCTGGTAAAACTCCATTTAACCCTGTATGTGCAGCCCTTGCATTTGTGCAAGGACTTCAATCATTGAAAGTTGAACTATTTATTTGCTTGATACGGTATTTACAATTTAGGGTAATGTGTGGTCTCCTTTCTTTTTTTCCATGTGGTCCTTTGTAATATATACTTTGGACTTTGTAACTACTTTTGCACTGCCCAAAGCCTTGTGACTGTTCACCATTTGGATTGACCCAAGTCACATTATTATTGCTTATACGAATGCAAGTAATTGAATTGTTGCTTGCTATGCTATACTTTAAAGCAGAATAGAGAGGAAAAGACAACACATCGATGTAGAAAAGACAAGATAAAGGAAAATTACAAAATATATTGTGAAGCATCTGTTCGTAATACTCTCACGAAGAAATATTATATTACTTCCGTCCCAAAATATAAGGTCATTTTGACTTTACACACATTTTAAAAAACTTAATAAATGAAATCTTTTTTAAATGTAAATTATTGTATTGATTTTTAGAGGTGGCTAATAATATTTTATTGTTTAGTGTGAAATCGAAACTATGTAATTGTGATCGATCGCGTGCTTGAGAACAAAATTTTAACAGGGTTCGTAAATATTTTATACACTAAATATTTTTTTACCGGGTCCGAAATATTTTTTAAAGATAAAAACGTGTAGTATTTTGATGTTTCACCGGATCCATGGACCCGGTTTGCTATACGTTGCTCCGCCTCTGATTGGGATGTGAAAGCATTATATTCATATGAACCTCGATTAATCATCTTACTTCGTATGATCAATCGGGATCATAGTAATCGCATTAATCGAAAACCGAAAACACTTAAACCGTGTTTGTTTGGTCGGTTTCAACGAACCTAGAAACCAAATGCTAATATTGGTTTGGTTTCAATTTTAAAATGATTAAACGGTATAAAATCGGACCGGACCGCTAATATCGGTTTGGTTTCAATTTTAAAATGATTAAACGGTATAAAACCGGACCGGACCGTATATATACAACTATGGATCAAATTAATACTTTGAAAACAGGATAGAAGGAGGAACATACCTGGCGAGAAGTTACTTCAACTGGACTTAGATGGGAGGAGGAACAAACTTTGCCAATATTGTGAAGAAGGAAGCAATGCAGTTGGAAAAAAGATGCAAATCTTTAAAAAATCAAAGATGCTGCTTCATGCATTCCTCATCAGATAAACACCATGTCTCTAAGTCAGAAACAAGAATACCTGTGACAGAAGAAGAATTTTGACGTCTAATTAAACTCCATACCTTAGTTGGATGAGATAAATAAGAAGAAAATTGCCTGATAATAAACCAAAAAATTGATTAAAATGAAGGGAAACAACTCTGAAGTAGAAATGCTCCTGTGTAGTTGTAATTATCAGTTTCAACTTCAACTTCCAAAGCGAATAATTAAATTTGGAGTTGTCATCTCAAGTAGTCTAAAGAAATTAGGGTATTTCATCTATGAGTGTGACATGGTAAATTTCTACGTGTATTGTTGTTTTTGTTGGACCTATTTCTCCATTGGATTGATCTTTATAATCTATTCAGATTTTTGTCCCCATTCACGTTCGTGAAATAAAGCATTGGTCCCTAGCAATCATCAACAAGAAAGAAAGCAAATTTCAGTATCTAGATTCACTTGACAATGTCAATTATTATGTTTTGAAAATACTGGTAAGTTTAAAGCTTTTAGGATAATAATTTGAATACAATGTTATGTTTTGGCTTATTATTGTTTTGTCTCTGCTTTTTGAAGTAGTCTAATTATCGTGATTTCCCACTCTCACCTAACTCGCTGCCCTCTCTCTTTTTTTCTTTTCTACTTTTTTCTTTTAGTCGTGTTTTTGATAGGTTGTTTTTTTTAACTTTGTTTTTTGTTCATATCAAGGCAAGATATATCGTCGATGAAGTGAATGATAAGAATGGTAATGATAAGAATGGTAAAGTGATTGTAGAGTGCTCCAGCTCCAGCTCCAGCTCTAGGGACGTTTCCAAGACTGCACGAAGATAGGAAGTCTAATACTTTGGTACTCCTACCGTCTCTCCCGACTTGGTTGGACACCGGCTAGGATGTAATTTCTTTATGTATTTTATGAGGGATGTATGGATATGTTTTAGTACTGTTTTCTTTAACGTTTGTCTATAAAACGAAATTTAAACTGAGATTTCATACAAAACTGAACAAGTGATCGGAAAAGCGTAGTTTTAAATGGACCAATCCAAAGATGAAATGGTTATGTTTTTTAAAGAAATTTTTTTTTTCCTTTTATTTATGTCACATTACACACGTTGTCCCCACTATGACTCAAAACCCGAAATATCGCAAAAATGGTCGTATCATGCCAGCACATCATTACCTCCCCCAGCACCTCTCCTCACCCCAATCTGCGTTTCATTTTCATTTAATTCTCCTCTACCTTCCAATTTGCTTCATCTTCACTCTCATCTGCTGACTAAAATATTATAATCCTTTTCCGGCAAATTACTCACCCCTTTTCTGTTCTTCACCATATTTATTTAGTTGAATTGAATAACCTGACATCGAGATTCGATTTAGACAATTCTCATCTATATTCGATTTTGATTCTTTCAAACAGTAAATACAGCTTTAGCAGCTTGAGAGTAAATACAGCTTTAGCGGCTAGAGATTCAAGAAGCTATTGGTGGTGTCACTTCTAATTAATCTCATTTTTTTCCATTATATAAAAACACAACCCATCCCAAACTCCCCCAATGAAAAGATCTTGCTCAGCTCCTCTTCTTGGTGAGAAAAGTAAGAGGCTGTGTTCTCAGGTAAATCTCCTTCACTTTTGTTTCAATGGAAGTGCAATTGATAGGGAGTGATAGAAGTTTTGCTTGAATTGAATTATTTTTGTTTTCCTGTTGTTTTTTTCTGTTGAATTGAAGTTTTGCTTGAATTGAATTGATGTAAGAGACTGTGTTCTTCTCTTTTTGGGTCTTGGCGGTGGTGATGATAACTCATACTATACGGAATGGCTCAGCAATGTGTGTTTTTAATCAGTGTGAAATGCTTGTTTATCTGAAGATTTAGTAGTATGGAGCTTGATTTTAGGTGTAATAATGTTCATTTTTTGTGTGCACATGGATGGTTCTATTGTTCCTTGTTATCCTCCCTAATTGGGATTTTTTTTATTTTCTTTCCAAGTTAGTAGAATCAAGTTGCAGCTCTAACTCAAACAAGATGTCTATTGCTGGGATGTCTTCTTCTCGAACTTCTAGTTCGAGACTAACTTGGAGTCCAAAGCATGATGTTGTTTTAAGGAACCTTATCTCGCAAGAAAATTACTGTCTAAGAGACCCAACAACTGGTCTAAGCAAAACGCCTGACTGGAATGCTTTATTTATCCGCTTCGCATTGATGGTTGACTGTTCTTACAAGGATAGTCAAATCATATATGCGATTAGAAGAATGAAACTTGATTGCACGAGGTTTTGTAATGTCATGGATAGTTTCCAGGAAGATCAAATCCGGATTCTTAAAGATATGGAAACGCAGAAGCGTAAGGTAGTGTATTTGGTTTATGTCTTCATTATTTACTTTCACTCTTTTAGGGAACCATTGTATGTAAATTGTGATGTGTGTTATAACATTGTGCTTACTTATGTTTGAGTCAGGATAAGGCCGCCCGAGAGAAGGACTCATCCCTTCATCTCCCAAAACCAAAAAGATCCTTCAAGAACTTCAATTTCGAGGTGGCGTATTTGGTTTATGCCTTCATTATTTACTTTCACTTTTTCAGGGAACCATTGTATGTAAATTGTAATATGTGTTTTAACGTTGTACTTATTTATTTTTTGAGTCAGGATTACGAAAATAACAAGCCATTGAAGAATTTTAGTAATTTTTCACATGGTTTACCAGACTCTGGACTGAGTTCAAGCTACGAGAACAACATGAGCTTAATGTCAGTCAACCCGGGTTTCATTGACACTGAAGTTGTAGAAACCCAAGACATCCAAATAAACGACACTTCCAAGGGAGCTGACTTGGAATGGAGTGCTCAGCAATGCATTAATGATGTTGAGGCTAACTTTGGGAATTTGAGTACTCCAAATTTTGTTGCTGCATCGCTTTTTTTTAAAGATTCCAATATGCGTGAGTTGTACACGTCGGCGTCACTGACCCGTAGGGAAGCATTGGTACTTACTTTTTGTAAGAGTAATCCCACATGTCCATAGTGCGTGTGGTGATGGATGTCAAAAGTTGCAAGATAGGTATGTATTGGGTTGTTACAAGCTTTACTTGAGTTGCAGAAACCACAGAGGCTAGTAGTTATTTGGTCCCTCCCTTTACAAGCTCCAGAAAGTAGTACCTGGAATTTTGGATGTATTGGGATTGCTACCCCAGGAATAATATTATTAGGTAACCGTGTCAAAGTGTAAGACTATGTATATTTTTCTGGTAAAACTCCATTTAACCACTCAGATGTGCAGCCCTTGCATTTGTGCAAGGACTTCAATCATTGAAAGTTGAACTATTTATTTGCTTGATACGGTATTTACAATTTAGGGTAATGTGTGGTCTCCTTTCTTTTTTTCCATGTGGTCCTTTGTAATATTTACTTTGGACTTTGTAACAACTTATGCCTTGCCCAAAGCCTTGTGACTGTTCACCATTTGGATTGACCCAAGTCACATTATTATTGCTTATACGAATGCAAGTAATTGGATTTGTTGCTTGCTATGCTATACTTTAAAGCAGAATAGAGAGGAAAAGACAACACATTGATGTAGAAAATACAAGATAAAGGAAAATTACAAAATATATTGTGAAGCATCTGTTCGTAATACTTTCACGAAGAAATATTATATTACTTCCGTCCCAAAATATAAGGTCATTTTGACTTTACACACATTTTAAAAAACTTAATAAATGAGATCTTTTTTAAATGTAAATTATTGTATTGATTTTTAGAGGTGGCTAATAATATTTCATTGTTTAGTGTGAAACTGAAAACTATGTAATTGTGATCAGTGGCGAAGCCAGAACAAAATTTTAACAGGGTCCGTAAATATTTTATACACTAAATATTTTTTTACCGGGTCCGAAATATTTTTTAAAGATAAAACGTGTAGTATTTTGCTGTTTCACCGGGTCCATGGACCCGGTTTGCTATACGTGGCTTTGCCACTGATTGGGATGTGAAAGCATTATATTCGTGTGAACCTCGATTAATCATCTTACTTCGTATGATCAATCGGGATCATAGTAATCGCATTAATCGAAAACCGTAAACACATAAACCGTGTTTGTTTGGTCGGCTTCAACGAACCTAGAAACCAAACGCTAATATCGGTTTGGTTTCAATTTTAGAATGATTAAACGGTATAAAATCGTACCAGACCGCTAATATCGGTTTGGTTTCAAATTTAAAATGATTAAACGGTATAAAACCGGACCGGACCGTATATATACAACTATGGATCAAATTAATACTTTGAAAACAGGATAGAAGGAGGAACATACCTGGCGAGAAGTTACTTCAACTGGACTTAGATGGGAGGAGGAACAAACTTTGCCAATATTGTGAAGAAGGAAGCAATGCAGTTGGAAAAAAGATGCAAATCTTTAAAAAAATCAAAGATGCTTCTGCTTCATGCATTCCTCATCAGATAAACACCATGTCTCTAAGTCGAAACAAGAATACCGTGATGTAAGAAGAATTTTGACGCTAAATTAAACTCCATACCTTAGTTGGATGAGATAAATATGAATAAAATTGCACGATAATAAACCAAAAAATTGATTAAAATGAAGGGAAACAACTCTGAAGTAGAAATGCTCCTGTGCAGTAGTAATTATCAGTTTCAACTTCAACTTCCAAAGCGAATAATTAAATTTGGAGTTTTCATCTCAAGTAGTCTAAAGAAATTAGGGTATTTCATCTATGAGTGTGACATGGTAAATTTCTACGTGTATTGTTGTTTTTGTTGGACCTATTTCTCCATTGGATTGATCTTTATAATATGTTCAGATTT
This sequence comes from Gentiana macrophylla, assembly GCA_026214975.1. Taxonomy (NCBI): domain Eukaryota; kingdom Viridiplantae; phylum Streptophyta; class Magnoliopsida; order Gentianales; family Gentianaceae; genus Gentiana; species Gentiana macrophylla. The sequence continues at coordinate 74,702,844 of CM047805.1, forward strand.
TTGTCCCCATTCACGTTCGTGAAATAAAGCATTGGTCGCTAGCAATCATCAACAAGAAAGAAAGCAAATTTCAGTATCTAGATTCACTTGACAATGTCAATTATGATGTTTTGAAAATACTGGTAAGTTTAAAGCTTTTAGGATAATAATGTGAATACAATGTTATGTTTTGGCTTATTATTGTTTTGTCTGGCTTTTTGAAGTAGTCTGATTATCGTGATTTCCCCACTCTCACCTAACTGCTGCCCCTCTCTCACTTTTTCTTTTTCTACTTTTTTCTTTTAGTCGTGTTTTTGATAGGTTGTTTTTTTTTAACTTTGTTTTTTTTTCATATCAAGGAAAGATATATCGTCGATGAAGTGAATGATAAGGATGGTAAAGTGATTGTAGAGTGCTCCAGCTCCAGCTCCAGGGACGTTTCCAAGACTGCACGAAGATAGGAAGTCTAATACTTTGGTACTCCTACCGTCTCTCCCGACTTGGTTGGACACCGGCTAGGATGTAATTCCTTTATGTATTTTATGAGGGATGTATGGATATGTTTTAGTACTGTTTTCTTTAACGTTTGTCTATAAAACGAAATTTATACTGAGATTTCATACAAAACTGAACAAGTGATCGGAAAAGCGTAGTTTTTAACAGACCAATCCAGCATGAAATGGTTATGTTTTTTTTAAAGAAATTTGTTTTTTTTTCCTTTTATTTATGTCACATTACAAACGTTGTCCCCACTATGACTCAAAACCCGAAATATCGCAAAAATGGTCGTATCATGCCGGCACTTCATTACCTCCCCCAGCACCTCTCCTCAACCCAATCTGCGTTTCATTTTCATTTAATTCTCCTCTACCTTCCAATTTGCTTCATCTTCAGTCTCATCTGCTGAGTTAAAGATGATAATCCTTTTCCGGCAAATTACTCACCCCTTTTCTGTTCTTCACCATATTTATTTAGTTGAATTGAATAACCTGACATCGAGATTCGATTTAGACAATTCTCATCTATATTCGATTTTGATTCTTTCAAACAGTAAATACAGCTTTAGCAGCTTGAGAGTAAATACAGCTTTTGCAGCTAGAGATTCAAGAAGCTATTGGTGGTGTCACTTCTAATTAATCTCATTTTTTTCCATTATATAAAAACACAACCCATCCCAAACTCCCCCAATGAAAAGATCTTGCTCTGCTCCTCTTCTTGGTGAGAAGTGTAAGAGGCTGTGTTCTCAGGTAAATCTCCTTCACTTTTGTTTCAATGGAAGTGCAATTGATAGGGAGTGATAGAAGTTTTGCTTGAATTGAATTATTTTTGTTTTACTGTTGTTTTTTCTGTTGAATTGAAGTTTTGCTTGAATTGAATTGAAGTAAGAGACTGTGTTCTTCTCTTTTTGGGTCTTGGCGGTGGTGATGATAACTCTGTACTATACGGAATGGCTGCAATGTGTTTTTTAATCTGTGTGAAATGCTTGTTTACCTGCAGATTTAGTAGTATGGAGCTTGATTTTAGGTGTGATAATGTTCATTTTTTATGTGCACATGGATGGTTCTATTGTTCCTTGTTATTCTCCCTAATTGGGATTTTTTTCTTTTCTTTCCAAGTTAGTAGAATCAAGTTGCAGCTCTAACTCAAACAAGATGTCTATTGCTGGGATGTCTTCTTCTCAAACTTCTAGTTCGAGACTAACTTGGAGTCCAAAGCATGATGCAGTTTTAAGGAACCTTATCTCGCAAGAAAATTACTGTCTAAGAGACCCAACAACTGGTCTAAGCAAAACGCCTGACTGGAATGCTTTATTTGTCCGCTTCGGATTGATGGTTGACTGTTCATACAAGGATAGTCAAATCATATATGCGATTAGAAGAATGAAACTTGATTGCACGAGGTTTTGTAATGTCATGGATAGTTTCCAGGAAGATCAAATCCGGATTCTTAAAGATATGGAAACGCAAAAGCGTAAGGTAGTGTATTTGGATTATGTCTTCATTATTTGCTTTCACTCTTTTACGGAACCATTGTATGTAAATTGTGATGTGTGTTATAACATTGTGCTTACTTATGTTTGAGTCAGGAAAAGGCCGCCCGAGAGAAGGAGTCATCCCTTCATCTCCCAAAACCAAAAAGATCCTTCAAGAACTTCAATTTCGAGGTGGCGTATTTGGTTTATGCCTTCATTATTTACTTTCACTTTTTCTAGGAACCATTGTATGTAAATTGTAATATGTGTTTTAACGTTGTACTTATTTATTTTTTGAGTCAGGATTACGAAAATAACAAGACATTGAAGAAGTTTAGTAATTTTTCACATGGTTTACCAGACTCTGGACTAAGTTCAAGCTACGAGAACAACATGAGCTTAATGTCAGTCAACCCGGGTTTCATTGACACTGAAGTTGTAGAAACCCAAGACATCCAAATAAACAACACTTCCAAGGGAGCTGACTTGGAATGGAGTGCTCATCAATGCATTAATGATGTTGAAGCTAACTTTGGGAAATTGAGTAGTCCAGATTTTGTTGCTGCATCGCTTTTTTTTTAAAGATTCCAATATGCGTGAGTTGTACACGTCGGCGTCACTGACCCGTAGGGAAGCATTGGTACTTAATTTTTGTAAGAGTAATCCCACATGTCCATAGTGCGTGTGGTGATGGATGTCAAAAGTTGCAAGATAGGTATGTATTGGGTTGTTACAAGCTTTACTTAAGTTGCAGAAACCACAGAGGCTAGTAGTTATTTGGTCCCTCCCTTTACAAGCTCCAGAAAGCAGTACCTGGAATTTTGGATGTATTGGGATCGCTACCCCAGGAATAATATTATTAGGTAACCGTGTCAAAGTGTAAGACTATGTATATTTTTCTGGTAAAACTCCATTTAACCATGTATGTGCAGCCCTTGCATTTGTGCAAGGACTTTAATCATTGAAAGTTGAACTGTTTATTTGCTTGATACGGTATTTACACTTTAGGGTAATGTGTGGTCTCCTTTATTTTTTTCCATGTGGTCCTTTGTAATATTTACTTTGGACTTTGTAACTACTTTTGCACTGCCCAAAGTCTTGTGACTGTTCACCATTTGGATTGACCCAAGTCACATTATTATTGCTTATACGAATGCCAGTAATTGGATTTGTTGCTTGCTATGCTATACTTTAAAGCAGAATAGAGAGGAAAAGACAACACATCGATGTAGAAAAGACAAGATAAAGGAAAATTACAAAATATATTGTGAAGCATATGTTCGTAATACTCTCACGAAGAAATATTATATTACTTCCGTCCCAAAATATAAGGTCATTTTGACTTTACACACATTTTAAAAAACTTAATAAATGAAATCTTTTTTAAATGTAAATTATTGTATTAATTTTTAGAGGTGGCTAATAATATTTCATTGTTTAGTGTGAAACTGAAAACTATGTAATTGTGATCGATTAAGAAGGCTTGATCAAAATTTTAACAGGGTCCGTAAATATTTTATACACTAAATATTTTTTTACCGGGTCCAAAATATTTTTAAAGATAAAACGTGTAGTATTTTGATGTTTCACGGGTCCATGGACCCGGTTTATATATCGATGGCTCCGCCATCGATTGGGATGTGAAAGCATTATATTCGTGTGAACCTCGATTAATCATCTTACTTCATATGATCAATCGGGATCATAGTAATCGCATTAATCGAAAACCGAAAACACTTAAACCGTGTTTGTTTGGTCGGTTTCAACGAACCTAGAAACCAAACGCTAATATCGGTTTGGTTTCAATTTTAAAATGATTAAACGGTATAAAATCGGACCGGACCGCTAATATCGGTTTCGTTTCAATTTTAAAATGATTAAACGGTATAAAACCGGACCGGACCGTATATATACAACTATGGATCAAATTAATACTTTGAAAATAGGATAGAAAGAGGAACATACCTAGCGAGAAGTTACTTCAACTGGACTTAGATGGGAGGAGGAACAAACTTTGCCAATATTGTGAAGAAGGAAGCAATGCAGTTGGAAAAAAGATGCAAATCTTTAAAAAATCAAAGATGCTGCTTCATGCATTCCTCATCAGATAAACACCATGTCTCTAAGTCAGAAACAAGAATACCTGTGACAGAAGAAGAATTTTGACGTCTAATTAAACTCCATACCTTAGTTGGATGAGATAAATATGAAGAAAATTGCCTGATAATAAACCAAAAAATTGATTAAAATGAAGGGAAACAACTCTGAAGTAGAAATGCTCCTGTGTAGTAGTAATTATCAGTTTTCAACTTCAACTTCCAAAGTGAATAATTAAATTTGGAGTTTTCATCTCAAGTAGTCTAAAGAAATTAGGGTATTTCATCTATGAGTGTGACATGGTAAATTTCTACGTGTATTGTTGTTTTTGTTGGACCTATTTCTCCATTGGATTGATCTTTATAATCTGTTCAGATTTTGGTCCCCATTCACGTTCGTGAAATAAAGCATTGGTCCCTACCAATCATCAACAAGAAAGAAAGCAAATTTCAGTATCTAGATTCACTTGACAATGTCAATTATGATGTTTGAAAATACTGGTAAGTTTAAAGCTTTTAGGATAATAATATGAATACAATGTTATGTTTTGGCTTATTATTGTTTTGTCTGCCTTTTTGAAGTAGTCTGATTATCGTGATTTCCCCACTCTCACATAACTGCTGCCCCTCTCTCACTTTTTCTTTTTCTACTTTTTTCTTATAGTCGTGTTCTTGATAGGTTGTTTTTTTTAACTTTGTTTTTTGTTCATATCAAGGCAAGATATATCGTCGATGAAGTGAATGATAAGGATGGTAATGATAAGAATGGTAAAGTGATTGTAGAGTGCTCGGCTCGGCTCGAGGGACGTTTCCAAGACTGCACGAAGATAGGAAGTCTAATACTTTGGTACTCCTACCGTCTCTCCCGACTTGGTTGGACACCGGCTAGGATGTAATTTCTTTATGTATTTTATGAGGATGTATGGATATGTTTTAGTCTTTGTTTTCTTTAACGCTTTGTCTATAAAACTAAATTTAAACCGAGATTTCATACAAAAGCCGAACAAGTGATCGGAAAAGCGGGTTTTATGCACCAATCCAAAGATGAAATGGTTATGTTTTTTTAAAGAAATTTGTTTTTTTCCTTTTATTTATGTCACATTACACACGTTGTCCCCACTATGACTCAAAACCCGAAATATTGCAAAAATGGTCGTATCATGCCAGCACATGATTACCTTCCCCAGCACCTCTCCTCACCCCAATCTGCGTTTCATTTTCATTTAATTCTCCTCTACCTTCCAATTTGCTTCATCTTCATTCTCATCTGCTGAGTTAAAGATGATAATCCTTTTCCGGCAAATTACTCACCCATTTTCTGTACTTCACCATATTTATTTAGTTGAATTGAATAACCTGACATCGAGATTCGATTTAGACAATTCTCATCTATATTCGATTTTGATTCTTTCAAGCAATGCATCTGACTTTAGCGACTTGAGAGTAAATACGGCTTTAGCAGCTAGAGATTCAAGAAGCTATTGGTGGTGTCACTTCTAATTAATCTCATTTTTTTCCATTATATAAAAACACAACCCATCCCAAACTCCCCCAATGAAAAGATCTTGCTCAGCTCCTCTTCTTGGTGAGAAAAGTAAGAGGCGGTGTTCTCAGGTAAATCTCCTTCACTTTTGTTTCAATGGAAGTGCAATTGATAGGGAGTGACAGAAGTTTTGCTTGAATTGAATTATTTTTGTTTTCCTGTTGTTTTTTCTGTTGAATTGAAGTTTTGCTTGAATTGAATTGAAGTAAGAGACTCTGTTCTTCTCTTTTTGGGTCTTGGCGGTGGTGATGATAACTCTGTACTATACGGAATGGTTGCAACGTGTTTTTTTAAATCTGTGTGAAATGCTTGTTTATGTGCAGATTTAGTAGTATGGAGCTTGATTTTAGGTGTAATAATGTTCATTTTTTGTGTGCACATGGATGGTTCTATTGTTCCTTGTTATCCTCCCTAATTGGGATTTTTTTTCTTTTCTTTCCAAGTTAGTAGAATCAAGTTGCAGCTCTAACTCAAACAAGATGTCTATTACTGGGATGTCTTCTTCTCGAACTTCTAGTTTGAGACTAACTTGGAGTCCAAAGCATGATGCAGTTTTAAGGAACCTTATCTTGGAAGAAAATTATTGTCTAAGAGACCCAACAACTGGTCTAAGCAAAACGCCTGACCGGAATGCTTTATTTGTCCGCTTCGGATTGATGGTTGACTGTTCTTACAAGGATAGTCAAATCATATATGCGATTAGAAGAATGAAACTTGATTGCACGAGGTTTTGTAATGTCATGGATAGTTTCCAGGAAGATCAAATCCGGATTCTTAAAGATATGGAAACGCAGAAGCGTAAGGTAGTGTATTTGGTTTATGTCTTCATTATTTACTTTCACTCTTTTAGGGAACCATTGTGTGTAAATTGTGATGTGTGTTATAACATTGTGCTTACTTATGTTTGAGTCAGGATAAGGCCGCCCAAGAGAAGGACTCATCCCTTCATCTCCCAAAACCAAAAAGATCCTTCAAGAACTTCAATTTCAAGGTGGGGTATTTGGTTTATGCCTTCATTATTTACTTTCACTTTTTCAGGGAACCATTGTATGTAAATTGTAATATGTGTTTTAACGTTGTACTTATTTATTTTTTGAGTCAGGATTACGAAAATAACAAGACATTGAAGAAGTTTAGTAATTTTTCACATGGTTTACCAGGACTACGACCGAGTTCAAGCTACGAGAACAACATGAGCTTAATGTCACCAACCCGGTTTCATTGACACTTTGAAGTTGTAAAAACCAAGACATCCAAATAAACGACACTTTCAAGGGGAGTCGACTGGAATGGAGTGCTCAGCAATGCATTAATGATGTTGAGGCTAACTTTGGGAATTTGAGTACTCCAGATTTTGTTGCTGCATCGCTTTTTTTTAAAGATTCCAATATGCGTGAGTTGTACACGTCGGCGTCACTGACCCATAGGGAAGCATTCGTACTTACTTTTTGTAAGAGTAATCCCACATGTCCATAGTGCGTGTGGTGATGGATGTCAAAAGTTGCAAGATAGGTATGTATTGGGTTGTTACAAGCTTTACTTGAGTTGCAGAAACCACAGAGGCTAGTAGTTATTTGGTCCCTCCCTTTACAAGCTCCAGAAAGCAGTACCTGGAATTTTGGATGTATTGGGATTGCTACCCCAGGAATAATATTATTAGGTAACCATGTGAAAGTGTAAGACTATGTATATTTTTCTGGTAAAACTCCATTTAACCCTGTATGTGCAGCCCTTGCATTTGTGCAAGGACTTCAATCATTGAAAGTTGAACTATTTATTTGCTTGATACGGTATTTACAATTTTGGGTAATGTGTGGTCTCCTTTCTTTTTTTCCATGTGGTCCTTTGTAATATTTACTTTGGACTTTGTAACTACTTTTGCACTGCCCAAAGCCTTGTGACTGTTCACCATTTGGATTGACCCATGTCACATTATTATTGCTTATACGAATGCAAGTAATTGGATTTGTTGCTTGCTATGCTATACTTTAAAGAAGAATAGAGAGGAAAAGACAACACATCGATGTAGAAAAGACAATATAAAGGAAATTACAAAATTTATTGTGAAGCATCTGTTCGTAATACTCTCACGAAGAAATATTATATTACTTCCGTCCCAAAATATAAGGTCATTTTTACTTTACACACATTTTAAAAAACTTAATAAATGAGATCTTTTTTAAATGTAAATTATTGTATTGATTTTTAGAGGTGGCTAAAAATATTTCATTGTTTTGTGTGGAAGCGAAAACTATGTAATTGTGATCGATGTGGCGCGAAACAAAATTTTAACGAGGGTCCGTAAATATTTTATAAACTAAATATTTTTACCGGGTCCAAATATTTTTAAAGATAAAGCGTGTAGTATTTTGATGTTTCACTTTGGGTCCATGGACCGGTTTGCTATATGTGGCTCCGCCACTGATTGGGATGTGAAAGCATTATATTCGTGTGAACCTCGATTAATCATCTTACTTCGTATGATCAATCGGGATCATAGTAATCGCATTAATCGAAATCCGAAAACACTTAAACCGTGTTTCTTTGGTCGGTTTCAACGAACCTAGAAACCAAATGCTAATATCGGTCTGGTTTCAATTTTAAAATGATTAAACGGTATAAAATCGGACCGGACCGCTAATATCGGTTTGGTTTCAATTTTAAAATGATTAAACGGTATAAAACCGGACCGGACCGTATATATACAACTATGGATCAAATTAATACTTTGAAAACAGGATAGAAGGAGGAACATACCTGGCGAGAAGTTACTTCAACTGGACTTAGATGGGAGGAGGAACAAACTTTGCCAATATTGTGAAGAACGAAGCAATGCAGTTGGAAAAAAGATGCAAATCTTTAAAAAAATCAAAGATGCTGCTGCATGCATTCCTCATCAGATAAACACCATGTCTCTAAGTCAGAAAAAAGAATACCTGTGACAGAAGAAGAATTTTGACGTCTAATTAAACTCCATACCTTAGTTGGATGAGATAAATATGAAGAAAATTGCCTGATAATAAACCAAAAAATTGATTAAAATGAAGGAAACAACTCTGAAGTAGAAATGCTCCTGTGTAGTAGTAATTATCAGTTTCAACTTCAACTTCCAAAGCGAATAATTAAATTTGGAGTTTTCATCTCAAGTAGTCTAAAGAAATTAGGGTATTTCATCTATGAGTGTGACATGGTAAATTTCTACGTGTATTGTTGTTTTTGTTGGACCTATTTCTCCATTGGATTGATCTTTATAATCTGTTCAGATTTTTGTCCCCATTCACGTTCGTGAAATAAAGCATTGGTCCCTAGCAATCATCAACAAGAAAGAAAGCAAATTTCAGTATCTAGATTCACTTGACAATGTCAATTATGATGTTTTGAAAATACTGGTAAGTTTAAAGCTTTTAGGATAATAATTTGAATACAATGTTATGTTTTGGCTTATTATTGTTTTGTCTGCCTTTTTGAAGTAGTCTGATTATCGTGATTTCCCCACTCTCACCTAACTGCTGCCCCTCTCTCACTTTTTCTTTTTCTACTTTTTTTCTTTTAGTCGTGTTTTTGATGGGTTGTTTTTTTTAACTTTGTTTTTGTTCATATCAAGGCAAGATATATCGTCGATGATGTGAATGATAAGAATGGTAATGATAAGAATGGTAAAGTGATTGTAGAGTGCTTCAGCTCCAGCTCCAGGGACGTTTCCAAGACTACACGAAGATAGAAGTCTAATACTTTGGTACTCCTACCGTCTCTCCCGACTTGGTTGGACACCGGCTAGGATGTAATTACTTTATGTATTTTATGAGGGATGTATGGATATGTTTTAGTACTATTTTCTTTAACGTTTGTCTGTAAAACAAAATTTAAACTGGGATTTCATACAAAACTGAACAAGTGATCGGAAAAGCGTAGGTTTTAACAGACCAATCCAGCATGAAATGGTTATGTTTTTTTTAAAGAAATTTGTTTTTTTTTTCCTTTTATTTATGTCACATTACACACGTTGTCCCCACTATGACTCAAAACCCAAAATATCGCAAAAATGGTCGTATCATGCCAGCACATCATTACCTCCCCCAGCACCTCTCCTCACCCCAATCTGCGTTTCATTTTCATTTAATTCTCCTCTACCTTCAAATTTGCTTCATCTTCTTTGTCATCTGCTGAGTTAAAGATGATAATCCTTTTCCGGTAAATTACTCACCCATTTTCTGTTCTTCACCATATTTATTTAGTTGAATTGAATAACCTGACATCGAGATTCGATTTAGACAATTCTCATCTATATTCGATTTTGATTCTTTCAAACAGTAAATACAGCTTTAGCAGCGTAAGAGTAAATACAGCTTTAGCAGCTAGAGATTCAAGAAGCTATTGGTGTTGTCACTTCTAATTAATCTCATTTTTTCCCATTATATAAAAACACAACCCATCCCAAACTCCCCCAATGAAAAGATCTTGCTCAGCTCCTCTTCTTGGTGAGAAAAGTAAGAGGCTGTGTTCTCAGATAAATCTCCTTCACTTTTGTTTCAATGGAAGTGCAATTGATAGGGAGTGATAGAAGTTTTGCTTGAATTGAATTATTTTTGTTTTCCTGTTGTTTTTTCTGTTGAATTGAAGTTTTGCTTGAATCGAATTGAAGTAAGAGACTGTGTTCTTCTCTTTTTGGGTCTTGGCGGTGGTGATGATAACTCTGTACTATACGGAATGGCTGCAATGTGTTTTTTTAATCTGTGTGAAATGCTTGTTTATCTGCAGATTTAGTAGTATGGAGCTTGATTTTAGGTGTAATATTGTTCATTTTTTGTGTGCACGTGGATCGTTCTATTGTTCCTTGTTATCCTCCCTAATTGGGATTTTTTTTCTTTTCTTTCCAAGTTAGTAGAATCAAGTTGCAGCTCTAACTCAAACAAGATGTCTATTGCTGGGATGTCTTCTTCTCGAACTTCTAGTTCGAGACTAACTTGGAGTCCAAAGCATGATGCTGTTTTGAGGAACCTTATCTCACAAGAAAATTACTGTCTAAGAGACCCAACAACTGGTCTAAGCAAAACGCCTGACTGGAATGCTTTATTTGTCCGCTTCAGATTGATGGTTGACTGTTCTTACCAGGATAATCAAATCATATATGCGATTAGAAGAATGAAACTTGATTGCACGAGGTTTTGTAAGGTCATGGATAGTTTCTAGGAAGATCAAATCCGGATTCTTAAAGATATGGAAACGCAGAAGCGTAAGGTAGTGTATTTGGTTTATGTCTTCATTATTTACTTTCACTCTTTTAGGGAACCATTGTATGTAAATTGTGATGTGTGTTATAACATTGTGCTTACTTATGTTTGAGTCAGGATAAGGCCGCCCGAGAGAAGGACTCAGCCCTTCATCTCCCAAAACCAAAAAGATCCTTCAAGAACTTCAATTTCGAGGTGGCGTATTTTGTTTATGCCTTCATTATTTACTTTCACTTTTTCAGGGAACCAATGTATGTAAATTGTAATATGTGTTTTAACGTTGTACTTATTTATTTTTTGAGTCAGGATTACGAAAATAACAAGCCATTGAAGAAGTTTAGTAATTTTTCACATGGTTTACCAGACTCTGGATTGAGTTCAAGCTACGAGAACAACATGAGCTTAATGTCAGTCAAACCGGGTTTCATTGACACTGAAGTTGTAGAAACCCAAGACATCCAAATAAATGACACTTCCAAGGGAGCTGACTTGGAATGGAGTGCTCAGCAATGCATTAATGATGTTGAGGCTAACTTTGGGAATTTGAGTACTCCAGATTTTGTTGCTGCATCGCTTTTTTTTAAAGATTCCAATATGCGTGAGTTGTACACGTCGGCGTCACTGACCCGTAGGGAAGCATTGGTACTTACTTTTTGTAAGAGTAATCCCACATGTCCATAGTGCGTGTGGTGATGGATGTCAAAAGTTGCAATATAGGTATGTATTAGGTTGTTACAAGCTTTACTTGAGTTGCAGAAACCACAGAGGCTAGTAGTTATTTGGTCCATCCCTTTACAAGCTCCAGAAAGCAGTACCTAGAATTTTGGATGTATTGGGATTGCTACCCCAGGAATAATATTATTAGGTAACCGTGTCAAAGTGTAAGACTATGAATATTTTTCTGGTAAAACTCCATTTAACCCTGTATGTGCAGCCCTTGCATTTGTGCAAGGACTTCAATCATTGAAAGTTGAACTATTTATTAGCTTGATACGGTATTTACAATTTAGGGAAATGTGAGGTCTCCTTTCTTTTTTTCCATTTGGTCCTTCGTAATATTTACTTTGGACTTTGTAACTACTTTTGCACTGCCCAAAGCCTTGTGACTGTTCACCATTTGGATTGACCCAAGTCACATTATTATTGCTTATACGAATGCAAGTAATTGGATTTATTGCTTGCTATGCTATACTTTAAAGCAGAATAGAGAGGAAAAGACAACACATCGATGTAGAAAAGACAAGATAAAGAAAAATTACAAAATATATTGTGAAGCATCTGTTCGTAATACTCTCACGAAGAAATAATATATTACTTCCGTCCCAAAATATAAGGTCATTTTGACTTTTCACACATTTTAAAAAACTTAATAAATGAGATCTTTTTTAAATGTAAATTATTGTATTGATTTTTAGAGGTGGCTAATAATATTTCATTGTTTAGTGTGAAACTGAAAACTATGTAATTGTGATCGATGGCGGCGAACAAAATTTTAACAGGTCCAGAAATATTTTATACACTAAATATTTTTTTACCGGGTCTGAAATATTTTTTTAAAGATAAAACGTGTAGTATTTTAATGTTTCACCGGGTCCATGGACCCGGTTTGCTATATGTTGCTCCGCCACTGATTGGGATGTGAAAGCATTATATTCATGTGAACCTCGATTAATCATCTTACTTCGTATGATCAATAGGGATCATAGTAATCGCATTAATTGAAAACCGAAAACACTTAAACCGTGTTTGTTTGGTCGGTTTCAACGAACCTAGAAACCAAACGCTAATATCGGTTTGGTTTCAATTTTAAAATGATTAAACGGTATAAAATCGGACCGGACCGCTAATATCGGTTTGGTTTCAATTTTAAAATGATTAAACGGTATAAAACCGGACCGGACCGTATATACAACTATGGATCAAATTAATACTTTGAAAACAGGATAGAAGGAGGAACATACCTGGCGAGAAGTTACTTCAACTGGACTTAGATGGGAGGAGGAACAAACTTTGCCAATTTTCTGAAGAAGGAAGCAATGCAGTTGGAAAAAAGATGCAAATCTTTAAAAAATCAAAGATGCTGCTGCTTGCATTCCTCATCAGATAAACACCATGTCTCTAAGTCAGAAACAAGAATACCTGTGACAGAAGAAGAATTTTGACGTCTAATTAATCTCCATACCTTAGTTGGATGAGATAAATATGAATAAAATTGCCTGATAATCAACCAAAAAATTGATTAAAATGAAGGGAAACAACTCTGAAGTAGAAATGCTCCTGTGTAGTAGTAATTATCAGTTTCAACTTCAACTTCCAAAGCAAATAATTAAATTTGGAGTTGTCATCTCAAGTAGTCTAAAGAAATTAGGGTATTTCATCTATGAGTGTGACATGGTAAATTTCTACGTGTATTGTTGTTTTTGTTGGACCTATTTCTCCATTGGATTGATCTTTATAATCTATTCAGATTTTTGTCCCCATTCACGTTCATGAAATAAAGCATTGGTCCCTAGCAATCATCAACAAGAAAGAAAGCAAATTTCAGTATCTAGATTCACTTGACAATGTCAATTATTATGTTTTGAAAATCTTTGGTAAGTTTAAAGCTTTTAGGATAATAATTTGAATACAATGTTATGTTTTGGCTTATTATTGTTTTGTCTGCCTTTTGAAGTAGTCGATTATCGTGATTTCCCCACTCTCACCTAACTTCGCTGCCCTCTCTCTTTTTCTTTTCTACTTTTTTTCTTTTAGTCATGTTTTTGATAGGTTGTTTTTTTAACTTTGTTTTTATTCATATCAAGGCAAGATATATCGTCGATGAAGTGAATGATAAGAATGGTAAAGTGATTGTAGAGTGCTCCAGCTCCAGCTCCAGGGACGTTTCCAAGACTGCACGAAGATAGGAAGTCTAATACTTTGGTACTCCTACCGTCTCTCCCGACTTGGTTGGACACCGGCTAGGATGTAATTTCTTTATGTATTTTATGAGGGATGTATGGATATGTTTTAGTACTTTTTTCTTTAACGTTTGTCTATAAAACGAAATTTAAACTGAGATTCATACAAAACTGAACAAGAGATCGGAAAGCGTAGGTTTTAACAGACCAATCTAGCATGAAATGGTTATGTTTTTTTTTAAAGAAATTTGTTTTTTTCCTTTTATTTATGTCACATTACACACGTTGTCTTTTTTTCCTTTTGTTTATGTCACATTACACACCCCTTTTTTCTGTTCTTCACCATATTTATTTAGTTGAATTGAATAACCTGACATCGAGTTTCGATTTAGACAGTTCTCATCTATATTCGATTTTGATTCTTTCAAACAGTAAATACAGCTTTAGCAGCTAGAGATTCAAGAAGCTATTGGTGGTGTCACTTCTAATTAATCTCATTTTTTCCATTATATAAAAACACAACCCATCCCAAACTCCCCCAATGAAAAGATCTTGCTCAGCTCCTCTTCTTGGTGAGAAAAGTAAGAGGCTGTGTTCTCAGGTAAATCTCCTTCACTTTTGTTTCAATGGAAGTGTAATTGATAGGGAGTGATAGAAGTTACGCTTGAATTGAATTTTTGTTTTTCTGTTGTTTTTATTGAATTGAAGTTTTGCTTGAATCGAATTGAAGTAAGAGGCTGTGTTCTTCTCTTTTTGGTCTTGGTGGTGGTGATGATAACTCTGTACTATACGGAATGGCTGCAATTTGTTTTTTTAATCTGTGTGAAATGCTTGTTTATCTGCAGATTTAGTAGTATGGAGCTTGATTTTAGGTGTAATAATGTTCATTTTTTGTGTGCACGTAGATGGTTCTATTGTTCCTTGTTATCCTCCCTAATTGGGATTTTTTTTCTTTTCTTTCCAAGTAAGTAGAATCAAGTTGCAGCTCTAACTCAAACAAGATGTCTATTGCTGGGATGTCTTCTTCTCAAACTTCTAGTTCGAGACTAACTTGGAGTCCAAAGCATGATGCTATTTTAAGGAACCTTATCTCGCAAGAAAATTACTGTCTAAGAGACCCAACAACTGGTCTAAGCAAAACGCCTGACTGGAATGCTTTATTTGTCCGCTTCGGATTGATGGTTGATTGTTCTTACAAGGATAGTCAAATCATATATGCGATTAGAAGAATGAAACTTGATTGCACGAGGTTTTGTAAGGTCATGGATAGTTTCCAGGAAGATCAAATCCGGATTCTTAAAGATATGGAAACGCAGAAGCGTAAGGTAGTGTATTTGGTTTATGTCTTCATTATTTACTTTCACTCTTTTAGGGAACCATTGTCTGTTAATTGTGATGTGTGTTATAACATTGTGCTTACTTATGTTTGAGTCAGGATAAGGCCGCCCGAGAGAAGGACTCAACCCTTCATTTCCCAAAACCAAAAAGATCCTTCAAGAACTTCAATTTCGAGGTGGCGTATTTGGTTTATGCCTTCATTATTTACTTTCACTTTTTCAGGGAACCATTGTATGTAAATTGTAATATGTGTTTTAACGTTGTACTTATTTATTTTTTGAGTCAGGATTACGAAAATAACAAGCCATTGAAGAAGTTTAGTAATTTTTCACATGGTTTACCAGACTCTGGACTGAGTTCAAGCTACGAGAACAACATGAGCTTAATGTCAGTCAACCCGGATTTCATTGACACTGAAGTTGTAGAAACCCAAGACATCCAAATAAACGACACTTCCAATGGAGCTTACTTGGAATGGAGTGCTCAGCAATGCATTAATGATGTTGAGGCTAACTTTGGGAATTTGAGTACTCCAGATTTTGTTGCTGCATCGCTTTTTTTTAAAGATTCCAATATGCGTGAGTTGTACACGTCGGCGTCACTGACCCGTAGGGAAGCATTGGTACTTACTTTTTGTAAGAGTAATCCCACATGTCCATAGTGCGTGTGGTGATGGATGTCGAAAGTTTCAAGATAGGTATGTATTGGGTTGTTACAAGCTTTACTTGAGTTGCAGAAACCACAGAGGCTAGTAGTTATTTGGTCCCTCCCTTTACAAGCTTCAGAAAGCAGTACCTGGAATTTTGGATGTATTGGGATTGCTACCCCAGGAATAATATTATTAGGTAACCGTGTCAAAGTGTAAGACTATGTATATTTTTCTGGTAAAACTCCATTTAACCCTGTATGTGCAGCCCTTGCATTTGTGCAAGGACTTCAATCATTGAAAGTTGAACTATTTATTTGCTTGATACGGTATTTACAATTTAGGGTAATGTGTGGTCTCCTTTCTTTTTTTCCATGTGGTCCTTTGTAATATTTACTTTGGACTTTGTAACTACTTTTGCACTACCCAAAGCCTTGTGACTGTTCACCATTTGGATTGACCCAAGTCACATTATTATTGCTTATACGAATGCAAGTAATTGGATTTGTTGCTTGCTATGCTATACTTTAAAGCAGAATAGAGAGGAAAAGACAACACACCGATGTAGAAAAGACAAGATAAAGGAAAATTACAAAATATATTGTAAAGCATCTGTTCGTAATACTCTCACGAAGGAATATTATATTACTTCCGTCCTAAAATATAAGGTCATTTTGACTTTACACACATTTTAAAAAACTTAATAATTGAGATCTTTTTTAAATGTAAATTATTGTATTGATTTTTAGAGGTGGCTAATAATATTTCATTGTTTAGTGTGAAACTGAAAACTATGTAATTGTGATCGATGTGAAGCTTGAACAAAAAATTTTAACGAGGTCCGTAAATATTTTATACACTAAATATTTTTACCGGTGCAAAAATATTTTTAAAGATAAAACGTGTAGTATTTTGATGTTTCACGGGTCCATGGACCCGGTTTGCTGTACGTTGCTCCGCCACTGATTGGGATGTGAAAGCATTATATTCGTGTGAACCTGGATTAATCATCTTACTTCGTATGATCAATCGAGATCATAGTAATCGCATTAATCGAAAACCGAAAACACTTAAACCGTGTTTGTTTGGTCGGTTTCAACGAACCTAGAAACCAAACGCTAATATCGGTTTGGTTTCAATTTTAAAATGATTAAACGGTATAAAATCGGACCGGACCGCTAATATCGGTTTGGTTTCAATTTAAAATGATTAAACGGTATAAAACCGGACCGGACCGTATATATACAATTATGGATCAAATTAATACTTTGAAAACAGGATAGAATGAGGAACATACCCGGCGAGAAGTTACTTCAACTGGACTTAGATGGGAGGAGGAACAAACTTTGCCAATATTGTGAAGAAGGAAGCAATGTAGTTGGAAAAAAGATGCAAATCTTTAAAAAATCAAAGATGCTGCTGCATGCATTCCTCATCAGATAAACACCATGTCTCTAAGTCAGAAACAAGAATACCTGTGACAGAAGAAGAATTTTGACGTCTAATTAAACTCCATACCTTGGTTGGATGTGATAAATATGAAGAAAATTGCCTGATAATAAACCAAAAAATTGATTAAAATGAAGGGAAACAACTCTGAAGTAGAAATGCTCCTGTGTAGTAGTAATTATCAGTTTCAACTTCAACTTCCAAAGCGAATAATTAAATTTGGAGTTGTCATCTCAAGTAGTCTAAAGAAATTAAGGTATTTCATCTATGAGTGTGACATGGTAAATTTCTACGTGTATTGTTGTTTTTGTTGGACCTATTTCTCCATTGGATTGATCTTTATAATATGTTCAGATTTTTGTCCCCATTCACGTTCGTGAAAAAAAGCATTGGTCCCTAGCAATCATCAACAAGAAAGAAAGCAAATTTCAGTATCTATATTCACTTGACAATGTCAATTATTATGTTTTGAAAATACTGGTAAGTTTAAAGCTTTTAGGATAATAATTTGAATACAATGTTATGTTTTGGCTTATTATTGTTTTGTCTGCCTTTTTGAAGTAGTCTGATTATCGTGATTTCCCCACTCTCACGTAACTGCTGCCCCTCTCTCACTTTTTCTTTTTCTACTTTTTTCTTTTAGTCGTGTTTTTGATAGGTTGTTTTTTTTAACTTTGTTTTTTGTTCATATCAAGGCAAGATATATCGTCGTTGAAGTGAATGATAAGAATGGTAATGATAAAAATGGTAAAGTGATTGTAGAGTGCTCCAGCTCTAGCTCCAGGGACGTTTCCAAGACTGCACGAAGATAGGAAGTGTAATATTTTGGTACTCCTACCGTCTCTCCCGACTTGGTTGGACACCGGCTAGGATGTAATTTCTTTATGTATTTTATGAGGGATGTATGGATATGTTTTAGTACTGTTTTCTTTAACGTTTGTCTATAAAACGAAATTTAAACTGAGATTTCATACAAAACTGAACAAGTGATCGGAAAAGCGTAGGTTTTAACAGACCAATCCAGCATGAAATGGTTATGTTTTTTTTAAAGAAATTTGTTTTTTTTCCTTTTATTTATGTCACATTACACACGTTGTCCCCACTATGACTCAAAACCCGAAATATCGCAAAAATGGTCGTATCATGCCAAAGACATCATTACCTCCCCAAGCCTCTCTCCTACTCACCCCAATCTGCGTTTCATTTTCATTTAATTCTCCTCTACCTTCCAATTTGCTTCATCTTCATTCTCATCTGCTGAGTTAAAGTTGATAATCCTTTTCCGGCAAATTACTCACCCCTTTTCTGTTCTTCACCATATTTATTTAGTTGAATTGAATAACCTAACATCGAGATTCGATTTAGACAATTCTCATCTATATTCGATTTTGATTCTTTCAAACAGTAAATACAGCTTGAGAGTAAATACAGCTTTAGCAGCTAGAGATTCAAGAAGCTATTGGTGGTGTCACTTCTAATTAATCTCATTTTTTTCCATTATATAAAAACACAACCTATTGCGGATATATCTATATACATTATTATTATTATTGAATTATTAATAATTAAGTTCTATGGTAAGTAGGAAAAGGACATAGTCGGTATTTTACGGTGATAGGGTTTCTCTTATGATGTATAAATATATGATTGATGATGGAATGAAAACAGAACATTACGTTTTATCAAAATTTGTCATGGTATCGAGAGGCAGTTACGGTACTTGAAAAAAAAAAAAAAAAAAAAAAAAACTTAAAGTCGCAAAACTTAAAGTCAAAATCAAACCAATGAGTCATCACCATGGGCGAAGGCAATGAACAAGAAAAAAATTGGACCCTCTTCCATCCCTTGATCGGGCATACCAAAATTGACTCGGGAGGAAAGTGCGCGTGGAGGACAAGTCGGTCGAGCAAGGAGGACCAAGACATGATGACGGCAATGAAAATTCAGATGGATCTTCGAGCAAAAACGAAGGCCAAAAACGCATTCGCTGCAAAATATTGTAATTACTGCAGCAGGAATGGACATAGCGAGCAAGGGTATTTCGAAATTCATGGTTACCCCGAGTGGTGGGGTGACTGGCCGAGGGGGGGCCGTGGAGCAGGCCGTGGCACCCAAGGTGGAAGACATACAGGAGGCTGGACAAGGAAGACAAGGAGGCGGGCGGCAGGCTGGGAATTATGGAGTTTCGGGCGGCTCGAATCTAGCTCGGTTCGTGCAAATAATCTGATGGCTAGCACCTCAGGTAAAAATTGAATGGATGAAGTTCTGAGGAACCCCGGAGAAGGCTGGGCTTCCTAATTTAACCCCGGCACAGTGGCAAGGGATACTCAATATCTTTAATCTCGCAAAACCCAAGGATCGTGTGAACGGTAAGTGTTCGTGGATAATTGACACCGGTGCAACGCATCACGTGACCGGTGCATTGAATAATTTAATAAATATTCAGGTGATCAAAGATTGCCCGGTTGGGCTCCCCGATGGTCGTATTTCACAGGCTACACATGAAGGAACTATTATATTGCCCGGTGGTTTAAAATTAAATAATGTCCTTTATGTACCGAATTTGGCGTGTAACTTATTGTCGGTGACACAGATTTGATTGATGAGTTTGGTATCGGTGCGATTCACTTCTACATTGTGTGTTTCTGAGGACCGAGCAGCGAGAGTCGATTGGAGTGGGTGGCGCGAAGATGAACTTTTCTTTTTCCGAGGAGTACCACACACGAAGGTTATGACTATTGGAGGGAAAGACTCAATGGAATTATGGCACAAGCGTTTGGGACATCCTTCAGAAAAAGTCTTGAAGCAACTTCCCAATATGAGTGACTTTATTGCTTTAAATAAAGATGGGTGTGAGGTATGTTTCCGGGCTAAACAATCTAGGGAGAGTTTCCCAAGTAGTGATAGTAGGGCAAGTCGGATTTTCGAACTTGTGCATTGTGATTTGTGGGGACCGTATACGACACCTTCTACATGTGGGGCCTCTTATTTTACGGCGATTGTGGATGATTTTTCTAGATCCGTGTGGGTTTATTTATTATATAATAAATGGGAAGTTGAGAATATTTTTATGAATTTTATGGCATTGATTGATCGCCAATTCGGTGTGAAAATTATGCGAGTTAGAAGTGACAATGGGGCGGAATTTAAGCGTTTGTTGCCACAATTTCAAAAGGAAGGTATTATTTTGAAACATCATGTGTAGGCACCCCACAACGAGAATGGGTCGAGTAGAACGAAAACACCAACATATATTGAATGTAGCTAGAGCCTTGAGGTTTGAGGACATCTTCCAATAAAATATTGGGGGAATGTGTGATGACGGCATGCCATTTGATTAACGGACTCCGTCTAGCGTTTTGAGCTATAAAACACCCTATGAATGTTTATTTGGTAAACCTCCGAGTTTTGACGCGTTGAGTTTTTGGATGTTTGTGTTATGCACACAATTTAAAACATAAAGGGGATAAATTAAAAGCCGTAGTAGAAAGTGTGTGTTTTTGGGATATCCTTTGCTAAAAGGGATGGACATTATGGATTTGGAAACAGGAAGAAATTTTTGTTTCAAGAGATGTGAAATTTTTGAACATATTTTCCTTTGCGTGAGTCAACACATCCTCCCCTCCTCCGGTCGTTTTCCCGATATTGAGGTCGATGAGTTGAAATGGGACCTAATGATACGCATGTGGAGCCGCCTCCACGAATCGCGGATCCCATAGGTGTGGATTCGAGGGGAGACGCAGGGAGGTGGTGAAGTACCGACCGATGATGGAGTTGTGAGTGGCGATTATCGGAGACACAACAGGTGGGGCGTAGAGGAAGCGTGCAAAAGTTCGAATACAAGATATCGTGAGTATGTGGCGCACATGGCAATCGATAAGGCAAGTCCTTGGCGCACTCCACCACTTCATCGGTCTCCTCATGTAGTTTATATCCTCTTACACACTTAAGTGGACTATTCTTGTTTTTAGCGCCAAACAAGAGATTTCTAGCCAATGTCACTTTGAGAAACCTCCTCGAACTTTTAAGGAGGCCGTCCAATCCGAGGTTGGCGGAAGGCTATGGTGAGAAATTCAAGCCTTGGAGGAGCAGGGCACTTGGAGTGCTGCAGAATTGCCTCTGGGAAGAAAGCTCTGGGTAGCAAATGGGTCTGCAGAGAAAAATATGATGAGCATGGGAATCTCCAACGCTTAAAGGCAAGGTTGGTGGCATTTGGGAATCACTAGGTAGAAGGATCGACTATCTGAGAGACATTTGCCCCGATCGCAAAGATAGTTCTTGTCCGTGCATTTTTGGTTTGTGTGGTTTATTAAAAATTGGGATGTCCATCAAATGGGCGTTCACAACGCGTTCTTACATGGGGATCTTGATGAGGAGATTTATATCACGGATCCCGCTTGGGTTTTAAGAACAAGCAATGAATATGGTATGTCGCGTCACGGAAGTCACTCTATGGATTGAAGCGGCGCCAAGGTCTTTGGTTTGCTAAGTTGGCCACGGCTCAAGGATTATGGATTCCGTCGATCCTACTCAGTTATTCCCTATTCACTTTGGTTCGTGGGGATATCGAATTAACGTTTTAGTCTATGTGGATGACATGATCCTTGCGAGGAATAATCATTGCTCTGCAAGTGTTTAAAAGTTATTTGGGAACTGTTTTAAAATGAAGGATTTGGGACGTTTGAAATATTTTCTCGGGTTGGAAGTTGCCGAGAAGCTCACGGGGGCATTTTTATCTCAACGCAAGTATCGTTGGACATTATCTCGAGGCGGGACTATTAGGGGCTCGGCGGCCGAGTTCCCTGCGGAGCAAAATCTTGATTAGCGGCTGGCGAGGCGTCTGTTGGATGACCCTGGTAAGTCTGAGGAGATTAGTAGGTCGTCTTATCTATCTTGGCGTTACCATACCTGATTTGGCATACTCGGTGCATATTCTTTCTCGGTTTATGCAAGCCCCACGCGTGGTGCATTGGGGCGCCGCTTTGCGAGTTATGCGGTATCTCAAAAAACATCCCGGACGAGGGATTCTCTTGCGGTGATAGTCCATTATCATTGGAAGGGTGGTGTGACTCCGATTAGGCGAGTTGCCCGGTGACTCGTCGGTCCTTAAGTGGGTGGTTTGTGTTACTCGGGACATCACCGGTCTCGTGGAAGACCAAGAAACAACAGACGATGTCTCGCTCTCCGGCGAGAAGCGAATATCGATCAATGGCAGCCATTACTTGTGAATTAAAATGGCTTAGACAAGCTGCTTGGCGACTTGAAGTGCGGATCCCTACGGGTATTCCACTTCATTCACGATAGTCAAGCTACGCTACACATTGCTCGAAATCCGATTTTTCATGGCGGACCAAACATATCGAGGCTGATTGTCATTTTGTTCGTGGCGTGATTATTGAGGTCCGATTGCTCCGGATTATGTTACTACTCATGCAGATTAGTGACATATTTACCAAGGCGTTGGGAAACAGCGAGTTTGACTTCTTCTTGTCCAAGTTGGGCGTCCGTGATATTCACGCTCCAACTTGAGGGGTATTGCGGATATATCTATATACATTATTATTATTATTGAATTATTAATAATTAAGTTCTATGGTAAGTAGGAAAAGGACATAGTCGGTATTTTACGGTGATAGGGTTTCTCTTATGATGTATAAATATATGATTGATGATGGAATGAAAACAGAACATTACGGTTTATCAAAATTTGTCACAACCCATCCCAAACTCCCACAATGAAAAGATCTTGCTCAGCTCCTCTTCTTGGTGAGAAAAGTAAGAGGTTGTGTTCTCAGAAAAATCTCCTTCACTTTTGTTTCAATGGAAGTGCAATTGATAGGGAGTGATAGAAGTTTTACTTGAATTGAATTATTTTTGTTTTCCTGTTGTTTTTTCTGTTGAATTGAAGTTTTGCTTGAATTGAATTGAAGTAAGAGACTGTGTTCTTCTCTTTTTGGGTCTTGGCGGTGGTGATGATAACTCTGTACTATACGGAATGGCTGCAATGTGTTTTTTTAATCTGTGTGAAATGCTTGTTTATCTGTAGATTTAGTAGTATGGAGCTTGATTTTAGGTGTAATAATGTTCATTTTTTGTGTGCACATGGATGGTTCTATTGTTCCTTGTTATCCTCCCAAAGTGGGATTTTTTTTTCTTTTCTTTCCAAGTTAGTAGAATCAAGTTACAGCTCTAACTCAAACAAGATGTCTATTGCTGGGTCTGGAAAGATGACTGCTGATGGATCTGCATCTTATGATTCTTGTGGTGATATGAGGTTTAGATGGACTGATGAAAATTTACTGTCCTTACGTTGGTATCTTTTCAAGAAGGTTAAGTTAAATGAAGTCCCTGACTGGAGGGGTTTATTTGAAGCCTTCCAAAAAAAAAACACCAATGCAACTATAAAAAATATAGTTGCAGGGCTTAAGAAAATGCAAGAAAGCGACAATGAAGTATACAAACTCATAAATTCCACTTGTAACCAAGCGAAAATTCTGAATTATTTGGCATCTGAAGAGACTATGAAGAAGAATTTGGTAATGTATTTGGTTTATGCCGTCGTATGTAAATTGTTATATATGTTATAACATTGTTCTTGCTTATATTTGTGCAGGATGAGATTAATAAGAAAGTGAATGGTGAGATGAAAGAATCGTTGCTAGCGGCAAATAACAGACGTCACAGCAAATCAGAGAAACGTCTAAGACAATATAAGGATGATAGGAGACAAGAATCTTCTAAATATGTACCTTCAGGCTCCTCAGAAGATACGAGCCCCCCTTTACTCTTTCCGCCACTGAAAACAAAATCTAGTTGCGCTTCTCACATCAAGTCGTTTGGGGATATAAGCCGAGAAGGTTTATTTAAAGCTATTGAGTTTTTCGAAAGCTTAGATAATCAACAAATTTATATTGATATGTCGGATAAAGAAAGAAAGTGGCTATTCAAAAGTTCCAATCCTCAAATCCTAGCAAAGGCATTTTCTCTGATTTTTTTTTGGATAGAGTTTGCTTGCTTTATTTGCTACATAGTATTTTGGTACTGTGTGGATGTGTACTTGTTGGAAACGCATCTAAATGACGATAATTTTGCTATACATGAAAAATGAAATATTGGGAACCGAGAGTAGCTAAATAGAGTCTAGTTAAAAAAAGGTAGTGTGCATCAATCTTCTTGTCCTGATACCTCTTGGCATAATGGTATAGCTGAGAGGAAGAAAATGCACCTGCTGGAAATTGCTAGAGCACTGAAGTTTACTTTTTCAATGCATAATTGCAGAGGCACTCCTTATTGCTGCCTTTTTAATTAATGCAATGCCTTTGAGAGTTCTTCAATATCAATCTCATGTTGATATTTTCACCAAGTGCTATCCTAATAGTAAATAGAAGTAGAGTTTATGCCCATTTTCCACTTTTCTGCTTACTGTTAGCCTTGAGTTCTGATATTTTCACAGCCTCAAGTTTATGTTCTGACATTTTCCGCTTTGATTTCCAACTCCTGTTCCCCCTCACTTTAGAGAATTCCTTTTCTCTTGCGCACTTTGAGAGAATGAATCGCAGGTGTTATGTAATGCAGTAGCTTCAAATTGGGGTATACTTGGATTTGGATCCTTTGGAATATGCCCCTACTAGTTGCATTTTCTCTTCCTTAAATTATTTACTTAGGGACATTATTACTTCTAGTCCCTTATAACTATTTTGATTGTCTCAAACTGGTCTTTAACTTTTGAAATGATAATTTCGGTCTCTTAAATATCATTTTTTTTAACTTGTAGTACCCTAACTTTTTAAATGACACTATTGGTCCCTTAACTATCGATTTTTTCACTTTTGGTCCTCTATTATCGGTTTTTTAATAGTTAGGGGACCAAAGATGAAAGAAAAATCGATAGTTAAGGAACCAAAATTGTCATTTCGAAATTTAGGGGATCAAAAGTGAAAAAAAAAAGTTGATAGTTAATTGCAGCCCCTTCTTCTCTCTTGACAAAAGTGCTTTTGATCAATCGAGTACAAGGCTTCCCGACCTCGTCGTTGCTCCAAATAACACCCTTTAGCATTGTAATATCCCGATTTTTGGATAAAGGGCATTTCGGTCTTTTGATAAATCGGAATATTATGTTCTTTTGTTTTAAAGGGTTTTATAAAAGAAAAAGAGATAATTAAGGAATTTTAAGTAATTAGGAAAAATTGGGATTTATAAAAAGGAAACAAGTCCTAATTAACCTAATCACTTTTGTCAAAAAAAAAAAAAAAAAAAAAAAGAGGCGCATCTTTTTTTTTTTGGGAGGCCAGCAGTTTAAAAAAGAGAGAGAAGAACTTTCAATCCCGGAGGCTTAATCCGTTGATCTTTTGGACGAGACATCTCAAGGAAAAGAATCACCGCGACAAGAGGATCGTTTGGATATCAACCATCCTTAGAACCGTTAACGTAAGTTCTCATCATCGTTCTTGTTTAGGGTTCGTTTTCAGCGTTCAACCTGCGTTTTTCTGTGTTTAAGCATCGTAGTAATCCTATGGTGTCAATCGTTTATAGGCTCGGTGTTAAAAGGTTTACCTTCTTCAAGTGTGGTTGCTTGGATCGTAGTAGCTCGCAAGAATCGAGGTAACGTGGTTTTCTTATCGTATGGCTAAGTTCTCGTAAGGTTGTAGGCAATTATTCTGTATTGTTTTCTGCTGTTCTATTTGTTAAAAATCGAGTTTTTGGGGTGCATGTGCGATGGAAATCGCAGGTTAAGTGCGAATGCAGGAAATTCCCGGTGGGCGGGCGTCCAGGGATTCGGACGGGCGTCCGTTCCCTGCAAAGTGGACGGCGTCCGATTCCGCTTGGACGGCGTTCAAGGTGAAATTTTGATCTGAGATTGAATTGAGTTCGGGTGGGCGGGCGTTTGATATTTGGGGCGGGCGTCCGGAGGTCAATTTTGATACGAGGATGTGATGGTTTGAGGTGGGCGGGCGTTCGGCCTGCGGGACGGCGTCAATCCTTTTGGGCGGGCGTTTGATCTGTGTCTCTAGTTTTCTATTGTCTTGTGATGTCGACTTGCTTCTCGGGCTTTATAACATGATTTTTACTTGCTTAACCTTACGTGACAAAGCTCAACTAGCTTACAGTGCGTTTAGTTCCGGCACCACATGGATTCCTAAAAAAGATGAAGTGTGGGACCACTTGGAAGCTTCGGTTTGCCTTGTGCTTCGATAGACTAGAGTTTATCGATGTACGTATAATTGCTAGGCCTTGTCCGTGTCTAGTGGTCTAAGTATGAGAGTAGGAAGTGTGAGGAGCTTACACGAAAACACTTAGGTGGCTAGTTAAACATCTAATCAAACGTATGTGCTAGGTTAAAATCTTAAACATCATGCAATGCTTGGTAAGGCATAGTACAATATCGCGATGTGTCCTCTGACCAGACAAAGTAGACTGTACCCACGCCGGTCAATCGATTGGCCAGACAAAGCGTTTGGTGCACTCTGCCGGTCATCACACTATCGGGACTCAGATATTCCCGGGGCTACTAGAGCGAGTCTCTAAGTAGGTTGCACCGATTGTCCTAGTACATCCTATTACTAGGCGTAGTGCCCTTGTTATTCATGATGTAACAAACTTGAGCTAAGATAGATACCCTTGGAACCTCATGTTATGCAATGAACATAATATGATAGTTAGCTAGGGCTAATAACGGAAAATGAATTAATAAAAGACGGTATTGCTTTTATTTCTTTATGAGGGCATAGTTATACGATCTTCTACACGTTGCTAAGTACTTTTGTACTTACCCCGTTACGTTGTCTTTGTCTTTCCCTTTCCCCAAAGAAGATGAGCAGTTGGTTACCACGATGAGTTCTTTGATGACGAGGACGTTTGAGTTGGAGTTTGAAGACTTAGATCGTTTAGATGTTTTCTTTTCATAAATAGTTGTTTCGATTTTGAACAATGTTGTTCTTTCTTTTGGTTTAATTACCTTTGAGATCTTTTGGATTGAATTACGGATGTTTAGATCTTTTATTGGATTTAGTTTTCTTCACGATTGATTACCGTATGTTTCGATCGTTTGGTTTTCCGAGTCGTTGAGTTGTTTTATCTTCCGCGTCGTTTGGTTTCGATGTATGACGTAAGGCTTGCATGTATTATTGAGTTTTATTCGATAATATATGTGCCGGCGCTCTTTCGGATAAGGACTCGGTGTCCGGAATGGGCGTTACGGTTGGTATCGAGAGAAAGGTTTTCCTTCTTTGTGTAGGACTTGATTTTCTTTAAGATAAGGTTAGAGCTTTAGTAACCCCTCTCTTTCTTGGCTCTGAGGATGGTGCTTACTAGAGGAGGAGCTAGTTCGCATAACGGCCGAGGCGAGATAATACCCAGGCGAGTAACGCAGAGAGGCGGATTTTACTTGAGGTTGTGGTTCCGAGAAGGAGGAGGAGTGGACCAGACTACTCGGGTTCCTCCGGTCACTCAAGTGAACAACCCCGATCATGGTAGAAATCAAGGACCAAGTAATTACATTAGAGGTCGAGTGGAACAAGCAGGTCCTTCAAGGTTTAGCACTCGCGTGCGGTTTCTACATCGGCTCAAGGACCACCACTTGGACCGGGTTGGGACTTTCTAATCCACCGGCCGCCGATTCTTGATTATCCACAGTATCCATGTTTCCGTCTACACCGTTGAATTTCACTCCTCGGCCGGCGAGTTCGACCTCCACCACCACCTAGATCGAGTTCTTTAGTAGCACTGCCTACACCCGGCCCTTGTGAGTTATCGAGAATGCCCCACCGGATGCAAAGCAGTGATTTCGGCCTGGCCAGTTTGGGGTTATGATAGACCAATAGACCCGTATGAGAAAGTGAAGAAGCATAAGTACCGAGTTTTTCGGTAATGTTGAGCCAAAGAAGAAGCAGACTTGTGGCCGTCGTTTTGAAAAGGCATGCACGAAACATGAGGCCCCGAGAATCTGAATGGGCTCGGTTAGCGATATCTTTGTTGGCGAGTAATGCAGAGTTGGATGGAGTCTTATGAGCAAGCTAACCCTAGAATCACAGATTGGGCGGTATTCAAGGAGTTGTTCTATCGTGAATACTTCCTAAACGGCACAAAATGCAAAGGCCAACGAGTTTCGAGTTTAAAGCAGGAAGAAATACTACGGTGACACGATTACTCGCGAGAATTCCATGAGTGGCGATTCTACCCGAGATTATGAAGAGTGAAGAAAAGAAGATAGACAAGTTTATGGAAGGATTGTCACATGATGTGGCAAAGGTATGCTTGGGGATAGACCGGCGAGTATGGCAAGCGTCATGGATAGAGCATTGGCAATGAAAGGTTTGCCAACAGGCCGGCAGGTGGTAGTTGGGGACAAGAGGCCATTCTCAATTTTCAAGGAGGTAATAGAGGCGCCACAGCGAGAATGTAAAGAAGGCAGGAATTCAGATGAAGAGTTCGACAAGTGGAGCGCCACCGGTTTGTGCTAAGTGTAACAAGGCACACACAGGAGATTGCATGGCGGGTAGCTTGAATTGTTTCCATTGTGTAGGGAAGCGGGACACTACTCGGGGCGTGTCCTAAGAAGTTATCCGCAGGCAATCAGCAGGAGAGGCGAAGTAACCAGCAGGGGTAGTCGTCCTACAATTAGCGAACTGATTCGTGTTTTACAGCGAATCACGGAGCGGAGGAGTTAGATGACTTTGTGGTGACAGTACTTTTTCGGTGTTTGTGTTTCTTATAAATATTTAATATGATATAGCGCGCATATGATATTACATATTTATATACGTAAATTGATTCACTTTTAGGTACCATAATCATAGATAATCTAGCGCTTTATTTCTGTTTGATACCGGAGCTTCAGGAACTTTTGTTTCTTCAAACATAGTCAAGAAGTTAAACCTACCGCTTAAGGAGTTGGAGAGACCCTTGAGTATATCCACCCTTTGGGCCGAGTCACCGGATGTGCTCAAGTCACACCTCGATCGACATTAGAGTTGGGACTTACAAGTGCCAAAGCATGCCACAGCGGTGTTGGATTTCTCGAGACTTTGATGTTATCTAGGTATGGACTGGTTGTCTAAGAACCATGTCTATTTGGATTGCAAAGGCAAGAGAGTAATCTTTAAAGTTCCAGGAAAATCAGCTAAGACCTTTCAGGGTACCGTATACAAGCCTAGCAAGAAACAACATCCGATCATCTCAGCAGTTAAAGCCTTAAAAGCCTTGAGGCAGGGTTGCCAAGGTTTTGTTGTTTATGCATTAGACAAGGAAAAGCTCAAACCCGAGTTAGGGGAGACTCGTGTAGTTAAGGATTTCCCTGAAGTTTTCCCGGAAGATTTGCCAGGACATATGCCTGATAGGGCCATAGAGTTTGAGATCGAGTTGATCGCAGGAGCTTCACCAGTAGCTAAAGCACCATACAGGATGGCACCAGCTGAGTTGAAAGAGTTGAAGATTCGACTTAGGGAGATGTTAGAGAAAACATCATCCACCAAGTACATCACCGTGGGGAGCACCGGTTTTGTTTGTAAAGAAGAAAGATGGGAGTATGCGCTTGTGCATCGATTCTGAGAGTTGAATAAACCGGCGATCAAGAATAAGTACCCTTTACCAAGGATTGATGATCTGTTCGGCCCGGTTGCAAGGTAAGAAAGTGTTCTCTAAGATTGATCTTAGGTCCGGTTATCATCGATTGAAGATTAAGGTGTCGAGATATACCTAAGATGACCTTGATGCAGTATGGACATTATGAGTTTTTGGTCATGCCGTTTGGACTCACTAATGCTCCATCGAAGTTCATGGACCTAATGCAAAGAGTTTTCATGCCTTATCTCGACAAGTTTGTGATAGTCTTCATAGACGATATCTTGGTATACTCTAAGGATGAGGAAGAGCATGAAAAACATCTAAGGATAGTTCTCTGAGACCCTAAAATAGAACAAAATTTGTATGCTAAGTTTTCCAAGTGTGAGTTTTGGTTGGATCAAGTCGGTTTTCTTGGGCATATAGTTTCGGAGAAGGTATTAAAGTGGATCCAAAGAAAGATAGAAGTCGTCTCTAAAGTGGCCTGAACCGACATCGATGAATGAGAGATAAGAAGTTTCTTGGAGTGCAGCGGTATTACCGGAAGTTTGTAAAGGATTTCTCGAAGATAGCTACACCTCTTACGAGACTTACTCGGAAGAACGTCAAGTATGAGTGGGTGATGAATGTGAGGAAGCCTTCAGGACTTTGAAAGAAAAGTTGACCACACCCTGTGTTGGCGCGTACCGGAGGTTTTGATAATTATGACGTTTATACAGATGCCTCGGGGCAAGGTTTGGGTTGTGTTTTGATGCAGTCAGGGAAGGTGATTGCTTATGCATCTAGGCAGCTAAAGGTGCATGAGAAGAATTACCCTACACACGACTTGGAGTTGGCAGCAGTGGTGTTTGCTCTAAAGCTTTGGAGGCACTATTTGTATGGTGTCAAGACAAGGATCTTCACGGATCATAAGAGCCTTAAGTTCTTCTTTACTCAGGAGAATCTGAACATGAGACAAAGAAGATGGTTAGAGTTTGTGAAAGACTACGACTTGGACATTCAATACCATCCGGGTAAGGCGAATGTCGTGGTGATGCACTTAGCCGGAGAGCGGTTAATGCTATCACCACCTTACAAGAAGTTGTGGATCAGTTGGATAGAATGCAGATTGAAGTGGTTGAAGCGGAAGGATGAAGACGAGTTTATGGCGCCATTGATGGCGAGTCGGATCTGCTAGATGAAATACGGTTTAAACAAGATAAGGACCCGGTGATGGTTAATTTGAAGCGAGTGGCTCGAGAAAAGCCTCTGAGTGGGTTATCGAGTTGGACAAGAGTGGTTATCTTTGGTATGGAGACCGTTTGTGTGTACCCGATGTGGGATGGTCTAAGAGAGAAGGTTATGGATGAGGCTCACAAGATTGCTTTTGCGGTTCACCCCGGAGCCACTAAGATGTATAGAGATCTCAAGGAAAAATCTTGGTGGCCTGGTATGAAGTTAGGGATCGCAGAGTTCGTGGCGAGATGCGATACATGTCGAGAGGGTGAAAGCGAGAACATAAGAGGCCGGGAGGTTTGCTTGAAACCTTTGGAGTTACGGAATGGAAATGGGAGAATATCACGATGGATTTCATCACCGGTTTGCCTAAGACGCGAAGGCGGTCATGACATGATTTGGGTGATTGTGGATAGACTTACCAAATCAGCCCATTTCTTGCCGTGTAAGGTAGACATGCCTATAAAGAAGTTCGCTACTATGTACATCGACAATATAGTGAAGCTTCATGGTGTGCCTTTATCTATTGTATCCGGCGAGGATAGTAGATTCATCGATCGCTTTTGGAAAGGTCTGCGAAAGCTTTTGGAGCGAAGCGGATTTGAGCACGGCGTTTCATCCTCGAGATGGATGGGCGATCCGAGAGAACGATTCGGACTCTTGAGGATATGCTTAGAGCTTGTGTTTTGGATGCCGGAGGTTCATGGATAGATTACCTCAACTTAGCGAGTTTGCTTACAATATGATTACCACGCAAGTTTGGGAATGCCACCTTTTGAGGCCTTGTATGGTAGGAAGTGCGGGACTCCACTTTATTGGGATGAAGTAGGAGAGAAACACATCACAGGGCGGAGATGGTTCAAAGACGCCAAGGAGAAGATCGAGTTGATAAGGAAGAATCAAAGCCGCACAAGATCGCCAAAGGAGTTGGGCCGATGTTAGAAGGAGACCGCTAGAGTTCGAAGTTGGGGATAGAGTTTACCTTCGCGTCTCCCATGAAGGGTGTCAAGAGGTTTGGTCAGAAAGGAAAGCTAAGTCCAAGATACGTGGGACCTTTTGATATCATCGAAAGAGTTGGGAAGTTGGCTTATAGACTACGGTTGCGAAATCGATGTCTAGAGTCCACAATGTCTTCCACGTATCAATGCTTAAAAAGTGTTTATCAACGGTGGATGTGGAATCTGAGATTGATCCGGAAGTGTTACAAGACAACCTATCATACGTGGAAAAGCCGATCAAGATTACGGATAGAAAGGAAAGGATGATCAAGAGCGAATGATTCCGTTAGTGTTAGTGCAATGGAGCAACCATGCACCGGCGAGCTCCACTTGGGAAGTGGAAGCGGATATGTTGGGCGAGTTCCCGAGTTCCTCATCTTCCAGTGCGTTCTAGTTTTCGAGGACGAAACTCCTCTTAAGGGGAGGAATGTAATATCGATTTTTGGATAAAGGGCATTTCGGTCTTTTGATTAATCGGAATATTATGTTCTTTTGTTTTAAAGGGTTTTATAAAAGAAAAAGAGATAATTAAGGAATTTTAAGTAATTAGGAAAAATTGGGATTTATAAAAGGAAACAAGTCCTAATTAACCTAATCACTTTTGTCAAAAAAAAAAAAGAAGGCGCGATTTTTTGAGGAGGCCGCAGAGTTTAAAAAAAAGAGAGGAAGAACTTTCAATCCCGAGCTTAATCCGTTGATCTTTTGGACCAGACATCTCAAGGAAAAAAGAATCACCGCGACAAGAGGATCGTTTGGATATCAACCATCCTTAGAACCGTTAACGTAAGTTCTCATCATCGTTCTTGTTTAGGGTTCGTTTTGGCGTTCAACTGCGTTTTTACGTGTTTAAGCATCATAGTAATCCTATGGTGTCAATCGTTTATAGGCTCGGTGTTAAAAGGTTTACCTTCTTCAAGTGTGGTTGCTTGGATCGTAGTAGCTCGCAAGAATCGAGGTAACGTGGTTTTCTTATCGTATGGCTAAGTTCTCGTAAGGTTGTAGGCAATTATTCTGTATTGTTTTCTGCTGTTCTATTTGTTAAAAATCGAGTTTTTGGGGTGCATGTGCGATGGAAATCGCAGGTTAAGTGCGAAGTGCGAAAATTCCCGGGTGGGCGGGCGTCCGTGGATTCGACGGGCGTCCGGTTCCTTCTGCAAAGTGGGACGAAGCGTCCGATTCCGACGAGCGGCGTTCAAGGTGAAATTTTGATCTGATTGAATTGAGTTCGGGTGGGCGGGCGTTTGATATTTGGGGCGGGGCGTCCGAGAGGTCAATTTTGATACGAGATGTGATGGTTTGAGGTGGGCGGGCGTTCGGCCTGCGGGACGGCGTCCAATCCTTTTGGACGGGCGTTTGGTCTGTGTCTCTAGTTTTCTATTGTCTTGTGATGTCGACTTGCTTCTCGGGCTTTATAACATGATTTTTTACCGCTTAACCTTACGTGACAAAGCTCGAACTAGCTTACGTGCGTTTAGTTCCGGCACCACATGGATTCCTAAAAGATGAAGTGTGGGACCACCGGAAGCTTCGATTTGCCTTGTGCTTCGATAGACTAGAGTTTATCGATGTCCGTGTAATTGCTAGGCCTTGTCCGTGTCTAGTGGTCTAAGTATGAGAGTAGGAAGTGTGAGGAGCTTACGAAAACACTTAGGTGGCTAGTTAAACATCTAATCAAGCGTATGTGCTAGGTTAAAATCTTAAACATCATGCAATGCTTGGTAAGGCATAGTACAATATCGCGATGTGTCCTCCGACCGAGACAAAGTAGATCGTACCCGCGCCGGTCAATCGATTGGCGGACAAAGCGTTTGGTGCACTCGCCGGTCATCACACTATCGGGACTCGAGATATTCCCGGGCTACTTAGAGCGAGTCTCTAAGTAGGTTGCACCCATTGTCTAGTACATCCTATTACTAGGCGTAGTGCCACTTGTTATTCATGATGTAACAAACTTGAGCTAAGATAGATACCCTTGGAACCTCATGTTATGCAATGAACATAATATGATAGTTAGCTAGGGCTAATAACGGAAAATGAATTAATAAAAGACGGTATTGCTTTTATTTCTTTATGAGGGCATAGTTATACGATCTTACACACGTTGCTAAGTACTTTTGTACTTACCCTCACACGTTGTCTTTGTCTTTCCTTTCCCAAAGAAGATGAGCAATTGGTTACCACTGATGAGTTCTTTGATGACGAGGACGTTTGAGTTGGAGTTTGAAGACTTAGATCGTTTAGATGTTTTCTTTTCATAAACAGTTGTTTCCAGTTTTGAACAATGTTGTTCTTTCTTTTGGTTTAATTACCTTTGAGATCTTTTGGATTGAATTCTGGATGTTTAGATCTTTTATTGGATTTAGTTTTCTTCACAGCATTGATTACCGTATGTTTCGATCGTTTGGTTTTCCCGAGTCGTTGAGTTGTTTTATCTTCCGCGTCGTTTGGTTTCGATGTATGGCGTAAAGAACTGCATGTATTATTGAGTTTTATTCGATAATATATGTGCCAGAAGCATTTTTTCGGATAAGGACTCGGTTGTCGGGAATGGGGCGTTCTGGCGTAGTGCTGGTTCAACCATGGTGTGGTAAAAACGATTTTAGTATGGTGCTACAAATAACTCTAAATGTTTCTGGTGGTCCCCTTCTTCTGAAATGTCTTTGAGAGGAATAAAATTGCTGAAAAAAGTCGACGTGGACAGAATGGTCGAAAATTGTTTCTGGTTATCAATCGTGGTACAAATTGTTCTCGTGTTAGTGAAATTGTTGATTGCAGCCCCCTTCTTCTATTTTTTTTTTTTTTTTTGTAGATTTTTCTTGGCTGAAATTTGGTTGTTCCACTCATCTATTTTAAGCAGGTTCATGATTGTTGCTTAATTTGGGGGGAATGGATCATATATTTGTGGATGATTTTATTTTTCTCTTGAAATAATAGTTATTGGGTTGATGGAAAGTTTCAGGCAATTAATTTTCGTGTGACTATGTTTTTGTATTTTTATGTCTTTTTTGTTCACCAATTGTTTTGTCCCTGTCAGAATTACATTGTTCTGTTGAATTAAGTTCTCATGGATTAGTTTGCTATGTATTCTTCAATGAAAAGTTCTTTTTTCCTTTAGGATTTCTATTTCTTGTTACAGTTTTTTCAACCGGATTAAATTACAAGGGTTTGATTCAGAAGAGATTTTTCGTTTTCCACGCCTCTTTAGGCAATTCGATATGGTCCATTCATGGAAAGATCAAATCTTTATTCAGGTTTTAGTTCATTTGTAGTTCAAATCAATTCAAATTATCATTCCTTTCTGAATATTCTGCTGGATTTATGTCCAAAACCTCGTAACTCGGTGGTTTGCTGATTAACTTGGCGAATCGTTAATTAAGGTTTGCCTTTTTTCCAAATCAGAATGATTCAAACGCGGAGAAATAAAAACCGCTTAATTAAAAAAAACCATTTTATAGAAAAATGATTTAATAATTTTAATTTTAAATTTTAAACTAAATAAATATTCATTTATTAGACTCAACCAATATTTAGGAAGTCTTTGCATATGGAAGAATAAGTATTGTGAATCCTTTATATAGACGAGAAATATGAATACTTTTAAGCTATCTTCCATCCTTCGGTATTTTTTGTTTAAGCTATCTTCCATTCCATTAAGCTCAATGCCATTGTCATTTTTGTTGAAGCTTTATTTTTTTCTTTTTTTAAAGGCAGGATTTCTTTTTTTTAAGGGTAAAGGAAGATTCTTGAAGTTGATTGCCAATTTGTTTCTAACAACTCTAAGAATTAGACCAAGAAACTGGAAACTAGTGTTACCATGTTTCCTCTAAATGGATACAACAGGCTGCCGGCGGATAGGAAATAAAAACCGGTACATGTATGTAAGTTTTTTTATATTGTTCCGTAACTATCGAACATATCCGCCGGCAAACCAATGATGAGGCACGGATTCCCAATTCACGGTTCGTTCGAGTTTGACGACTGCCGCGGGTTTGCGTGGGTCCGATGCTCGAACCGTCAATCCCGGTTTCAATCCACAGTTTAGTTTCAGGATCCTGTTAGTCTTATCAATTACATACGTTTGTTGAGACATTTGACTCACACATAAAATAAAAATATCTTCTTCTCTACACCTACTGAATCATATACAACTTTAGGGATAATGCAACTCAAATGCCAAGTGTACAATTATTCACCGGAAATCTTGGTGGTTTCCAGTGCATTGGTCGCTCAACGAGGGATGTGTTTGGATGAATGTGCAATGGATTCAGTCACTTTATATAAGTTTTTTTTATATTGTTCCGTAACTAATTAAACATATCCGCAGTTTAGAGTACTTTCCTATCTCTTTAAAGGTCACTATTGTATTGTTAAGGAAATTGGCTCGGTACTAAGGCAGGAAAATGTCGGGAGGAAGTCCAAAGTGGTCAAGGCTGCTAGTTGTAGTTATTGGTCCACAACCAAAAGACAAATAACACAAAACGTAAATACTTATATCATTTGTTTTGCACGCTCAAAATACTGTGTCCGTACTCAGTCGCCTATTTTTTCAGGTTGGCAAAGTCGGGAATGCGTATGTAGGGGTAGGATAGGGTCAGGAGGGGTCGGGAAGGGTAGGTCAGGGTAAGAAATAATCCCTTCTTTAGAGTGACTTCCTGGTGCTTAGGTATCTAAGACTCTGATAGAGGTTAGAAACATGATAGTATAGCTTACTGTTTATAGAAGGTTTCCTCTGAAATATCTATGTTAACCCATTGATGATCTTCTTCCCAAACAGAAATAAAAGCTAGAGATTGACTGATAGATTTTGATAGACGTTTTGGTGCTGGTGCTCTTCAAAGATTCTAGTATAGGAAATATGGTTCATGTGCAATATTAGACCAAACTTAGGCATGCTCTTTCTAGCTATCCATGGTATAAATTAAAGTTAAACGTGTCTTCACTAAACAGTGGTTGAACTATGAGGTCGGTTTTGATTTTTGCACACCTTGAAATCAGAGTTATATTTCATTTTCGTAAAATTCTCAACATCCGATACGTTTTTGTTTCCGTTGATATATTTTTGTTTGTTACATAGGTAATAAACTTGTATTTTGAGCTGCTGAAAGAAACGGAGAACAGGGAACCCGACAAATTCTTGAAATGTCATTTCTTTAACATATTCTTTTACAAGGTGTGTTCATTTATATGGTCCAATGATCTCCCTATATTTAGATTAGTTAGTGCTTGATGGTCAAATCTTCAGTTAATTTGTGGAAAAGACGGGTATGACTTTCAATCTGTCGGGAGATGGATTTCCCAAGGGAAGCTTGGATAGTGCATCTTTGACTATGACAAGGTAGTTTTCCTTTATGGTGTGTTTATGTTTGAGCTGTCAAATTACAGCTCATGCTTATTCATATATGAATATTTATTACAAGGTTGCTTAGGATAGTCTACTGGCACTGAACACATATCTAGTAGTAATATTAATGTACCTAGATGGTTAATCGCCTCGCCTCGCCTAATGTACTTAGTCTGTTATGCTTTTTACTGCGGGAGACTGCATTAGAGGTAGAGACTGACCCAAAGAAAGACTAGACAAGCGCAGCGAAGGAAGCAATCTTTATTGCGTCCGATTCAAATGACTTTTTACAAATAGCGGGTTGATACATGTGTACGTTTTACGAGATGACGGAAAGTTGTTTAATTCGTCCCGCCGCTGCACCGTCAAGCTGCAAGTGGAAAGAATGAGCCACGCCACTGGTACATTCTTCCTCCTGTTCTTCCCCTTGTCTTAGATTTAATTCTTTTAGATTGTTCTTCATTTTATTTTGCAGTTTATCAACTGTTTCTCTTCTTTCTTTATTTTTCCATTGTTGATTATATTAGATTAGTTATTTTGATTCATAATATTATTTCTATGCTCTCTTCTTTCTTTATTTTTCCACGGCATGGCTTATTATTATCAATGTAGGAAAAATTAATTGTGTGTAATTTGATGTTACAGTAGTGATAGATATTTTGAATTTAATGGTTAAAATAATAGTATTAAATAGTAATAGTATTATTTTTTTAATCCTATTTTCTTAATAATAATTAATTAATAGTTCTTTTATTTTTTTCGATAAAAAAGGGGAATTGACGATGCTTTTGAGAAAGAATATTGGTTTTTTCGTACTCAATTTTGGAACAACCGGGAGGGATTTTCTCATAAAATACTTCTCTATTGGGCCTCCACTATTTCTGCTTGGGCTACCAAACTTTGATAAAACTCATTTTTAAAAGTCTTCGACTAATCCTTATTCTCACTTCACCGACCCGACAACTTACTGCAAACTCGACCTCCGTTCCATGAATCGAACTCGTGCAATGGTTCGAGCAGATACGAATCTAATCGAACCAACTACATAATTCACTCCACCTTTAGGCATTGATTTCTCATTCACCCATTCGAATCGAGCGATTCAAAGCTTATCATCAACTACTATTTAAGTAGTTTTAGGCGATTACTGTGATCCAGATTGATAAATCATAATAAGTTGATAGATCGAGGCTCGATCAAGGTTATTTTCTTTTATTAAAACCTATTTTCTCTCCTATCCGGACCAAGCCCAAACCCCAGCCCATATCACCCCAGCCCACATCTTTCTGAAAGAATGAAATCCTTCTGCTTTCATTTCACCCCGTGGAGAATATCTATGGCCTGTAACTGCGTTCTTGGCTCAATAAACAACGCATTTGTGTCGGCCTCTCCTCCCTCCCAACACCATTGACGGCTGCTCTCGTCTCAGCGCCGCGACTAAAACTCGGCATCTCCTCTTTACGGTTTCAATCAGGCGGCGTAGAAGTGATTCTGCAGGTGTGTTTGCGCAGAAGTGATCTTGTAAGGTTTGTTGTGAATTCAATTTACTTTTGAGTATGCCATGGTCTTGGTGTTCCCTAATTATGTTCCCTAAATTATGTTCCCTAAATTACTGGACTGTGGTTTAATTGATTGAGAGACGTCCCATCCGTTATTATGCTTAAACCGAGTGTTGTTACTAAATAAAAAGTACTTGCCCTGCTGCTAGGTAGACATTTATGGGGGTTTTATGCTTACTGATAATCTTGAGAACACATTCATCCAAACACATCCCTCAGTGAGCAACCAATGCACTAGAAACCGCCAAGATTTTCGGTGAAAAGTTGTACACTTGGCCTTTGGGGTTTCTTACATGATTTGTGATGATTTATCTATAACATTGATATCAACCATGTCTATTTTTTCAGTGTTGAATGAGTTTGATGTCACTAAACTTGAAGATAGGGTTGTTAAAATCGGAACGGAGTACTATTTATATAATTCTGTAGTATATATAGTAGCCCCGCCCGTTCACTGCTATAATCAACACACAAATTTAATATTCATCCTTTTCAGGTTGAGAAAAAATGGCAACAAAAGAAATGAGTATCAAACTAATGATTGATACCGAATCAAACAAAGTTTTTTTTTTGCTGAAGCTTCCAAACCCTAACCACCTAAGAGACATTAAGAGTAATGACTCAAATACCCTTACACCAATGTAGAGTGGGGAGCAAGCAATGCGTATAACAACTGTCAAAACTAGCCATTAAAATAGACTCAACAGATTAGCCACTCAGCAGACCCAGTCTGCTGACATGCATACATCATGCTGACAGACGGAATCATTCTGCTGACTTCCCATAACTCAGTAGATACCTCAGCACATTCTTCAACTCTATGATTAATGCATAGTACAAGTCATATTTCAACATGTTTTATCTCTTTGCATGTTTTATCGCTAACATTCACCGATCCGGCGAGTCGGGAACATCCTTGAAAACGGAAGAACACGAGACTACCTCACCCGAAGCAAGAGTGATAGTGGTTATCTCAGTGGAGAATGGAATAAGGGAAGTCTTCGCGATGAAAGACTCGGAGATAACAGATAATGAAGCACCCGTATCGAACAAAATCAAAGCGGTTAAAGAACAAACAAGGAACGTATCAGTAATCACATCAGGATGTGCCTCAGCCTCGGCATGGCTCATGAGGAAAAATTGCCTAAGACGTTAGGTAGTTGGTGCGGTGGTAGATGAGAAGAGAGCTACTGATAATGCAAGGTTCAAGAGGCCGTTTGTTTCCTCTTCTAGTCAAGGTCCGCAGAAGGAGCCTGCTTTTGGGTTGCGTCCTACATTCAACCATGCTGTTGGTCAGGTGACTAAGGATAGAGTGTGCTTTCAGTGTCGCAAGGATTTCCATCCTGGAAAGAATTGTTACGGTACTCCAGTTGTGTGCTTCAACTGCAAGGCTCCGGGTCACAAGGCTAATAGGTGTCCCCAGGGTAACAAGGCTGGTTCAGGTTCAGGTTTCTGCTAACAATCAACAGCAGAAAGGTTGTGTTAATCAACCCCCCTCCTCCCATACCCCCTCCATTCTTTTTCTTTGTTTTTAATATTTTAACTACTGTAACGCCCCGTTCCCGGACACCGAGTCCTTATCCGGAAAAGGAACGTTCGGCACGTATAAAATAGAAAATGAATTCACTTTATACGTAAGCCTCTACTACGTCGTATAAAAAATAAGCAAACGGAAGCAAAAGACTCGGATATAAAATTCCAAACAATCAAGAATAGAAATGAAATCTAAAGATGGAAATGTAACTTATTACATTCAAGGGAAAGTACGAAATCCAAACGAAAAGTACGATACTACAAGTCTCGAAAGACCAAAAGTCTAAACAGTCTAATAAATGAATAGCTAAATAAATAATGTAAAGTCTTCAATGAGGCGTCTTCAAACGTCATCATTGAACTCTTCCTCGTAAACATTATCAACCTGTTCGTCTTCTCACCCCCAAACACATAGAAAACATGCATTTGAGGTAAGTACTTAATAAGAAAGAGAAGCTATGACAACAATTATAATTTATAATGTGAAGATAATTAAAAGTTTAGTTCATTATGTATGACCAACTCGATCTAGGGTTCACTCCATGTCCATCAACATGAATTGACTAAACGTTTCTACTTAACTTATCTATGTTACAACCGCACTCAAGGGCACTACGCGTATCCACTTTTGGGACACTCTTGGCAACATATTAGTGGATCACACCAATATCCACGGAGGCTAGAATAGGTAGTCACCGATAGTACTCACATCTCAGCGGAGTCCCACCATACTTAGGGTTTTTTTTGACCTACGGAGTTCTTCCACCTTCAGAGGTAGGCATACATCGCGATATAGACTGGTGCCTATCCAAGAGAGACATGTTGTTTAATCTTTTACTAGTCAAGTACGTATTTTATTAGGGTGATTAACTAGCCACCTAAGTGTTTTCAAGTAATCTCCCTCACTCATACTAATATCTTCCTAGACCACTAGACATTAACAAGGCCTAGCAATTACACAGACAGTGATGAATGCTAATTCATCAAAGCACAAGCCTATCATGCCCTTCCGACGGATCCGAACTTCAACTCCCTTTAAGAGTACATTCGGTGTTTTAACTGAATGAATCAGAAGTTCAATTCAGGCTTGTTTAGTTTATACCATGTTACCATATCATAAATAAGGGTTTAAAACAATAATAATACAATTATAAAACCCAAAACCAAACTAGAATGATAAAACCGTAAAAACAAAGTAGAACAGGCCAGACGCCCGTTCGACCTCCTATGGACGCCCGTCCGTAACCAGACGCCCGTCCACTAAACCCCAGACGCCCGTCCGTCTAAAACAGCTACATACTGAATCAAAAATCTAACCTCAGACGCCCGTCTGCCTATTGCAAACGCCCGTCTGAAAGCACAGGGGTCTCGGGCGCCCGTGCGCTAAAGTTAGACGCCCGTCCGCCTGGGTTTTTCCCAAAATGCTAAGATCGACAAAACTCGATTTTCTGCACCGTTTCTAACTTATTTAGCATCAAATTATTCCCAGAAAAACGTAGAAACTATATCTAACCCATCACAGCATCTATGATCCTTTGATCAACATAAAAGCACAACTTTTACTAGCATCTACACGTCT
Organism: Gentiana macrophylla; assembly: GCA_026214975.1. Classification (NCBI taxonomy): domain Eukaryota; kingdom Viridiplantae; phylum Streptophyta; class Magnoliopsida; order Gentianales; family Gentianaceae; genus Gentiana; species Gentiana macrophylla. The sequence continues at coordinate 74,744,781 of CM047805.1, forward strand.
CAAAACCATAATCTAACTTTACGAACTATAACCGAAATCATAGGAAGAGTTCCTAATTGCTGCTCCAAAACAGATCCAAACAGCCTCAAAAAATTGCTGCAACTTCCAACAAACTGATATCCAAACGTTGCCCTTCTCACAACGATCCCAAATCTTCCGTCTGATCTGAAAACAGTTAAGCTTTGCCTCAGAAATCGCGAAAACTATCCAAGCCCTATTTTTTCCTCAAAAATTGCGCAGAGAGAGGGAGATAAAAAACTGAATTTCTGATTTGATTAGGTTATGGGATTATTGTGTGTTAATTTTCCCTTAAATACCAATTTCCCATAAATCCATTTTTCCTTAATTGTCCCTTTAATTACCAAAATCGGAATAATCCCTTAATTAAATACACATAACTCGAAAATTACATATATTTAATTAACACAACGCTTAACTCCAATAAAAGAAAAGAAATAGTAATATTTCGTTTTCGCAAAATGACACGTCTGCCATTTCCCGAAAATCGGAATATTACATTCCTCCCCCCTTAAAAGGAGTTTCGTCCTCGAAACTAGAACATACCTGGTAAATCCACAAACTCTTGGAATTCACTGATCATATCATCTTCAACTTCCCAAGTTGCCTCCTCGGGTGAATGATTACTCCACTGAACTAAAACCAAAGGAATCATCCGTCCCTTTATCATCTTTTCCTTCCGGTCCAAAATCTTGATCGGTCTCTCATCATAAGCAAGATTGTCTTGTAGGATTTCCGGATCAATTGCAGTTTCGACATCATTCCTCGTCAGACACTTCTTCAACATTGAAACATGAAACACGCTATGGACCCTTGACATCGATTCCGATAACTTAAGCTTGTAAGCCAACCGTCCAATCCTTTCCAGAATTTCAAAAGGTCCAACATACCTTGGACTTAGCTTTCCCTTTTGTCCAAAGCATTTCACTCCCTTCATAGGTGAAGCTCGTAGATACACTCTATCACCGACTTCGAACTCAAGCGGTCTCCTTCTAATGTCTGCCCAACTTTTCTCGCTCATCCCGTGTCAGCTTTGCGATTCTTCTTAACCAACTGAACTCTTTTCTTAGCTTGTTCAACCATTTCCGGCCCTGTAATCTGTCTTTCCCTGACTTCATCCCAAAACAACGACGTTCTACATCTCTTTCCATACAACGCTTCAAACGGCGGCATGCCTATACTTAAATCCAACTTGGTTCCAAAAGCTTCTTGTAAACTCTTCCAAAACCGACTGACGAATCGACTATCTCGATCCGAGACTTTGGAGATAGGAACTCCGTGTAACTTCACTATATTATCCAAGTATAGTGTCGTCATCTTCTTCAAAGGCATATCAAGCTTATACGGTAAGAAATGGGCAGATTTGGTCAATCTATCCACAATTACCCAAATCGCATCATGACCGCCTCTCGTCTTAGGTAACCCGGTGATGAAGTCCATCATGACCTTATCCCATTTCCATTCGGGGATATCCAAGGGCTTAAGCATTCCCCCTGGTCTTCTATGCTCCGCCTTCACCTTCTGACAAATGTCACACTCTGCTACGAACTTGGCTATCTCTACCTTCATCGAAGGCCACCAAAACTTCTCCTTCAAGTCTCGATACATCTTGGTAGCTCCTGGATGAACTGCAAAAGCAATCTTATGTGCCTCTTCCATAACCCTTTGTCTTAGGTTGCCAACACTAGGCACACATAAACGATCCTGGTACCAAAGGTTGCCATTCTTATCCAAGACATATCCCACTGTAGGCTTCTCTCTAGCAACCCGCTTCAAATCAACCAAAGCTGGGTCATCATCTTGCTTTTCCCAAATGTCATCCATAAAATCTGACCTTGCTAACAACGGCGCCACAAACTGTTGTTCCTCAATCTGATCAAACCTGCTGATTTCCAGTCCATCTAACCTTTCTGCCACATCTTCGATGCTTGAAACTGCAAACAATGGTGTCCTGCTTAAGGCATCTGCCACTACATTGGCTTTGCCTGGATGGTACTGAATATCCAAATCATAGTCCTTTACGAACTCTATCCATCTTCTCTGTCTCATGTTCAGATTCTCTTGAGTGAAGAAATACTTTAAACTCTTGTGGTCGGTGAAGATCCTTGCCTTAACTCCATACAAGTAGTGCCTCCAAGTCTTTAATGCAAACACTACTGCTGCCAATTCTAAGTCATGTGTCGGGTAGTTCTTCTCATGCACCTTCAACTGCCTAGATGCATAAGCAATCACTTTTCCTCCTTGCATCAACACACAACCTAGACCCTGTCTCGAAGCATCTGTGTAGACATCGTAGTTATCAAAAACCTCCGGAACTGCCAACACTGGGGTTGTAGTCAACTTCTTTTTCAACGTCTGAAAAGCCATTTCACACTCTCTAGTCCATTCAAACTTCACATTCTTCCGTGTAAGCTTAGTGAGTGGAGTAGCTATCTTTGAAAAGTCTTGTACGAACTTCCTATAATAGCCAGCCAAACCAAGAAAGCTCCTTGCTTCCGAAACTATAGTAGGTTTAGTCCAATTCTCCACTGCTTCTATCTTTGCTGGATCAACTTGGATGCCATCTCCAGAAATGACATGTCCCAAGAAGCTGACTTGCTTCAACCAAAAGTCACACTTCGAGAACATAGCGAACAACTGGTTCTTCTTCAAGGTATCTAACACTATCCTTAAGTGTTCTTCATGTTCTTTCTCATCCTTAGAGTACACTAGGATGTCGTCTATGAACACTATCACAAACTTATCCAAGTAAGGCATGAAGACTCGCTGCATCTAATCCATAAATGCAGATGGTGCATTAGTGAGTCCAAAAGGCATAACTAAGAACTCATAATGTCCATACCTCGTACTAAAAGCCATCTTCATTATATCTGCTACCTTGATCTTCAACTGATGATATCCGGACCTAAGATCAATCTTAGAGAACACTTTCCTGCCTTGCAACTGATTGAACAGATCATCTATCCTCGGAAAAGGATACTTATTCTTGATGGTAAGATTATTCAATGCTCTATAATCGATGCACATCCTCATGCTACCATCTTTCTTCTTTACGAACAAAACAGGGGCTCCCAAGGTGAAGTACTGGGCTGAATTATATTCCTCTCAAGCATATCCTTAAGTTGAGCCTTCAACTCCTTTAATTCAGCCGGTGCCATTCTATAGGGTGCCTTAGCAACTGGTGCCGCTCCGGGTACCAACTTGATCTCAAACTCGATTTCCCTATCCGGCATGTTTCCCGGTAACTCTTCCGGAAACACTTCAGGGTACTCTCTCACAACCGGAGTTTCCTCTAGCTTGGGCTTCACTTGTTCCACATCCACTACGTACAACAAGTAGCCTTCACAACCTTTCTGACAAGCTCTAATTGCCTTGACCGCTGAAATTATCGGATGTCGCTTCTTCCTCGGCTTGTACACATTCCCTTGATAAGTCTTGTCTGATTTCCCGGGTACTTTGAAGGTCACTTTCTTCTCTCTACAATCTAAGTGAACAAAATTCTCAGATAGCCAATCTATCCCAAGAATCACGTCAAAGTCTGAGAAGTCTAAAACTGTGAAGTCGCTCTTGCAACAATACGATCCAACTCAAACTTCCACTTGAGGTATCATCCTAGTTACCTTTGTTACCTTCCCTAATGGTGTAGTTATCTCCAAAGTGTTTCTTAAAGGTTCCGAGGGTAAACTCAACTTCGTAGCTACCTTGGTCGACACAAAGGTGTTAGACGCTCCCGTTTCGAACAAAGCTCTGACCACTAGATTATCTAACATTATTGTACCTAGGATGCATATTCATTCATTTAAGTAAAATTACAGCATGAATAAACGTGCTATAATAATATCTTAATAAAATAAAATAACAACAAGGTACCTGAGATAACGTCATCTTCTGGTTCCACATCTCTGGCATCAGCTGCAAAAACTCGAACCGGTCGACTTGGGCCGCTTCTACCGTTTCCCTGACCCGAATTGCCCTTGTTTCCTCTGTTCGGACACGCTCTAGAAAAGTTCCCTGGCTCTCCGCAGACGTAGCAACTATTAGTATTTTTCTTGCACTCCCCTGAATGATTTTTGTTGCACTTAGGACACAGGGGTGCACTGTTTGGGGCCTTAGCTGCCGTGGGAGCTGTTGTCTTCTTGACGTTCTGTTGCGGTGCTCCTCGGTAATTACCTTGACTCATCCCAAAGTTCTGCTTGTTTCCAATGACAACTATAGCCTTCTTCCTGAAGGTCTCAACCTCCAAGGCTTTATTCAGCATTTCCGCCATGTTCCTTGCTGTAAACCCCAGCATACCAGACTGAATCTCATAAGCCAATCCTTCTTTGTACAGTGCCATCTTCCTTTCTTCCACTTTCATGAGCTCGGGATAGAACCGTCCCAACTCGTTAAACCTATTTGTATACTGAGATACCGTCAAATGATTACCCTGATTGAGTTTCAAAAATTGACTTGCCTTATCCGCTTGCACTGTTGCCGAGAAGTTCTCGTTGAAGAACATAGCTTTGAAAGCTTCCCAGTCGGTGACTTTGCCATTGCTACTCTGAATAGCATCTATTCACGCTTCTAACTGCCAGCTGTGCCATCTCGGTCTCAGGCACATGAATGTTCCTGCATGCCTTCTCGAAGCTCCTTATCCATTCATCGGCCTTTGAATGTTCAACGTTTCCATAGAAATTCTCAACCCGATTCCTTCTCAATCTCGTATACCAATCCACAACCGGTGCTTGCTCAAATGCTGGTCTAACCGGTGGATAAACCGGAGGATAGCCGAAAGGTACTTGCTTTGCTTTGTCTTCTAGCTGTTCTTTGAGGTAATTTGGATGCACTTGCGGTTCAGGCTGGAAAGGGTAGTATCCTTGATGATAATTCTGGTGGTGCTGCGGGATTGGCTGAGTTTGCTGTAGACCAAAAGGTGGATAACCCAAACCTTGCTAATGGTCGAACCGCGGTGAAAGTGGTACAGTAGGTCGAGGGGTATGACCTGCAGGAGGTGGGTAGAAGGTCTGCTATTGTTGGTGGAACACCAATGGTGAGGGGTGGCTCATTGGTGAAGGGTAAACGTTAACTGGTGGAGGATAAACACTGACTGGTGAAGGATAAAAGGTTTGCTGGTGTGGAGGGTAGCTTACCGGTGGCGGTACAAATCCTGTTGGAACATCACTCATCAAGGAAAATCGAATCGAACTCCCCGTGCGTGCCATCGTGGAGGTTGCTCTGATGTGGTCTCGGTGACAAACCTGCGCCGAGACACAGGTGTGGGTGTCGCGTGATGCGAGGTGGTGGTGATAAGCTCATTTGGGGTGGTGGAATCGCCTCACAATGGCGCCTCCTCCTACGACCGGTGTTGGACATTCCCGTCGAACTCTGGAAGTCTCTGCACCTGCTCCAGTTCTCGTGAACACCATCCTGATGATCAAAGAAAACCAGAATGTTACTAAAAGGTCCGGAGAAAACTCATCTAAGAAGAAGGGAAGCCTAAAAGACGCTTCTCTGTGATACCAACTGTAACACCCCGTTCCCGGACACCAAGTCCTTATCCGGAAAAGGAACGTTCGGCACGTATAAAATAGAAAATGAATTCACTTTATACATAAGCCTCTACTACGTCGTATCAAAAATAAGCAAATGGAAGCAAAAGACTCGGGTATAAAATTCCAAACAATCAAGAATAGAAATGAAATCTAAAGATGGAAATGTAACTTATTACATTCAAGGGAAAGTATGAAATCCAAACGAAATGTACGATACTACAAGTCTCGAAAGACCAAAAGTCTAAACAGTCGAATAAATGAATAGCTAAATAAATAATGTAAAGTCTTCAATGAGGCGTCTTCAAACGTCATCATCGAACTCTTCCTCGTAAACATTATCAACCTGTTCGTCTTCTCACCCCAAAACACATAGAAAACATGCATTTGAGGTAAGTACAATGTACTTAATAAGAAAGAGAAGCTATGACAACAATTATAATTTATAATGTGAAGATAATTAAAAGTTTAGTTGATTATGTATGACCGACTCGATCTAGGGTTCACTCCATGTCCATCAACATGAATTGACTAAACGTTTCTACTTAACTTATCTATGTTACAACCGCACTCAAGGGCACTACGCGTATCCACTTTTGGGACACACTTGGCAACATATTAGTGGATCACACCAATATCCACGGAGGCTAGAATAGGTAGGCTCCGATAGTACGCACACCTCAGCGGAGTCCCTCCGTACTTAGTGTTTTTTTGACCAACGGAGTTCTTCCACCTTCAGAGGTAGGCATACATCGTGATATAGACTGGTGCCTATCCAAGAGAGACATGTTGTTTAATCTTTTACTAGTCAAGTACATATTTTATTAGGGTGATTAACTAGCCACCTAAGTGTTTTCAAGTAATCTCCCTCACACATACTAATCTCTTCCTAGACCACTGGACATTAACATGGCCTAGCAATTACACAGACAGTGATGAATGCTAATTCATCAAAGCACAAGCCTATCATGCCCTTCCGACGGATCCGAACTTCAACTCCCTTTAAGAGTACATTCGGTGTTTTAACTGAACGAATCAGAAGTTCAATTCAGTCTTGTTTAGTTTATACCATGTTACCATATCATAAATAAGGGTTTAAAACAATAATAATACAATTATAAAACCCAAAACCAAACTAGAATGACAAAACCGTAAAAACAAAGTAGAAACGTGGCCGGCGCCCGTTCGACCTCCCATGGGCGCCCGTCCGTAACTGAGACGCCCGTCCACTAAACCCCAGGGCCCGTCCGTCTAAAAGCAGCTACATCTCGAATCAAAAATCTAACCTCGTGCGCCCGTGCGCTTATTGCAAACGCCCGTCTGAAAGCTCACAGGGTCTCGGGCGCCCATCTCGCCTAAGTCGACGCCCGTCCGCCTGGGTTTTTCCCAAAACGCTAAGATCGACAAAACTCGATTTTCTGCACCATTTCTAACTTATTTAGCATCGAATTAATCCCAGAAAAACGTAGAAACTATATCTAATCCACCGCAGCATCTATGATCCTTTGATCAACATAAAAGCACAACTTTTACAAGCATCTACACGTCTAAAAACCATAATCTAACTTTACGAATTATAACCGAAATCATAGGAAGAGTTTCTTACCTAATTGCTGCTCCAAAACAGATCCAAACAGCCTCAGAAAACTGCTGCAACTTCCAACAAACTGATATCCAAACGTTGCCCTTCGCACAACGATCCCAAATCTTCCGTCTGATCTGAAAATGGTTAAGCTTTGCCTCAGAAATCGCGAAAACTATCCAAGCCCTATTTTCTCCTCAAAAATTGCGCAGAGAGAGGGAGATAAAAAACTGAATTTCTGATTTGATTAGGTTATGGGATTATTGTGTGTTAATTTTCCCTTAAATACCAATTTCCCATAAATCCCTTTTTCCTTAATTGTCCATTTAATTACCAAAATCAGAATAATCCCTTAATTAAATACACATAACTCGAAAATTACATATATTTAATTAATACAACGCTTAACTCCAATAAAATAAAAGAAATAGTAATATTTCGTTTTCGCAAAATGACACGTCTGTCCTTTACCGAAAATCGGAATATTACAACTACTATTTGGATAGAAGTATTTGGAAGGAGAAAAATAGAAAAGATTTGAAATAGTGTGTTTAGAGAGAAATGAATTGAAACAGAGGAGAGGCAGAGATAATTTTCATTTTATATAGGGGAAATTGTGAAAAAGGACAAAAACAATTTCCAAATTAGCATTTAGGACACAAATGTTTTTTCTTTAGCATTAAGGGCAAAATCAAATTCTTTGTAATTTGGAATTTATTCATGACATGAGTAGATGTTAGTTAAATATAATAAGATTTACTAACATAGTAGTGTTAATGTATTACATATATTATCATATGTTGTTTCTAGACATTTTATTGATTTCCTACCTATAATTTTACTAATTAAAGAAAACCGTAAGAAACCGGAACCAAGCCGAACCAAAACGGACCGAACAAATGGTTTAGGTCCCAAAACCGTTTTATGATTACAGCCAAAATACAGTCTACATTCTTACATCCCAAACCAAAAGAGCCTATTACGTTGGGTTTCTTTTAATGTAAATCAATTTTTGTAATGAGAGGGAGAGAGGGAGAGAGGGAGGGATGAGAGGGAGAGCCGGATCTGTACCGCTCAATGTTGGGGTCTGCGTTTTGTCGGAATGTAGAGAAAGGGATCGGCAGAGGGGAATGAAATGAAAAGGAATGAGGGGTGTAGTTGTCTTTTCCAATTAATTACAGAGACTATAAAGGTAAAACAAAGAGTAAATTCATTTTTATTGATCAAATAATTAACGTTTTTGTCTACTAATGTTTGTTTCTTGTCAAAATGGATAATCAATTTCTTGAAAGACAATAATAACTCTAAATTTATTAATGCAAGTTAAAAGCTACACACTCCTACCATGTGATAGAGTCATAGAGAGTAAAAATGGTTGCATGATGTCCATCCACTTAGTACAACGACTGTACCTATAAATTTACTGCCCACAATTCTTGAAAATATCCAATCCCAAACTGACCATCAAGGAAAAACCAGCTTTAAAGATCAGCACACCACTGGATATTCCGTAATAGCAACTTGAACTGTTTTATTACAACAAAAGAGTGAGATTGAGAAATAGTGTACCGCCTCATCATCTCTCTTTAGTCTAAGAGAGTAGAAATTGCAATAGATAAAATGGTGGTTCTCTTGCAACCCTCCTTGCTTGCAGACGGGACACCAAATCACCTTCTGTACACACATCAATTAAAGGAAAGAAGTGTCATCAGATGTTTTGAAAAAAAACGAGAACTTAAATGACAGAACTACCTATAAGATGGGAATGAAATAACAAATCTAGTTCAAATATTACGACATTATCAAACATGTTCATTATCAGGAATCAAATGCTCATCTACAAGACGAGAATAATTTTCAGAATCTTCTAGTTGCGCCTGGTCCTGTTCCCTCGCAACTGGTCATAACTTTGAATTTGCAATCCTAAAAAATTATTTTCCCTTTCAAAGTCCTCATGCACAAATTGCGTTTCTGGAACACAATCTTCTTCTTCCTCATGGTCCTGCTCATTTACAATTTGTGTTTCTTGGATCACTAGCGGATATCCTGCTTCATGCGACAAATGCACAGGTAGAGGGGTCGCAGGTAGAGAGGTCGCGTGGTTTACACATCCGAGAAGGGTCTTCCTGTGATCATCCGTCAATCTCGTGTAAAAAGTACAATTGTTCTGGTAATCGAAAAACTTAAAAGTACTAATGAATTCATCTCCATAAAGATCCCGACCGAGGAGGTTCTGGGCGTGTATAAAGCACTGGTTTCGATCCCAAATGTGGCCATCTCCGTTGTTGTTAACGCCCGATTCCTCGGCGTTCTGAACGGGAACATGATTTTCGATTCGGATGTTGGCCATCCTGGTTGTAGTGACCGTGCCATGGCTAGTACTTGTTCTCGCACCACTCCTTCTGGCGCGGCTAGTACTTGCCCTCGCAACACTCAATCTTTTCTTTTCCTGACTCAAAAATAAGCACAATGTTACAACACGTATCACAATTTACATATGATGGTTCTCTAAAGGAGTTATAGTAAATAATGAAGGCATAAACGAAATACACTAAGACTGTCTCCAATGGAGACTGGATACCCACTTTAAAGCTTTGTTTAAAGTTACTTGTTATCCTTTAACCCTCCAATGGTAACCTTTTAACAGACTTTATCTTTATATTTCTTTAGATGAATCTCTTGAAATAGAGTCCCTCCTAGAGAAAACTGATGGGTTAGGTATATATATATATATATATATATATATATGAAAACAGAATTTTTATTGACAATTATTAATGAAAAAAAACCCTCAGAAAAAATATTAACGGAGAAAAAATGTTGCATGAGGATTCCATAGAGGGTATTTGTTGGATTAGATTGATTTATAAAGTGTTGAAAAAATATAACTGGAACAAAAAATGATGTAGTTAGAGGATGATATAAAGAGTTATTGTTGGAGATAGTCTAACGTCCTCTGCCTTTGCGTCAAGAATCGCGTCTTGATTACCATAGAAATTGTCTATGATATTTTTAATCCCCATGTCCACACTTTTCAATTTTTTTATGGCAGCAACAATTTGTGGTATGCTGCACCTAGGCTCGTATTTTATAAATTTTCCATACAAGGAATCCCAATCCGGTAATCGCAAATTTGGTTCAAGGCTCATTTCCGTGATATACCCTGTTAAAACTCTGTAAGCGCCTTATATTAAATTTAAATGAGCCATTCGAGCTCGAAGCTTCATTCGCAGACATCTTCGAAACCTCTGGATTGTTAGAACCACAAATTGATCGTGACTAGGAATAAAAATGAAAAAGAAAACCAATTATGGGCACAACAAGGAACAATGTTTAAAGCAAAAAATTGACACAGTCAGCAAGACCGACTCAAACTTATATCAGTTATCAACTCAAACTAATATCAGTTAGCATTCAGGACTTAACCAAGAACAACATGAGTATCGATGTAGATCTTCTAGATCTAATTCGAACTTGAGATATTGGAAATGCAAAGTGAGCCCCTTAACCCTAGAGTGGATTGGGAACGGGTGACCTCGGGATGCCGGATCTTCAAACGGACGGCATGTATGTTCAATTTATGATGGATGGAGAGTATGGTTTGGTATACATTTAAATAGGTACTAATAACAATCCTTAGTGCACATTTAATGGGTCAACATAGATATTTCTGAGGAAACCTTCTATAAACAGTAAGCTATACCATCATGTTTCAAACCACTATCAGAGTCTTAGTTCCCAAAGCACCCGGAAGTCACTCTCAAGAATGGAATTATTCCGGACCCTGACCTACCCTTCCCGAGCCCTAACTACCCCTACATACGCTTTCCCGACTGTGCCAACCTGAAACAACTGATGATTTGGATCGGGTGACCTCGAGATGCCGGATCGTCATACGGACGGCATATATGTTCAATTCATGATGGATTCAGAGTATGGGAAGCCGTTTCGTCGTCATCGGACGGCTCGATTTGAAAACCCTCAATTCCGGGACCCTTTACCCTTGAGTGGATTGGGAACGGGTGACCTCGGGATGCCGGATCTTCAAACGGACGGCATGTATGTTCAATTTTTGACGGATGGAGAGTATGGTTTGGTATACATTTAAATAGGTACTAATAACAATCCTTAGTGCACATTTAATGGGTCAACAAAGATATTTCCGAGGAAACCTTCTATAAACAGTAAGCTATACCATCATGTTTCTAAGAACTATCAGAGTCTTAGTTCCCTAAGCACCCGGAAGTCACTCTCAAGAAGGGATTATTCCGGACCCTGACCTACCCTTCCCGACCCCTCCCGAGCCTTACCTACCCTTACAAATGCTTTCCCGACTTTGCCAACCTGAAACAACCGATGATTTGGATCGGGTGACCTCAAGATGCCGGATCGTCGTACGGACGTCATATATGTTCAATTTATGATGGATTTAGAGTATGGGAAGCCGTTTCGTCGTCAACGGACGGCTCGATTTGAAAACCCTCAATTTCGGGACACCTTAACCCCAGAGTGGATTAGGAACGGGTGACCTCGGGATGCCAGATCTTCAAACGGACGGCGTGTATGTTCTATTTATGACGGATGGAGAGTATGGTTTGGTATACAATTAAATAGGTACTAATAACAATCCTTAGTGCACATTTAATGGGTCAACATAGATATTTCCGAGGAAACCTTCGATAAACAGTAAGCTATACCATCATGCTTCTAACCACTATCAGAGTCTTAGTTCCCTAAGCACCCATAAGTCACTCTCATGAAGGAATTATTCCGGACCCTGACCTACCCTTCCCGAGCCCTCCCGAGCACTAACTACCCCTACATACGCTTTCCCGACTTTGCCAACCTGAAACAACTGATGATTTGGATCGGGTGACCTCGAGACGCCGGATCGTAGTACGGACGGCATATATGTTCAATTCATGATGGATTCAGAGTATGGGAAGCCGTTTCATCATCAACGGATGGCTCGATTTGAAAACCCTCAATTCCGGGACCCCTTAACCCTATAGTGGATTGGGAACGGGTGACCTCGGGATGCCGGATCTTCAAACGGATGGCGTGTATGTTCAATTTATGACGGATGGAGAGTATGGTTTGGTATACATTTAAATAGGTACTAATAACAATCCTTAATGCACATTTAATGGGTCAACATAGATATTTCCGAGGAAACCTTCTATAAACAGTAAGCTATACCATCATGTTTCTAACCACTATCAGAGTCATAGTTCCCTAAGCACCCGGAAGTCACTCTAAAGAATAGAATTATTCTAGACCCTGACCTACCCTTCCCGAGCCCTCCCGAGCCCTAACTACCCTTACATACGCTTTCCCGACTTTGCCAACCTGAAACAACTGATGATTTGGATCGGGTGACCTCGATATGCCGGATCGTCGTACGGACGGCATATATGTTCAATTCATGATGGATTCTGAGTATGGGAAGCCATTTTGTCGTCAACGGACGGCTCGATTTGAAAACCCTCAATCCGGGACCCCTTAACCCTAGAGTGGATTGGGAACGGGTGACCTCGGGATGCCGGATCTTCAAACGGACGGCGTGTATGTTCAATTTATGACGGATGGAGAGTATGGTTTGGTATACATTTAAATAGGTACTAATAACAATCCTTAGTGCACATTAAATGGGTCAACATAGATATTTCCGAGGAAACCTTCTATAAACAGTAAGCTATACCATCATGTTTCTAACAATATCAGAGTCTTAGTTCCCTAAGCACCGGGAAGTCACTCTCAAGAAGGGATTATTCCGGACCCTGACCTACCCTTCCTGAGCCCTCCTGATCCCTAACTACCCCTACATACGCTTTCCCAAGTTTGCCAACCTGAAACAACTGATGATTTGGATCGGGTGACCTCGAGATGCCGGATCGTCGTACGGACGGCATATATGTTCAATTCATGATGGATTCAGAGTATGGGAAGCCGTTTCGTCATCAACGGACGGCTCGATTTGAAAACCCTCATTGCCGGGACCCTTTACCCTAGAGTGGATTCGGAATGGGTGACCTCGGGATGCCGGATCTTCAAACGGACGGCGTGTATGTTCAATTTATGACGGATGGAGAGTATGGTTTGGTATACATTTAAATAGGTACTAATAACAATCCTTAGTGCACATTTAATGGGTCAACATAGATATTTCCGAGGAAACCTTCTATAAACAGTACCATCATGTTTCTAACCACTATCAGAGTCTTAGTTCCATAAGCACCCGGAAGTCACTCTCAAGAAGGAATTATTCGGGACCCTGACCTACCCTTCCCGAGCCCTAACTACCCTTACATACGCTTTCCCGACTTTGCCAACCTGAAACAACTGATGATTTGGATCGGATGACCTCGAGATTCCGGATCGTCGTACGGACGGCATATATGTTCAATTCATGATGGATTCAGAGTATCGGAAGCCGTTTCGTCGTCAACGGACGACTCGATTTGAAAACCCTCAATTCCGGTACCCTTTACCTTAGAGTGGATTGGGAACGGGTGACCTCGGGATGCCGGATCTTCAAACGGACGGCGTGTATGTTCAATTTATGACGGATGGAGAGTATGGTTTGGTATACATTTAAATAGGTACTAATAACAATCCTTAGTGCACATTTAATGGGTCAACATAGATATTTCCGAGGAAACCTTCTATAAACAGTAAGCTATACCATCATGTTTCTAACCACTATCAAAGTCTTAGTTCCCTAAGCACCCGGAAGTCACTCTCAAGAAGGGATTATTCCGGTCCCCGACCTACCCTTACCGACCCCTCCCAAGCTTTACCTACCCTTACATACGCTTTCCCGACTTCGCCAACCTGAAACAACCGATGATTTGGATCGGGTGACCTCGGGATGCCGGATCGTCGTACGGACGGCATATATGTTCAATTTATGATGGATTTAGAGTATGGGAAGCCGTTTCGTCGTCAACGGACGGCTCGATTTGAAAACCCTCAATTCCGGGACCTTTTAACCCTATAGTGGATTGGGAACGGGTGACCTCGGGATGCCGGATCTTCAAACGGACGGCGTGTATGTTCAATTTATGACGGATGGAGAGTATGGTTTGGTATACATTTAAATAGGTACTAATAACAATCCTTAGTGCACATTTAATGGGTCAACATAGATATTTCCGAGGAAACCTTCTATAAACAGTAAGCTATACAATCATGTTTCTAACCACTATCAGAGTCTTAGTTCCCTAAGCACCCGGAAGTCACTCTCAAGAAGGGATTATCACTACCAGAAAACTCATTTTTTGGGACGACAAAAAGTCGTCCCAAAAGACCACTTGTCGTCGTAAAAGTTGTTTTTAAGGACGACACGTCGTCCCAAAAGTGTCACCGCTTTAGATTTGTCCCAAAAAACAAGCCAAACGTTTTTTGTGACGGAAAGTCATCCCTTTAAAAATGTGATGACGAGTCTGCTGATGTGGCTTTGATTTTCATGTTAGCTGACGTGGAGAAGACCAGCTGACGTGGAAAATGTTTTTTGGGACGATACTTGTCGTCCCTAAAGCAATTTATTAATTTTTTTAAATTATTAAATAATATTAACCGAAAAAAATAATAAAACAATTTTTGTGACGACATGTCGTCCCAAAAAACTTTTTATAATTTTATAATTTAATTTTTTTCAAATATGAAAATATATAAAAATTGTTTTTTGGGATGGCTTGTCATCCCAAAAAGTGTTTTTAATATTTTCATATTATGATTTTTTCGAATAAAAAAATTTAAAATATGCATTTGGGACGAAAATGTCGTCCCAAAAGGAGTTTTTTTTTTATATTTTCAGGTAATAATTTTTCGAATAAAAAAATATAAAATATGCATTTGTGACGACTATGTCGTCCCAAAAAACATTTTTTTTAAATACAAATTTTGTTTCAGCATGGCCTCCCATGCTCAGTCCATAATCTTATACATGTTTTCATATTCAAAGCCATACCAAAACCAAACAAAACATACGATGTTTCATAAAAACCATAATGTCTAAGAACATGCATACAAACCTTACTGTTTACTAAAGTGTAGTACATGCATACAAACCTTACTGATCATCACTAAGATCAATATCAACATCATCATCTTCATCATCAACATCATCATCATCATCATCATCATCATCTGAAGGCTCTGGCATGTCCGGCATGTGTATGGTTGGATCGCGGCTTTTCATAGATTCAAACAAACCCTTCAAACAAGCCGTTAAGCATTTGTTTTTCTTCTTTAATCGATTTTGGGACTTTTTTATCTTTTCAAATTTGATGTCCCGACTTTGGGTTGATGCCGATGTTGAGGCATCAAACTGTTGCGAAGCGAGCAATTGACGAGGTTGAGTGGGTCCAAGGCCTATCAAATAATCTCACCTTGAACCTAAGGCTTGAGTAAAGATTTGCTCCTCTTCTTCATGAGTTGCTCGTCTTCCAGGAGCAATCCTTTCCTTGAACTCAAGCAGCCTTTTCTAAACATATATATAAAAAAGAACGTTTGTAATTAAGTTAATTGAGGAATAAAATGTTCAATATATATATATATATATATATATATATATATATATATATATATATATATATATATATATATATATATATATATATATATATATGTAAATCACTTACTCCTCCTCCGCTCTGCATTAACGAATTGACCTTGAGTTCCGATGCTTCATGCCCATATCTTGATAGGATCATCTCCCAAAGGATATTCAAGTGGATTTTTCTAGAAAATACATATGTAGTATTAGTTTGGAAAATTAAAATATAAAGGAAGAAGTTATAAGGATTTAAAATTTAATACTTACATCTTTCCATCGAATAGCGGGCATAGACGTCCGTCCTTGAGAACACGTATATTTAGTTTTAGCACGGTTTTTTTTGTTCTGCTCAGATCGCTTCTGCAATAAAATGTGCATTTCGATTAGTTTCAAGTAATATATATGAAATAATGATTGAATAAATGTAACACGTATATTAGAATAAAAAGTTCACCTTAAATTTCTCAGATTGATTATATCGGAGAAACACCTCCCAATCCGCTTGTGTTGCGACGGTTTCATCTAAAATGGGAGGAGGCCAAGTTCCCCCTTTTTTCAACTAGTCGTTTACTTGAGTGGCCATCTTACTCTTCCATTTTCTAAATATTTCTGAAGCTTCTGCTAGCACTATTGGGCGATAAACAGGTGTAAAAGTGTCCTGAAAACGCAATAAAACCAAACGTTTGGTAACTTATAGAATGAAATGTATAGTGCGATAGTGTTGAGCACTTAAATTTAGTTAAATATACCTCATTTTCTCGCCAAATTAGCTCTTTGGCCTGCCCGTCGACTTTTCACCAGTTCTCGGTGCTAGGGGGACATTGGATCCGTACGACCCTACCTATCTCAGAATCTAAAAATGATGAGTTTTTACCCACCGCCTTTCGTACCTTGGGAAATCTTGGATCCCATGTAAGCGGGATCTTGGATCCCGCTAGCTTTCTAATCTCAGCCCGTACATTTAAGCCTTTTGCAATCCCACATTCACCTTGTTTTATTTGCTGTGAAGGAGCTTGGCCAGGATCTTCCTCTATGTCATCATCCATGAAGTCTATATTGTACATGTGAATGTTAATACAACGAATACAAGAAAGTTCACACTAGAAAAAAAAAAGAAAATTACATACCTTCCTCACAATTGGCAGGTAGCCGAATAAGATGCTCGTGAGGTGGTCTAGAGCCACCTGCAGATCCCGCAAATGCCATGTATGATCAAGTATATGTACAAGTAACATATATATGTTGATATAGTATGATTAAAACACTAATAATATGTATCTGCGTTAATGCTAGATTGATTTTTTATATTAAGTCACAACACAAATATGAACTCACGTAAACACGTCAGATTTATAGTATCATTCATTGTCAGTTGCACTGGTGGGTGGCATCGAGTCATATATGTCATCATCTACACTATTATTATCATTGTCACAATCCGTTGATGCATACTCGTGGCTGATGCTATCATCTAATTCCTCAATATCATCATTTTCACCAACATCTACATCATTTGCACTCATGCTTGCCGGTTCCATCGGTGGCAGTTCAACGAACAATTGGAAATTTCATGGACGGTATCGTCAATTACCAAATCTTCAACAACCGCATCAGTATTTGCAGGGTCTAAGATATGACGATGTTGAAAATGCTCAACAACTTTCCAGTCACATCCATTATACAAATCATCTACATAGAAAACTTGTGAGGCAAGAATGAATAGCTCGTCGTCATACCATGTGTTTTTAGTGCAGATGCTTGTTCTGTTTTTATATACACGGACACCCTTCTTTTTTCTACGAGTATCGAACCATTTACATTTGAAAAGTACAACCATGTTACCATTTGGATAGTTTATTACGTAGATGTTTTATAACACTCCATACCATGTAATACCTTCAGTCCCCTTGACAGTAACCCCATTGTATTGAGTTGTTCGTGTGAGATCCCATTTGTGTGTCGTGAATTTGACACCGTTCATCACACAACTCTGGTAGGTTTTGACCGTTGTTAAAGACCCGGTTGCTAGTTCTAACAATTGGTCATTTAAGTCTGATGGGCTATGTTTACAGATTTCAAGCATCTGCACAATGTACCATGTATAAGTTAAAAATAATTATACAACTCATGCATACAATGACATCTTCACAATATTGCACGATGTGTTATGTGGTACCTTTAAATAAAACCATCCAGGAAATTCATGACGGTGCATTTTCTCCATGTTGTGTATCGAGCAATAAGTAGACAGGTGAGCACGATGTTCACTGGTCCATGTTTATAAGGCTAGTTAGCTGGAATATAGTAATAAAAATCAAAAGTATTAAGAATGTATTTTTAACTTACTCGAGGTATTTATCGATCTCTGGGTAGTTTTGCAATACATACCACTGAACCTTCAGTCTCTCATCAGTTTTGAATGTCAAGCTTGTCATCGAACCAATTGATCGGAAAGGAGTCTTGAATACGGATATACTATTCTTGCTTGGATCTTCGTTCTCAACCTAGTTCCTGTCAGGTCTATTGAACTTAGTCTCGTTTCCCGAAAAATACAACAAGCAGAATATGAGGGTTTCATTTGCCACATATGCCTATACGATAGAACCTTCCGGCTTGGCCCGATTTCTAATGTACTTCTTTAGCTTACCTAGAAATCGTTCAATTGGATACATCCATCTCAAATGAACATGTCCACCTCTAATCGCTTCTTCAGGAAGGTGCATTATAACATGTATCAAAATATCAAAGAAAGCTGGTGGGAATATTGTTTCTAGTTTACACAGGATTTCCAAAACCTTCTCTTTTGCATTTTCTAAATCACTAACCCTCAACGTGCGCGCGCAAATCAATCTGAAAAAATCACTTAAATCAGTGATTGTATCAGAAATGTCTTTTCTCAAGAATGGTCGTAGCCCGATTGGTAAAAGCCTTTGTAGTATGACATGACAATCATGAGATTTTAACCCGCTAAGTTTGTCTTTACCAGTCACATTGTTGTGCAAGTTTCCTGCGAAACCATCGGGGAAACGAACGCCTTTTAAGAACTCATAGAATTTTGTCCGATCTACTTGGCTCAACGTGAATGCCGCACGCGGTTTCACGTCTTTATCCCCTCATTTAATCAAATGTAGTTCTTTTCTCACGCCCATATTTTTTAGATCACGGCGTGCCTTGTTAGTGTCCTTGTTCTTACCATCAATACTACAAACCGTACCCAATAAACTATTGCACACCTTCTTGTCAATATGCATAACGTCTAGATTTTGTTGGAGTTTCTTCATGTTCCAATAAGTCAACCTCCTTAATATGCTGTCTTTCGACCAATTTAAACAGCTGTCAGGACGTTTATTCAAGTTATTCTTGTTCAGACCGTATTGTGGGTGTTTCCCGGGCATGCATTCAGGTAGGTTACTAATTTGTTGGAGTATTTCCTCTGTGGTTTTCTGAGGTGGAGGCATTAATGTTTCGATTTGACCGTTAAACCCTTTATTCTATTGCATCGGGTGATTCGCCCGAAGCCACCTATGATGTCCTACATATCCAATCTTATGCGTCAATTGTACCGAAGGTGTGTCGTCGTTGCAAGTGGGACATGCTTTATAACCCTGACCAGTCCAACCTGAGAGGTAACTACGAGCGGGAAAGTCATTCACGGTCATCAAAAGTGCAACTCTCATTTTGAAGGTAGAATTTGTAGCTGCATCACGCACAACCATCCCTTCAGACCACAATTCTTGCAACTCATCAACCGGCCTCAAAAAAACATTAAAGTCATTGCATGGGGATTCTGGTCCTGGATAAGTAGGGACATGTGTTTATACAGTTCGTTATTGCAGACCCAAGGCACTGGATTCAACACTTACGTTACAACAGGCCACATGTTGTATGGTTTACCAGAATTATCAAACGGGTTAAAGCCATATGTAGCCAGACTCAGACGGACATTTCTAGGTTCAAGAGCGAAGTCAGGGTATTGGTCGTCGAACTCTTTCCATTCTTTGCCATCGGTTGGATGCCTCATCACATCCTCATCCGTAGAACGCCCCGTCTTATGCCATGTCATAGACTGAGCTGTGTGACGGGATGCATACAAACGTCTCAAACGAGGCTTTAACGGAAAATACCATAGCACTTTGTGAGCTATCTTTTTCCCTTTTGACTCCTTATAACGGCTGGTTTTGCAAACTGGACAAGATTGTAAGTCAACATTCTCCTTATAGTAAATAGCACAATCGTAAAGGCATACATCGATCTTTTCATACCCCGCACCCAATTTGTCCAAAGAAAATTTTTGCCTTGTAGAATGAATCGGTAAATTTGACCCTTCCGGTAAAACTTCTTTCAATTTCGCTAGAAGAACGGCGAAGCTTTCATTTGGCCACTTATACAACACTTTTATGTGCATCAAATCCGCTAAGAACTTCAAAGCTGATGAGTTTTTGCAACCGGGATACACGTCTTCTTGAAACTTGGATAGAAGTTCATCTATATTATCATCATCCTCTGTCTGTAGCGGTTCTTCTGATGCCTGATGTGGCCAAAACGAGGTGTCCAATCTAACCGGCAGTGTACCGGGTCGACTGTGGTCTAGTTTGGTGAGTCAAGGTTGTCTCCTCGGGGAACACACACACTTATGAGGTTACACACCAAAAAGTCTATATTAATTCGATCTAGGTCGCAATTTAGTGAAAGATTAATCAATTGCATAAACAAAGTACTGAATTGACGAAGATGATAAATTAAAAAAGAAGCTAACCAAGATAATGCGTAGTCTAGCTATCCTCTTGTAACATCATGGGAACAACTTCCTACCTTCCTACCATTTATGTTTGAAAATGTGAAGCGGTGCATTCCTTATCAAGCAATTCCCCCTCATACGAGTGAATGAAATTGCTCTCTACCTCCTCTTTGGTCTAGGCGATCTAAACTTAATGATTCGGCATGCTACGCCCGTGAATGCAATGGCAAAGCCAACTATCCCCGGAAAAGAAATCGAATGCCTACGAGAGGTCGATTTTACCTTCCGGTTCACCTACCCTCTTCCCACGTCTAACATCTCCGTTCGGTATCCGTTAAACGTGTAAATGTTGACACTAGGCAATTACTCCAATGCAAGCTAACAATACAAAACAAGTGGGTAAAGCTTCACAACAATCAAAACTAACAACACAAACAATCATTCCCAATCAATCACAAGAGGATAAGCTAAAACTACAACATAATCTTGGCTAGAAAAACCTAGCCACCCATGTCTACAAACACAATCATGTCAAGATTAAAATTCATAAACATAAGAACAACTGAATGATAATGAAGATTAAAGATTACCACTTCAAATGATGAAATTCGAGTTGGTGTTCATCATCCAACCTCAAAAGCTTTAATGGAGTCAACACTAGTGTGTTAAACTTCAACAAGAAATCAAAGCTAAACTAGAATCCTTAGCCCTTACAATCAATTCCAAGTGCTAATTTCTACTAAAATTTGGCTATAAGAGCCTTGGGGTGAATGGTGCCTGCAAGATGGAAGAGTTAGGGAAGATGAAGTCTGATTCTGAATAATAATGTAAATGGAAGAATAAAAGATATTAAACTTTTGCTGACTCTGCACTCTTGACGCACGTCACCTAGTCTTTGGCACGCGTCATGCCCAAAATTGCACTAGTGGCGCATGTCAGAAGTCCTTGGCGTGCATCACGTCCAGTTGTGGTGACTGATTGAATGACATCTACAGTAATTGCTCAACTACTCTGTGACGCAGGTCATGTGACATTGGCGCAGGTCATCAATATACAAAATCTCAAAATCATAATTTTATTCTCCCGGCTGACTTGGATTGAACCCCTAATGTGTATTAAACAATCTTCACGGGCTGGAATCCTTGCCACGGCAAAAAATCATCACAAAAGAATCAAAAACCACCCTGAGGTCAGAATCCACACTCCCCACCATGATATCTGTGCTGCAAAATAGACATAAAGATACCACGTGTAAATCTGATAACAAAATCGGCTAATAACTAATATAATAAAGTAAAAACATGTTTTTTTTTCTTTCTGAAAATATATGTACACAAAATATGGTGCCCATCATCATTCAAATTGCTCAAGTTGATGTCAAAATATCGCTAATTGCATCAGAAAATAGGGCAAATCATCAGAAATTATACCATCAGGTTGGCTTACATCAACCACTCCCCACTTAGCGGTTGCTCGTCCTCGAGCAACTAGAGCGATAAGGTTATCTAGAGACACAAAAATACGATCATGCACATCAAGACATGAAAATCCAATTAGGCGATGCAACCTATTAAAATCACAAGAACATGTTCTTCACGATCTAAAGAAGTAGTGGAGTGTGTGAGTGAATATTCGTCAAGTCTGTTATCAACTAACGATCATGAAAGCATGCAAACATTGTTCAAAACATGCAACCAAAAGTTTAGGAATGAGATCGATCTCCACTAATGAGGCACTCGGAATCAAGGAACTAGGTCCGGTAGTTGACAAATCGGCTTGTAATATTCAGGCTAGGGTAGTGGCTAACGAAATGAAATAAAAGGATAATCAAAAGAATAAGGCAAGATAGCAAGAATCCACACCGTCTCCTTTACGATACCACTCTTCCAAAGTAGTCACTTCCTACCCGTACATCACTAAAGATCTTACAATTCGCTTCAAAATTGCCTTCAATGACTCATTATTGATGGTGAAGTATTTATAACAGCAAGCTTCTCTTTAATTTTTGGTTGAATTGTTAGAAGCCTTTATTTGACTTTTGAAAAATATACAAAATAAAAGAGACTGTTTTTTTTTAAATGACACCACACCAATGGTTTCTGAACCAATTTCACAAGATGCCATCTCAACCTACTAGCACTTCCATCTGACTCTAAAACCCAACCACCGCTCTCACAATTACTTTACTTTTGCTATGCTTGCGGGAGGTCAAAGGAATGTATACCAAAATGTTGGGTAAGGGTCGGATTAAAATGTGGCTAAGTACGAACGGCTAGTTCGAGTGGGGTCTCACCACTCTACAAGGCTAAGATGTGGACAAAAAGGAAAATTCACGTTCAGGTAGGCCATTTGGCTATAGTTGGTCAAGGTAATTCCAAAAATCGTCATCCCTATTCCGATTCCAAGTACCTGTTATTTCGTATCAAAAGAATAACATTCCTAAATTTAGGTTGCAAATAAGAGTATGCATGCACAATTTAATGAAAGGTTGTTTGTTAACACCGAGATTGGAATATACGTGCACCATGGATCACACTACCAACAAAGATTAGTGAATAACATGCACCTATGTTTTGTCAAAGTTACTCGTTTTTATTGAAATACTCGCTCTATCAATTACAAGATCGTGATTCATGCCAAAAGATAATTCATACAGCTCTAAATTCTCAGGGATGATCAAAGGTAAGCTTTTTCTCAAGCAATTAAAGACATTACCCATTGTTAGACTAACTATACTCCCACTCCCCACTTACGAGTTTGCATTGTCCTCAATGCAAAGTGAGTAATGAAAATATAGTTAGGGGAACAACGGGGAATCAGGATGAGTAAAATGAATGATATGACCATGATGAAAATTAGGGCAAAATTGGGGTTAAAAGGCCTGGTGGCGTACGCCAAGAACATACTGACGTGCGCCAAAAGTACTATTGCTATACAGAGAGTTTAGCCGACAAAACTGACGCGCGCCAACACTGGGGTGACGTGCGTCATTCTCCAAGGTAAAGGAGATGGCGTGCGTCAGAGAAGTATTGACGTAGGTCAGTAGTGTAAAAACTCAAGAAAGGGAGGGTTTTCATGCAGGGGGTTAATAAGCAAAACTAAATTTGTACAAAGGCATGAAACAAGGAAAATCAATGAAAAGAAAGAGAAATATAATACATTATTCGGACTGCAAAAGCATTGTTTTCAACATGAAAGGGAAAGTGCAACAAGGATTCAAAACAACATCAAAAGATAACCAAATAAACTGCAAACTAGGCCAACCAACCAACAAACAAACACATAAACTAATCAGACTCGACGTCAGGCTCATCAGAAGGTTCATCAGAAGACGGGGAAGCACCAAGCATATCATGGGGAACAAGACCACGATGTGCTACCGGACTAGGGAAATACTCATCGTGAGAGTAGGCGGGAACTCGAGCTACACGAGTGCACAAGTGGGAGATCAGCCACGCAAAGGGAATAAAGGGGAAGTACACGTAGGCCTAGCATAGGACCACGCAGCTTGATGAATCAACTTACCCCAGTTGATATACACCTCGCGCCTGATTGCGTACAGCAAAAGAAACTCATTATCTGTCATCTGCTCGAAGTTGTCTATTGGGAGAATGTGGTTGTTGATAAAACGCTTCCAAGCCCGCATCTCAGAAGAAAGCACAGAAACTGAGTAATACGCCCTAGGACCTTCCCGTCCCGGGAAAAGCGCAGCAGTAGCAGTAGAGAGATGAGCCTTGAAACTACCAATGTTGTTGAGACCCCACTTAATCTCATAATGCTGATGAGGAGAAACGGTAGTGGAAGAGAGGCTAAAAGCATCATTGATATCAATCCAGTGGAAGGGAACCTCAATCCCATGAACCATGATCGAGTTAGTGGATCGCTCTTCAGGCTCGACTGACAACATGGCGTAGAACTCACGAACAACAGTTTCGTTGATGCGCCCCCGCGGTGGTGCGGCCAAACGATTCCAACCTCCTCACTCTATGCGATACTCGGTAAAATCTGAAAGCTTCATGGAGTTAATACCACGTTCCAAAAGAATTGGACGGCGACTGAAGAGTTTGGTGTAGTTGTGCACGGCATCTGCACCAGCCATGTCAAAGAAAAGCATGGGACGATTATCTGGAGGAGAAGACATGGTGACAGGAAGTAGAAGAAGAAAAGATGGCAAAAGGGAGGGAAAGAAAGAAAGAGGCAGTGATGGAGTTTAAAAAGAGATGAATTAGGGTTTTAAACATTTAATAGGCTGAAAACGCGTAGGTGACGCGCTTCAAGCCTATCTTGACGTGCGTCAAGGGGACAAATGCTGAATCAAGGGTTCTGTGGTGGCAGAGGCGTGATTGATGGTTGTCAAGTCGGTTGACGCGCGCCAAGGGGACCATGACGTACGCCAAACAAGTTGTGTGTGAGACAGGTGTGGGCAAAAGGTTATGGCGTGCGTCAAAGAAGGCTGGCATGCGCCAATAAGGCAAAAAGACACTGACGCACGCCAAAATGGTAATGACGCACGTCAAAACACCTGGACAGACATATCCACCCAAATTAGTTACAATTATCACTACACCAGGAGCTAAGCACAGATAATTTAACAATGTTGGGCAGATAGATAAAACAAAATTTCAACACACCGATAGTACTTGAATACAAAACAGCAATCCCAAAGTGAAACAACATTTGCAACATCCAAACAAAGATCAAAATGACAAAATAGTTCAACAAAATGACACAAACTGCAGAAAATAAAAAACAAAGCCACATACGGCTAGATAATAAAAACAAACAAACAAACAAACAAACAAACAAAGTCTGGTGAACAAAAGCACTAAACGGCATCGGCAGAGGATGCAGGAACAGAGGGAGAAGCAAGGGGAAGCTCCTCATCATCATCCTCATCAATAATCACGTGAGCAGCGAAAGGAGTAATCGTACTGGTAGGCGGAATCGTCGAAGGATGGAACAAACCAGCACCCTGATCATCCACCGCAAACGGGTTGGATAGCATCTGAATAGGAAAATCTGGGAAACCAGCGGAAAGCATAGACTGAAAAGATGAACTGCCAGCTCCATCACCAACAGACGTAATCATCGAACACTGTCGGACTGTCCCCCACAAAAGCAAATAAACCAAAACCAAAGACCGGCCGAACTTGTACTGCGAAGAAAAATGCGAGCGCCACCCAGAGCAACAGGATGGGGTGGAGGTACTGCTGGCCTTAGGAAAGGATGAATCCAAACAGGGGTCGGATAGTAGTCCTCCATAGGTGTATCAAAATCGTCGGCACGATCCGCTTAACCGGGATGACAAACCTCATCAAAGGAACGATGACCACGGGAACCAATCCGTAAATCATTCAAACCACGCAGCACACTCTCAAATCCTAGCCTAGAATTGGTATCAGCCGCCCATAATGCTCCACGCATAGCTGCCATCTCAGACTCAAGCAACTTAAACCTAGCTCTCACGGCTGCATTCTGAATGCGAGGAAGCGACGAGACAGGTGGACCGGAGGTAGGAACATCAACAGGAGGTGGAGCACTAGCTGAGACAGGGAATTCGGGAGAAGGATCGGACGGCTTAACGTTCTCTGGGATACTAGGGCCAATCATAAGAGTAACTGGTGGGAACAAGTGATCATCAGGCAAAGCCGGGACTTCGGCAAGGGCACAAAGCTCATGAATCAGCTAGGGCAGGGGCATATTGCTATTTGCATGAAGATTCATGGCAAAGTCCACCGCTCCCTGATACATGTAGTATCCAACGTCCACAGGTAAACCGGTGAAAATGGCAAGGGCTAGGCAGGACTCGCTATAATTAAAAGTATTAACCTTGTGGGATGGAATGATATTATGACTAATGAAATGTTTCAACACCCTCACATCCTTAATCGCTTGACCATACTTAAAATGCTTACCTACCCACGTGGCGGACGGACAAAGATAAGTTTTAGCCTCTCGAGCCTTAGCCGACAGATTTCCGTCGTCACTCAACTTCCAAACAGCAGAAAAGATAGTATCGGCAGGGATCTCGGGAATACCAAAGAAATTATTGATAACCCCGACTGAAAAAGCAACGTTCTTACCACGCACGGGCACCGAACCTTTGGCTGCCTCAACAAGATCAATGGCTAGATTAGCGTAAAATTCAGCCACGATTGTGTCATTAACCGTAGAAGTACGGTTGGCCGCCAAGAGTTCCCACTGACTAAAGAACGAATAAAATGCTTCATTGCTCTCCTACCGAAAGGTGTTGCAGGAAAAGAGACAACAGGTTCGACTGGGGCAGGGGCTTTCCTCTTCTTATTCTGGTCACCCTGACGACCACTAGAACGAGCAGAAGACTCAGACATGGCTGCGGTGCCACAACAATCCAACCAAAGGAACAAAAGAAACAATCAGCCCTTCCTCAAAAGCAAAGGTACAAAACAATAAAATGACCAAAAGAAATTAGATTGCAAAAGGAGGACTAAGCCAAAATACCTTGTTGGAATGATGAACACCGCAGACAGAAATGGAGGTCGCCGGAAACTATGGAGATGACCGGAAATTCAGAAAATGTGCCTTGGAAGCAAAAAGATGAGCCTCCACTTCCTCAAACCAAAAGAAGAAAAGGAATGGGGAAAGAGTAGGTTATGAGGGGTGGTGGGTGAAAACGGAAGGAAATGGGATGTGAAAAGAGATCAATTCGAGTGAAATGGGAGTTATGGAGGGGAGAGAAAAGAGGAAAACCGTTTTTTTTTTTCAAAAACTGCCCTACGACGCGCGTCACGAACTATTGACGCAGGTCAAACACCCAATGACGCACGCCAACAAATTGCCTAAACTCTCAGTATGTGAATAGTGATTGTTGGCGTGAGTCACGAAGCCTTGGCGTGAGTCAAGAGACTCAAAACTACACAATTAATCTCAGAATGCTAAAGTTCACCAAACTTATCAAAATATTCAATAAATAACAACAATTATCATGAAACGGGTTGCCTCCCGAGAGCGCTGTTGTTTTACATCGTTAGCTCGACGAGAATATATGGTAGATATGATGGAATTATACAGATTATCAAATTGGGATACTACCACAATTAGTCAAGTAAGCACGGAGCAAATAAGCACATAAAACACCCAAAAGATAATGCTTAAAAGATAAATTGGAAGGTAGTACCCGTGGTGTGCTATGTTTATAGTCTTTAGCTAAACTATGCAAATTCTTTAGTCCAACGGGGGGTCTTCGAGGAACAACACCTCCTCCTGTCGAGGTATGCCCTCTCCTTCAACAAAATGCTTAATGCGATGACCATTGGCAACAAATGTCGTTTTTCCATCATTTAGCTCAACTGCACCCGATTTATACACCTTTGTAACAATGAATGGACCTTTCCACCTTGATCTAAGTTTGCCTGGAAACAATCTCAAACGTGAGTTATACAAGAGCACTTTATCATTCACATGGAACTCTCGATTAAAAATCTTCTGGTCATGGAATGACTTGGTTCGTTCTTTGTAAATTTGGGCGTTCTCATATGCATCAAGGCGAAACTCGTCAAACTCGGTGAGTTGGAGCAACCTATGATCTCCTACAAGCTCGGGTCAAAGTTAAGAAAATTTATAGCCCAATAAGCTCGGTGCTCCAATTCAATGGGTAAATGACAAGACTTGCCAAAAACTAATATGTATGGTGAACATCCTATTGGTGTTTTAAAAGCGGTGCGGTATGCCCAAAGTGCATCGTCAAGCTTCACCGACCAATTCTTACGTTTAGTGTCCACTGTTTTTTCAATAATCCGTTTTACCTCACGGTTCGACACTTCAACTTGCCCACTTGTTTGTGGGTGATTAGGTTTGCCGACTTTGTGTCTTACACCATAACTCTCTAGAAGTTTAGTGAATGGTCGATTACAAAAGTGTGAGCCACGATCACTAATGATAGCTCGGGGAGTGCCAAATCGAGTAAAAATATTTTTCTTTAAGAATTTTAGCACCACCTTAGAATCATTAGTGGGATAGGCTTGTGCTTCAACCTATTTAGAAACATAATCTACCATCACTAAAATGAATTTATTACCAAATGAGTGAGGGAATGGGCCCATGAAGTCGATGCCCCATACGTCAAATATTTCACACTCCAAAATAGGTTGGAGGGGCATTTCATACCTCTTAGACACATTTCCCCACTTTTGGCATGCAACACAAGATTGTGAAAAATGATGCGCATCTTTGTAAAGTGTAGGCCAATAAAATCCGCATTGTAAAACTTTGTATGCCGTCTTCCATCCTCCATGATGGCCTCCGGTATCTTGCCCATGGCAAAAGGAGAGTATGCTTGAGATTTCATTATCAGGAACACATTTTCTTATGATACCATCCGAACACCTCCGAAAAAGGTTTGGCCTTTCCCAATAATCAATTTCAATTCGTGGAAGAATTTTTTCTTCTTTTGCCATGTCCAATTCGGTGGAACATACTCACATGAAAAATAATTTACAATGTTAGCAAACCATGGTGAGCTCTCCTTTGGTTTCGAACCATCTTGAATAAGTTGCATTGTTGGAGGAGCATCCACCATCATGAGTTGTTCATCCGGGAAATAATCATCAATCTCTCTTCGTTTTCCTTCATCTTCAATGAAATCCAACCGACTTAAATGATCCGCCACGACATTCTCACTACCCTTCTTGTCCTTAATCTCGATATCAAATTCTTGAAGTAGGAGAATCCATCTAAGCAATCTCGGTTTAGCATCTTTCTTGTTCATCAAATATTTCAGAGCCGCATGATCGGTATAGACAATGACCTTGGAACCAACAAGATAAGATCTAAACTTGTCGAGGGCGAATACTATAGCTAGTAACTCTTTCTCGGTTGTTGCATAGTTGACTTGAGCGGAGTGCAACGTGTGAGAAGCATAATATATGGCCTTGAGTACCTTTCCGTGACGTTGGCCAAGCACAGCCCCAACTGCTAAGTCACTTGAATCACACATTAACTCGAAAGGTATTTTCCAATCCGGCGCTACCAAAACAGGTGCGCTAACTAGTTTTTGCTACAAAGTCTCAAAAGCCTCTATGCATTTTTCATCAAAAACAAATGGTACTTCCTTCTCAAGGAGATGACTGAGAGGCTTGGCAATACAGGAGAAATCTGCAATGAATCTTCGATAAAAACCCGCATGCCCGAGAAATCCTCTCAACGTCTTCAAATTAACCGGTGGAGGCAACTTCTCAATCACTTCATTTTTGCTTTGTCCACCTCAATACCATCTACAGAAATTCTGTGGCCCAGCACAATACCTTCTGATACCATAAGGTGACATTTCTCCCAATTAAGCACTAAGTTTGTGTCTTCACATCGCTGTAATACACGCTCCAAATGAGAGAGGCATTCCTCAAAAGAGTCCCCAAAGACACTGAAATCATCCATGAAGATCTCCAAAAATCTTTCCACCATATCAGAAAAAATGGCTGTCATACATCTTTGAAATGTAGCAGGGGCGTTGCATAAACCAAAAGGCATTCTCTTGTATGAAAACGTTCCATAAGGACAAGTGAAAGTCATCTTCTCTCTATCTCCAGCCGCAATGAATATCTGCAAGTAGCCTGAATAACCATCAAGAAAACAATAGAATTTATGCCCACTCAACCGCTCCAACATCTGGACAATATACGGAAGAGGATAGTGATCTTTCTTGGTATGGTCATTAAGTCGTTGAAAATCAATACACATGCGGTATCATGTGACTTCCCTTGTTGGTATCCACTCATTTTTATCATTCTTCTTCAAAGTAAATCCACCTTTCTTAGGCACGACTTGAGTAGGACACACCCATTCACTGTCAACTATAGGAAAAATAATACCCATCTCCAGTAACTTGATAACCTCTTTCTTGACAACCTCTTGCATATTGGGATTCAAACGACGTTGCGGTTGAACACATGGTTTAGCGTCATCATTGAGAATGATCTTGTGAACACAGATTTCGGCACTAATTCCCCGAATATCAGCTACAGTCCACCCAAACGCTCTCTTGTGTTTCCTTAGCATCCTCAATAGCAAATCTTCATGCACATCGGTTAGTAACGAAGAAATAATAACAGGAAGTAGATTATCATTTTCAAGAAAAGCATATTTCAAGTTAGGAGGCAAAATTTTCATTTCAAGGTTCCTTGGTGGCTCCTCTATGGAAGGTTTCAATAAAGGGCCATCATTTCCAATGCTAGATATCGGTGCCACGGTTGTTTGTTAAACACGGGGCTGACATCCAGATAAGAAATCACTGCATGCATTTCCTCATCATCACTCCCACATTCAAATATGGATAAAGATAAACACTCTTCAAGCTTATCTTCAAAGACCTTCAAGTTAGCATTCTCCATACAAACACAAGATATTGCATCGACAAAAGAACATGATTCTCGTGAATTATACGGGTGTTTCATGGCTTTTAAAATATTGAAGGTAGCCTCATCCTCGTTCACTCTTAAATTCAATTCTCCACGTTGAACATCTATTATAGTCCTTCCCGTGGCTAGGAATGGACAACCAAGAATAAGGGGCGTTGAATACCCTTCTTCCATATCCATAACCGCAAAATCCACAGGGAAGTAGAACTTATCAACTTTCACTAACACGTCTTCTATGACTCCCTTAGGACGTTTTATAGACCTATCTGCTAATTGTAGAGTCATCTCGGCGTTTTTCAACTTTCCTATTCCAAGTTTGATAAATTCCTCATATGACATGAGGTTAATGCTAGCACCAAGGTCGCAAATCACCCTCTTAAACAAAAAGCCCCTAATTTCACACGGGATAGTAAAACTCCCGGGGTCTTTGAGCTTAGGTGGAAGCTTGTGTTGCAACACGGCTGAGCATTCTTCATTGAGACAAATGTTCTCCTATTCTTTTAACCTCTTCTTGTTAGTGAGAATATCTTTCAAAAATTTACCGTACACAGGCATATTAGTAAGTGCTTCTATGACTGGAATATTAACATTCAAGTGTCTAAACGTGTCAAGGAAGCGAACACACTTTTTATTGAGCTTCTTCTTCTTAATTTCGTCTCTAGGCAGGTAAGGTATGTTGGAATAGTGTCCTAAACCCAATCGGGTTGGACTAGATCCGACCGGGTCGGATCATTTCTACTATTTCTTTATGTTTATACATATATTAAATGGCTTTTATGTTATCATATATATGTTCTTTTAAAGAACCAATTATGAATTGTTATATGATAACGTCCTTAGTATTAAACTGTGATAGAGAAACCATTATAGGCGATTATGGTTGATGAGATCTCTAATCACTTTAATAAGTTTGATACTTAAGTGTCTCTAGGCTGATGTACTATTAAACGCAGGGCATTGATAGTATAAATGGACTAGCACGTGATAGATGTCTTCCATCTTTAAGGCGGGCATAGATCTCGTCTATCGAAGTGTAGAGACACTTGGACCGTATGCGTGGGCGTGTATTAGAGAATGCGTCGTTAGATCGACCCACTTACACGGATAAGTGTCACACTATGTGGCGGTTGTGTAATTATCCTTAAGACCGGAGTCTTCATGGCATCACGGTGTGAATTGTCATGCTTTGACACTATTGAAGTTTCCCCAAGCCACGGGGCGATCATGCGGTAGTGACTGGGTGTGATACTGAAGCATGCGGAGTATACATGATTGGTCGTCCGGGAATCGCGTATCATATGATTGGGATCGAATATCCGAAATGGCCTTCTTGTAAGGAATGTCTTACTCTCGTGAATCATTGCAAAGTGGGAGTAAATGAGTTACTTCGAGAGAGCATGATATCCAGATTATAAGATACGGTCGTTGATGTTTTGACACTCGACTAACGACCGTATGGATATTATTACAGTGAAAGGATTGTAAGTTACACGGTAACTGTTTCACATGAAAGGTATTAGTCATTGCATTTGACTCTTCCGATGATTGGGGGTCACGGTGTGTTGCTAGACGCTATCCCGTGATCATTAGGCATGAAAGGCATTTTCGTAATTTGCACTTTGTGTCTACGACCAACATATTCGGAAGCCTATCGGGTCACACACATAAGAACATCTAGCCGGATTAAAATGTGGTTATAGTTGATAACTAAATAAGGAAAGAATTTATCTCGAGACTATAAAGGTTATAGTGGTAAATTAATATGGTGGTATTTATTTATTATGAATAAATATAATACAAGATATTAATTATGATGATTAATTAAATATGTATATTGATACATATGAATTTCGAAATTATGTATATATGTGATATACATGGATTTTGCAAATTAATTAATCATAGTATTATATTATTATTTAAATATATATGGCCAAAATTTAAGTGTGTATGACACACGTAGATTGCCTAATGAATGGCGCCATCTTGTGTGTATTTGGATACATTTGGATTGTGCAATTTAATTAATAAGATTACCATAATATTAATATTAGATATTAATAGATTTTGGAAAAATAGATTTATGGTAATAAGATAAATATTCAATTCAACATATTGACAATATCCTAGATTTATTTAATATAAGATATTATAATAAATGAGATAAATCAATCAAATATATTTTTCTTATTTTATTAGAAAAAGGTTTTCTTCTCCTCTACTCTATCTGGGGCGCCACATCTACTATAAATAAGAGGTGGGTGTCAAGCTCTTTAGCACATCACAATTCCAAGAACTAATAGTTCTTGTATAAAATAGAGAGCATCCTATGGAGAGTTGGAGAGAGGGGAAAAAGGCCGGTCTAGCAACCGGAGTTTTCCAATAGCAATCCATGATGGGATTCCGGCGGGCTGTTCGTGTGGACTAGCGGTAGAGGCCGAACACTTGGGCGGCTCTATGCAGAACTACTCTTCTTAGACGGTCAAAGCGTCGATCTTTTAGATCAACCAAGGTAACCACCGTCTACTAGCTTATTTATTTATTGCTTAAACGAAGTCGATCCTGGTTAAAAGGAAATAAAATTTTAAATTCCGCTGCGTTCCAGCGTAGATTTCCTAACAGTGGTATCAGAGAGAGCTTCGAGCTTAAGCAATAAGCATGTTAATTTGCGTAGTTAATTTTATTGTTTAAATCACGTAATTAAAAGATGAAAGATTTTTGATTCACAAAAGTGATACATGAAAAGAAGAAGAAAAAAAAGGAGATCTGGTGGTGCTCGGCCGACTGGCGGCGGCACCACCACCACCAATGCGGTCGGTCGGCGGCGGCGGCGAGCGACTCTTTGCGGCGATCGGTTGACCGGTCAATGCTGGCGGATCTCCAAATTTTTGTTTTGTGTATTTTGTGATTCAATATGGTTCATAGTTGTGATTGGTAATTCCTCATTTGTTTAGTTGTGTCATGTGGCTAACCAATGGTTCAAATAGTTTGGGTCATTGGGATGCCACATGACATTAAAATAATGATGGCCTTTCCAAATATTTGATTTGGGAAAAGGCCTAGGCCTAGACCACTTCCAAAATTTTGATTTTGGAAAGTAGTCAGGCCTAAACCAAAATTATTTTGCCTTTCCAAATATTTGATTTGGAATAGGTCTAGGCCCTTTTCAAATATTTGATTTGTAAAAGGCCTAGGCCTAGGCCACTTCCAAAATTTTGATTTTGGAAAGTAGCCAGGCCTAAACCAAATTTTGTTTAGGAAGATTCCTTTTGGTTTAGGAAACCAAAGGCATCCCTTTTAATTAGGAATCAAAAGGAAAGAAACAAAAGAGACTTAATTTTAATTTTGATTTATTTTTTTGGAATAGTTCTAATTAATTAAAATTAAAATTAAAATCGGTTTAAAATTAATCGTTAATTTTATTTCGATTAAAATCATTTAATTAATTGAATGTTAATTAGTTAATTGATGGCATAAAATTAATTAATAGATTAAATGTTAATTGATTAATTAAGACGCAAGTAGTTAAATTTGAATTTTATCTTTTTCATAAGATGTTATTGTATGGATTAGATATAGTAGATATAATATGATTATATGGACCCTGATTGATCATGGACTCGACCGATAGGATAGATGTGAATGATTTAATTTTTCTGTTGGTTTTAAAATTGTCCTAGGCCGTTATGAAGAACGTGACCTAGTTTATTTTCTGCATTTATCCCATTCCCGTTAGCTCCCCCGTGTGCGGCGGGTGTATTTATTTTATTAGATAGAATTAAATGTAACAAGAATGGAGCAGAAGATGAAGACCAAAGAAAGACGAAAATAAAGATCCCATTGGAGAATGGAGCATTAAAGATCCTATTGACGGTTGCAGCTACCTTAGATTGTGACCCGCGGTTTAGTCAGTTTGTATTCGAAACCGCACCTAGGAAAAGTCCATGATCATACCGGTTACTTTACGCATTTATTTATTTTGTGCATGTATTTATTTTATATGATACGATAGATGCATGACTAGGCACGAACTAGATAAATGTGTAGGATGTATGTCTATAGAGATAGATATATTTGATGAGACCGTAATTAAAATTAATTAAGTGAATTAATTTACGTAAATACTTCCACAACAAAAATCAAGTCGAAAATTGTCTCCCAATATTATAGCGACGGTGAAGGGCCTTTGTTCGGATCGAACTGATCGGCCCTCGTCGGGAGTTGACCTACCACGGGTATATCGTCATTATTGAGATATGATCGTATAAGATCTCGCGAATATTGGGTTATGACTTGACTAGAGTATTGCGGTGATTGGCCTCGTCGTCGACCGTCTTATTCTAGAGGCAAGGGGTTGACTACCACATAAAGATGTGAATTGTCAAAGAGTTGACTAGTCAACCACCAAGAGTCACATAGAGATGTGATTGGTAAGAGTTACCTACCTTTCAAATTATTCCGGTTGATCGGCCCTCGTCGGGAATCGGGGTAACCAGATGGGATCTTGGCCACTAAAGAATTTTGAAAGATTCTTGAAGGGAGTAGTTGACTAGTGGGAGCAAAATCATAAATCAAAAGACCATTTTTGATTTTGCGTGTATAAACAACAACACTCTTTTGTTTTCATTTTTTGTTGTAGTTTTAGCAAACTTTATATTTATGTTTTATTCTCGATTAGTAAAACCAAATTATGACTGTTACCTTTTGAGAAACGTTCTCGAATATGGTTAAGTAAATTTTAATCCTTTTAAAATAAAGCAATGACACGAGCAATCCCGTTATAGTTGTTAGAGACAAGGAGACTACATATTTGATGGAGTCCTCCAAGACTTTAATTATTAAAGAAAAGCGGAAGCTCATTAGATACGATCCAATGTGATCATTTAGTCATACGATGAAAATTAATTCAAATGTTGAATAAGAATGACCACATCGAATTTTGGAAAGGTTGTTTTCAAAATTGTAAGATTTAAGTATCGACTTATTTCTTTAATCATTGCTTAAAGGTTAATTAAATAGTCAATGTTTTGAATACGATTCAAAAGGTTAAATAAACTATATAATAAACTTTACATTTTCTTTATGAAAGGAAATTAAAGACATAGCTCTTGTGATCTTTCTTAAGTCTTATGAAGACTACACTAAGAAATATTTACAAGTGCTTGAAGGATTAAAAGGAAAGTTAGGGCGTGTTCTTTAATAGATTACTTATTGAAGTTTCTATTGTAGGCAAGTGAGTTGAGATAAATCTATCTGAGTTCAAAGTCAACTCTTAGATATATGATATCTTGCAAGTATGATTAAATTAGAAAGATTAAATACATATATGGAAGGTGAAGCAAACGTTGTAACACTTACCATATTCTGGATCTAGTAAACTGATAAGGGAACTAAATAAGTGTTATTATGTTCCGGTTCTTATGAAGAACATACTTTCAGTTATTTGTTAGGATTTAGTAGACATATTCAATTGTAAATTATAAATGTTATTCCGATAAAGTTGAAAGGTCACTGAATCTAACATACTAGATTGTTGTCATTATATAGTTGATATATGTGATGAAATCTCAACTAAGTATAGTATGGTTGTTATCCTTGATATTGGTGGTTGTTCTAGACATAGTCTCTATGGAAGGGAAGCGTGTAATTAAACGTCATTCTGATGATATTGAACCATATGATTATGTATCATGTGGGTAATACGCATCTTATCTAAAGATGACTAAAATACCC
Organism: Gentiana macrophylla; assembly: GCA_026214975.1. Taxonomy (NCBI): domain Eukaryota; kingdom Viridiplantae; phylum Streptophyta; class Magnoliopsida; order Gentianales; family Gentianaceae; genus Gentiana; species Gentiana macrophylla. Next base: position 74,781,331 of record CM047805.1, read on the forward strand.
TTTTATGAAAAGGTTGTAAAATCTAGAAAATTGTCTAAAGCCTAAACATACCGATGTTTGTTGGCTTATGACAATTACTGCCACAAATAATTGTTTGTTAATCTCTATGACTATTTTTAGAAATAGTCAAGTGTACTCAGTGAAGTACAACAATTCGGAAAGACCGAAAAGTTTGAGCTAGTACGAATATGAGATTGATGAGCTACAAAGGAATTAATCTTCAATTGGATTGAAGCAATTAATACCTGAAGGGTGTTTCAGAAGTCGTCTGAAAAGGAATAAGATTTCCCCTTGAAGGATACCATTTTTGGGATATGTAATTAGATTGTGTTCCCAAAATGGAAACAACACTTTATATGATAAATGTGTGATGCAAGCCATGCGAAGTATCCCTTACCCGATTCGGGATAGTGCCCTTATACTTAACCGAGTTCCAAAGAATAAAGGTTGAATAAATTCCATATTAGATATGGAAGAGGATAATGTCCAATCTATCCTAACCGATAATTTGAAGTTGTCATAAGCAAAGTCAGAAAGGCTTGGAGCCTAGTACAACATATGCAGCTTTGTGGAATATTTTAGCAAGTACGCTAAATATTATTTACCTGTCCATGGAGCAAAATGTTTGTCTCCAAACATGCTGTCTTCTAGAGGAAGTGTTTCTTCCAAAAGAGACAGTGGGAGTAAAAAAGGTCTCAAAAGAGTTTGAGAACCACAAAGATACATTCAACCAATGGAACATGAGTAGACGCCGCATAGCGATGAGGTGTAGAACACTACTCTGTGCACACAAAGGTTCTGTAAGTCTGTGGATAACCTCAAGCCCAAAAGAGCTACTGGTATGTTCATCTTGATGAATGAATATCTCACGACTTATGAAAGAATGTTTGAAAGGCATGATTGAGAGATATGGCTAGGAGCCATAATATCTGAATTAGATTCCATTAGTGACAACCAGGTTGTGAACCTAGTCTGTCTTACCTGAATGTCCCTGAAAGGCTGAAATGGATGGTAATGTGATTACCATAAGGCTATAGTGACGGCTGAAGGGTATGGGGTGTAAACCTCGTAATTATCTTTATGCTGCCAGCTGAGCCCAGTTCTATTCAGACTAAGCTTGTTATAACTTTGTATCATGGCTATATGATAGTGTTGAAGACGTTGGACAGACAGCTCGATGTTCATAGACGATAACATGATATGTAGGCCCACGAGATCCATTTAAGGATTAAAACAAGTTTCTCTAGACAATTTCTTTGTTTGATAATCAAAGGAGTTTGATTTAGTCAAAAGAAGGATATGCCCAATATGCAAGATGGATAGTGGGAGTGTGTTACGATTTTTGAGTAAGGTATTGGATATCTCTCTCTCGAGAATTAATACCCCATGCACAGTCAATTAATGTTTGGTAGTTCAAGGTCTTTACGAAAGCACTTGGATTAGTAGTTCTTATTTTAGAAATGAGAATCTATAGTGATAGATTTAACTGCTTTTAGATTATAGTTTACCTATATAGATGTGAGGCTAAAAGAGTTTAGCATAGATCGCGACAGGGGATACTGCTAGCCGGTGTTCTCAAGATCTATCTATGTTAGGACATTGGTCCTAACGTTAAGGTGAAAGATGATGATTATGGAAGGTTCCTTTTGCTAGTGCAATAAGATCCATCATAAGAGTTGTGCTAGAGGTTCACACTCCATGAAGAGTCATGAGCAAGTATGAAAGTGATTCTAGCAGATGTCGAGAATATCCTTAAACAAGTTAAGGGAGAGTTCCTAGTTTATTGAAACTTGGAATTAGATAAATATAGTTATACAGACGTATATCCTGAGTCTTGTGAAGGCGAGTGGGAGCTACAGTCTGGGTTTGCAGTCACTTTGATTAAGTGATACAGTGAGCGGGAAAATGTTCTAGCCCTTGGGCCACTGTAAATTCTACAACAAGGCCAAAACAAAGTAATGCCTTGGAGGCACAGTGGGAGCAGTACATGGATCTAGAAGGTTCATTCTTGAACCTTATACGGTTCTTCCACCTTTTTTATATAGTTGATATAGTAAGTGGATTCATTGCTTGAAACAAGGACCAGGGTCTCGTCAGACATTCGTGTGTGTGTTGAGGCGGTTCCTTTGACTTGGTCATTTGGAACATGATATGAAGATAGTCAGAGTCCCCATGGATAGCGATCCGTTTAAGGCTAGGGCTAGTTGCGAGTATTGCATGAGATTCTTGTGTTTCAACTTGGTCTTGTGTGTGCGAGTGATTGGTTTTAGGCCAAGTGGGAGATTGCTGGAATAGTGTCCTAAACCCAATCGGGTTGGACTAGATCCGACCGGGTCGGATCATTTCTACTATTTCTTTATGTTTATACATATATTAAATGGATTTTCTGTTATCATATATATGTTCTTTTAAAGAACCAATTATGAATTGTTATATGATAACGTCCTTAGTATTAAACTGTGATAGAGAAACCATGATAGGCGATTATAGTTGATGAGATCTCTAATCACTTTAATAAGTTTGATACTTAAGTGTCTCTAGGCTGATGTACTATTAAACAGGGCATTGATAGTATAAGCAGACTAGCACGTATTAGATGTCTTCTATCTTTAAGGGCAGGGATAGATCTCGTCTAACGAAGTGTAGAGACACTTGGACTGTACGTGGACGTGTATTAGAGAATGCGTACGTTAGACTAACCCACTTACCCGGATAAGTGTCACACTATGTGGTGGTTGTGTAATTATCCTTAAGACCGGAGTCTTCATGGCATCACAGTGTGGATTGTCATGCTTTGACACTATTGAGGTTTCCCCTAGCCACGGGGCGATCATGCGGTAGTGATTGGGTGTGATACTGAAGCATGTGGATTATACATGATTGGTCGTCCAGGAATCGCGTATCCTATGATTGAGATCGAATATCCGAAATGGCCTTCTTATAAAGAATATCTTACTCTCGTGAATCTTTGCAAAGTGGGAGTAAATGAGTTACTTCAAGAGAGCATGATATCCAGATTATAAGATACGGTCGTTGATGTTTTGACACTCGACTAACGACCGTATGGATATTATTACAGCGATAGGATTGTAAGTTACACGATAACTGTTTCACATGAAAGGTAGTAGTCATTGCATTTGACTCTTCCGATGATTGGGGGTCACGGTGTGTTGCTAGACGCTATCCCGTGATTAGGCATGAAGGGCATTTTCGTAATTTGCACTTTGTGTCTATGGCCAACAAATTCGGAAGCCTATTGGGTCAAACACATAAGAACATCTAGCCGGATTAAAATGTGGTTATAGTTGATAACTAAATAAGGAAAGAATTTATCTCGAGACTATAAAGGTTATAGTGGTAAATTAATATGGTGGTATTTATTTATTATGAATAAATATAATACAAGATATTAATTATGATGATTAATTAAATATGTATATTGATACATATGAATTTCGAAATTATGTATATATGTGATATACATGGATTTTACAAATTAATTAATCATAGTATTATATTATTAATTAAATATATATGGCCAAAATTTAATTGTGTATGACACACATATATTGCCTAATGAATGGCGCCATCTTGTGTGTATTTAGATACATTTGGATTGTGCAATTTAATTAATAAGATTACCATAATATTAATATTAGATATTAATAGATTTTGGAAAAATAGATTTATGGTAATAAGATAAATATTCAATATAAGATATTGACAATATCCTAGATTTATTTAATATAAGATATTATAATAAATGAGATAAATCAATCAAATATATTTTCCTTATTTTTTTGGAAAAAAGTTTTCTTCTCCTCTACTCTATCTGGGGCGCCACATCTACTATAAATAAGAGGTGGGTGTCAAGCTCTTTAGCACATCACAATTCCAAGAACTAATAGTCTTGTGTAAAATAGAGAGCATCCTATGGAGAGTTGGAGAGACGGGAAAAAGGGCGGTTTTGCAACCAGAGTTTTCCAATAGCAATCCATGATGGGATTCCGGCGGGCTGTTCGTGTGGACAAGCGGTAGAGGCCGAACACTTGGGCGGCTCTATGCAGAACTACTCTCCTTAGAAGGTCAAAGCGTCGATCTTTTAGATCAACCAAGGTAACCACCGTCTACTAGCTTATTTGTTTATTGCTTAAACGATTTCGATCCTGGTTAAAAGGAAATAAAATTTTAAATTCCGCTGCGTTCCCGCGTAGATTTCCTAACAAGGTAATGACTCAAGATCAATAACTTTAGGTTTAGAGTTCATACCTTCCTTACCTTTGTCACTTGATGCATCATCGGACGCTTTTCTCAATGTTTGAGCTGCTCGTGGCCTCAATTCGGTATCGGTGTGTACCACCTTCTCTTTACCTTTCTTAGAAAATGCCTGCTGAGAATTGGCTTGTGTCACAGCCTTATTTTGATCACCCTTGACGCACGTCGAGGTCTTGTTGGCGTCCGTCAGGGTTTTGTTGGCGCATGTCAGTTTTTGCCCAAAACTCTCTGATTGTGAATAGTTACTGCTGGCGCGCGCCAGCTCATCCTTGGCGGGGGTCACTGAGACATGGTCCTTAAAAAGGGTCCTCAAATCACTTGCTCTCGGATTCTTCAAAATCCTCGGGACTTTCACCACATCCTCGTCTTCTTTTTCGACATTGACATACCCGTCATTCTGCAAAAACATATCAACAATTTCCTCCTCTTCTTCGCTCAACTCTCTCTCTTCTTCGGCATCATGCAAATCATTTTCAACTTCGTTTCCGACTTGATTCTCATGAAATTCCTGATTTCCACAAACCTTTCCGCTTCGGGTGATGATGGCATTCACTCCCCTCGGATTCCTTTATGTATTGCTTGGCAAACCACCTAGTGGTCTACTAGCATTCCTCTCACCTTCTCTGCTCAAGTGTTCCTCCACATTCCTCATGGATACCTCAATCGTTTTCATTCTCACGTCATGTCCACTCATAGCTGTTTTCATCATCTCCATGTCCTTTGTGACTGTACTAAGCGAAGTCATCACATTTTCCATGTTCTGAGCTTGAGTGGCATCTACTCCCAAAAGTTTATCCAAAGTGTTGTCCCATCTATCTCCTCGTGCTTGATTGGAACTCTCGGTTATTGAGATAGTTTGTGTGGTAGGTTGAGGATAAGAACGAGTGGTTGGTAATTGAGTTGAGGTGTTGGTGTTAAAGGAGTTTCATGGTTGTGGAGCAAAGGGAGGTTGTCCTTGCTTGTACGAGCTCTCATTCCATCGATAATTCGGATGATCTCTCTTAATAGCATTGAAAGAGTTAGAGTATGCATTGTTCAAATTCCGGTGTTGTTGCATGAAGCTCACTTCCTCCGCTTGTAAATCACTGTGCTCTTCCGTCTCAACAGATATTTCATCCTCATTGCCATAAACATTGTCTCTCTTGCTTTCGATCAAAAAGTTTCCTTCCACTCTCTTGCTTGACTGCAAATTATCAAACTTCTTTGACAACTTATCAATTTTTTCCATAAGCTCGGAATTGTCCTTTGGTCCTTCTGTAAAACTGACCTTCCTTGTGCTAGCTCCGGCTTCCCACATCCTATGGTTCTTTGAAATTCTCTCGATAGCATCATAAACTTCTTGAGTATTGCGGGACATCAAACATCCTCCACATCGTTAATACACTTTAAATGATTTTTTGAATAGCATCAAATTTGGATTACAGACTTGTTGAATAGAAATACCTATTTCCCATAACGATGTTTAGACATAAAGCTAAGCATGAACATAAATAAATGTACGTTTTATTTACCGGATTCTCGATAAAGACTCTTGAGAGCTTGAGGAGAGCCGCCAATAGGAACCTTGCCTCGGAGAAGAACACCGTCAATGTCAAAAGCAATACCAAACGATCTGCATTTATCAAAGCATTAGATATTCTTACATAAGAATGGAAAAATAAACTTATAGTAAAAACATTAGATATTCTTACATAAGAATAGTAGAATCACCAAAGAGGGAAAGAGAGAATAATAACTGAAGGCAAACAACCAGAAGTTCCAAATGTATACATACATGACCGGGATGTCTGTGAAGAAAAGAGGAACCACGGAGCAACTATTGGCCCCAGGGCAAGCAGTTCACGTCTCCCAAGCTTATCTGAATGATAGACAGAAGAACAAAAGGGCAGCAAAATAAACTACACGACAAGCTAAAAACTGATGAAGGAGTTTGTACATGACCATAGATACCAACTGTAACGCCCCATTCCCGGCCACCGAGTCCTTATCCGGAAAGAGCGCTCGGCACATATATTATCAAATAAATTCAATAATATATGTAAGCCTTACGTCATACATCAGAACTAGAACGACGCGGAAGATAAAACAACTCAACAACTCGGGGAAACCAAAAGATCGAACACACGGTAATCAATGCTGTGAAAAACTAAATCCAATAAAGAGAACTAATCATCCAACATCCAAATCCCAAAAGGTCTCAAAAGAAGCTAAACCAAAAAGAAGGACAACATTGTTCAAACGTGAAACAACTATTTTAAGAAAGAAACAACTAAAAGAACTAAGTCTTCAAAAGCTTCATCTCAAACTTCATCATCAAAGAACTCACAACCGTAACGACTGCTCATCTTCTCTTTGGGGAAAGGGGAAGACAAACACAACGTAACGGGGTAAGTACAAAAGTACTCAGTAACACGTAGAAGATCGTATAACTATGATCTCATAAAGAAATAAAAGCAACGCCGTCTTGTATTAATTCATTTCCGTTATTAACCCTAGCTAACTATCATATTATGTTCATAGCATAACATGAGGTTCCAAAAGGTATCTAACTTAGCTCAAGTTTGTTACATCATGAATAACAAGGGCACTACGCCTAGTAATAGGATGTACTAGGACAACTGGGTGCAACCTACTTAGAGACACGCTCTAGTAGCCCGGGAATATCTCGAGTCCCGATAGTGTGATAACCGGCGAGAATGCACCAGACGCTTTATCTAGCCAATAGACTGACCGGCGTGGAGTACGATCTACTTTGTCTGGTCGAGAACACATCGCGATATTGTACTATATGCCTTACCAAGCATTGCATGATGTTTAAGATTATTAATCTAGCACATATGTTTGATTAGATGTTTAACTAGCCACCTAAGTGTTTTCAAGTAAGCTCCTCACATCTCCTACTCGTACTTAGACCACTAGACACGGACAAGCCCTAGCAATTACACAGACATCGATAAACTCTAGCTTATCGAAGCACAAGGCAAATCCAAAGCTTTCGACGGTCCCACACTTCATCTTTTCAGGGAAATCCATGTGGTGCCGGAACTAAACGCATCAAAAGCTAATTCAGAGCTTTGTCACGTAAGGTTATGCAGTAAATATGCTATTAAGGAGCTTGAAACACATAACAAAGAAAAACAGCACTGAAACAGTCCCTGTCCGGACGGATAAACTTTCTGTCCGTACGGACAACTCTCCTTTCTGCCCTCAGTCCGATACTGAGAAATAGCCGTACGGATAAACAACTCATCTGTACGGATGGACCCACACTCGGTCGACCGAATGGATAGGCTCGGTCGACCGAGCCTCTCTCTTGCACCTGTTACACGTTTTTCTTGCACCATAGATGACAGTTTTCTGCACTCTGCGTTTTCTACTCAAATTCAACCCAAACTCGACTTAAACAAATTAAAACCATGAAAAACAATCATACAAATTTCTCTACCACTTTACGAAATCTTAATCATACGATAAGAAAACCACGTTACCTTAATTTGCGTGGTACAACGATCCAAACTACCAAAGCTTTGGAAAAAGGTTAAACCTTTAACCTCCAACGTCAACGGATCTAGGGATTGTTGGTATCAAAACGATCCTCGTCTCGCGGTGATCCTTTCTCTCTTGACACGTCTGTTGAAAAGAGCAACGGATTAGCCTCGAAAATCGAAAGTCTCTTCTCCCTTTTTTTTGAAACTTGCGCCCCCTTCCTGCGTCCCTCTTCTTTTTTTTTTTGTCAAAAACAACTAGGTTAAAATTAGGATTAGTTTTCCTTTTATAATCCCAATTATCTAATTATTTTCCTTAAAAAGAAAAATCCTTGTTTATCCCTTTTTTTTTTTCTCAAATCTTTTAATTAAATAACATAATATTCTGATTTTTGCTAAAAGACCGAATTGCCCTTTTTAAAAAATCGGGATATTACATAAAAGGGGATCATAAATTTCAGGATGCTTGAGCAAAGTTGGCTTTTGGTCCAACGATTAATTTGTACAATTTCACAGTTGCTTTGTATTTGTTTTTATTTTTATAATGGCTCCGTTAGCAGATACAGTTTGGTTGAATACCATACAGCTAGTCCTGAACTCAGAAGAACAGAGGTGAGTACTAATTTGACTCAAAAGGTTTCCTAACTTGTAATATTTTTACTACTGGACTGAAGATAGATAACAGCAGCAGAAATCTTATCCAGGAAAAACTTTACACAATCACAGTGGACTTCTCTATCCTTCTATAGTGCATTATCCTAACCAACATACGTCAATCAATCCCATACTAAATTGCAAAATAGCAACTAAGAAATGTGCTGCTTCATTAATCATTCCCACTAGAATCCGCCATCAAATTCTGCATCATTCAGCTTGCTTATCTGCCTCTTACAGGATTATCACTATCAATTCCCAATATTAGCATTGTAACGCCCCGTTTCCGGACACCGAGTCCTTATCCGGAAATCGAAACGTTCGGCACGCATAACATTAAATAAATAATATTACACGTAAGCCTCTACTACGTCGTATCAAATAAAAGCAAACGGAAGCAAAGACTCGGGTAAATTTTTTTCCAAACATTAAAGAATAGAAACCACTAAAGATAGAATAAATGTAATACTTATTACATTCAAAGAAACCAACGAAATCCAATGATACTAAGATAACTATTACATCCAACTAATCCAAGTCTATGAAATAGCATAAATGAAAGAACCAAAATAAATAAGAGTCTTCAACTCCGCGTCTTCAAACGTCGTCATCAAAGTCCTCCTCAAAACCTTCACCAACTGTTCGTCTTCTCTCCCCCAAACACATAAATAAACATGCATTTGAGGTAAGTACAATGTACATAGTAAGAAGTAGAAGATACAATTTAATTAAGGTTATTATTAAAAGCTTATCTTGGCGAGAACGACTCAATCTAGGGTTCACTTCATGCCCATCGACACGTCGTGACTATACGTTTCTACTTAGCTTATCTTTGTTACATCACTACCCAAGGACATCTGCGCATGGCGTTCATCACTGAAGATATACTTGCTAACTAACGGTGATTAGCACCGATTAGCTCGGGGTCTCCCGGTATGCGTATCGTCCGATGGATTTCCTCCACTACCCTTCACCGTTTAAGGCCAAAGAGTGTTGTCCACCTTTTATGGACGTATCACATCGCCGATATGAAATAGTGTCTAACCGAGAATAGATGATGTTTTATCTTTTACTACACATATGTATGTATTGATGTGAATTAACTAGCCATCCCTAGTGTTTTCAAGTAAGCTCCTCACATCTCCTACTCTCGCATTTAGACCACTAGACGCGACAAGTCCTAGCAAATACACCGACATTGATGAACCCTAGTTCACCAAAGCACAAGCCCTTCATGCCCTTCCGACGGATCCGAACTTCAACTCCTTTAAGAGTACATTCGGTGTTTTAACTGAACGCATCATAAGTACAATCGAAGCTTGTTTATGTTTAATTAATCTTAATACATCGTGATTAAGAGTTTAAAACAATAAAGGACATGATGATCAAGCTTGAAACAATTAAAGTAATAGAAATAAGGTAATAAATCCAAACGCTCGTTTAAACCTTATGGACGCCCGTCCACTAATACCGGACGCTCGTCCACTTAAAATCGCTACAACCTGTATGTAAAATCACACCTCAAACGCCCGTCCGCCTAAGAACGCTACAATCCTGAATCAAAATCTACTGTCAGACGCCCGTCCAGCTAGTCCGGACGCCCGTCCGAACTACCAAAATCACAGACGCCCGTCTGACTAGTTCAGACGCCCGTCTGCCTGGGGTTTACCCAAAACCCTAAAATCTTCAAATACGATTTTCAATCCGTTTCTAACCTAAATAACAGCAATTTCAACACATAAAATCACAGGGAAACATATCTATCCATGCCACGGCATCTAGGACCATTAACCAACTAAAAAGCCATAACCTTCTTACATCTAAACACTTAAAACCTTAATCTAAACCTTAATTAGATTGTAGGAAGAGCTTCTTACTTGTCTTGCAGCCAAAAACCAGGTCTGATCAGCCTTGAAATCTGCAGCCTTTCCAACAAAGCTGCTATCCAAACGATGCTCTTCTCACGACGATTCCGGCGTTCGAAACTGATCTGAAAACGATTGAGATTTGCTCTAGATTTTGGTGAAACTGTTCCAACCCTTTTTTTCTCCCAAGTCGACGGCAAGAAGAAAAGTATGGTCGCTCTCTCTTTTTTTTTTGACTAATGATTTAGGTTAGGGGATTAATGTGTATAATAGATCCCTTATATAGTTAATCCCAATTAAATCATTTTTCCATAAAAAGAAACAGAAAATCTCTTTTATTATATACATAATTATCTTGAAAATTACATATATAAATATCCAATTATTTAAATTCCAAATAAAAGGAACCGAACCCAATATTTCGTTTTTCGCAAAATGACACGTCTGCCTTTTTCCCGGAAAATCGAAATATTACATTCTCCCCATAAGGAGTTTCGTCCTCGAAACTTAGAACATACCTGTAAGTCCATTAAATCTGGAACTCGCCGATCATCTCATGCTCGACTTCCCACGTAGCTTCTTCCGGTGAATGATTGCTCCATTGCACCAAAATCAAGGGAATCATTCTTCTCTTAACCATCTTTTCCTTCCTCGCCCCAAAATTCTCGATCGGTTTCTCATCATACGAAAGGTTATCTTGAAGGATCTCCGGATCAACCGTAGTCTCAACATCCGTCTTAGTCAAACACCTTTTCAACATCGATCGTGGAACACGTTGTGGACTCTTGACATGGATTCTGGTAGCTCAAGCTTATAAGCCAACGGTCCAATCCTTTCCAGAATCTCAAAAGGTCCAACATACCTCGGACTCAACTTTCCTTTTTGTCCAAAACGTCTCACTCCTTCATTGGTGACGCTCGTAGATACACTCTTTCACCAACTTCAAACTCTAAGGGCCTTCTTCTAACATCCGCCCAACTCTTCCGCGTCTATCTTGAGCCGCCTTGATTCTTCTTAACCAACCGAACTCTTTCCTTAGCTTCGCTCAACCAATTCCGGTCCGGTGATTTGTCTTTCTCCGACTTCATCCCAAAACAAATGGCGTTTCTACACCTTCTTCCATACAACGCTTCAAATGGCGGCATGCCTATACTTGCATGATAACTGTTGTTGTAGGCAAACTCCGCTACCGGTAGGTAATCATCCCATGATCCGCCTACTTCCAAAACACATGCTCTCAACATATCTTCAAGTGTTTGGATGGTTCTCTCAGATTGTCCGTCTGTCTGAGGATGAAAGGCCGTACTCAAATCTAACTTGGTTCCGAAAGCTGTTTGTAAACTTTTCCAAAATCGACTGACGAACCTCGAATCACGATCCGAGACTATCGATATAGGAACTCCATGTAACTTCACTATGTTATCCAAGTATAAAGGGCATATCAACCTTATACGGTAAGAAATGAGCGGATTTGGTCAATCTATCTACAATCACCCAAATTGCATCATGACCGCCTCTTGTCTTAGGTAAGCCGGTAATGAAATCCATCGTAATCTTATCCCACTTCCATTCAGGGATATCCAATGGCTTAAGCATTCCTCCTGGTCGCCTATGCTCCGCTTTTACCTTCTGGCAGATATCACACTCTGCCACGAACTTGGCTATTTCCAGTTTCATCGAGGGCCACCAAAACTTTTCCTTCAAGTCTCTGTACATTTTAGTGGATCCTGGATGAACCGAGAATGCAATCCTATGTGCCTCTTCCATAACTCTTTGCCTCAAATCCCCAATATTAGGCACACACAGCGCGATCTCGGTACCAAAGGTTTCCGTTCTTGTCTAGCACGTAACCCATCAGTAGGCTTTTCTCTTGCAACTCGCTTTAAATCAACCAAAACTGGGTCTTCATCTTGTTTTTCCCGAATATCATCCATCAACTCAGACCTTGCTAACAACGGCGCCACAACCTGCCGGTCTTCAATCTGATCAAAACTTCGGATTTGCAGCCCGTCTAGCCTTTCTGCCACAACTTCAACACTTGAAACCGCGAACACGGGTTTTCTACTCAAAGCATCTGCCACTATGTTGGCTTTACCCGGATGATATTGAATATCTAGGTCGTAATCCTTTACGAACTCTAGCCATCTCCTTTGTCTCATATTCAGATTCTCTTGGGTAAAGAAGTACTTCAAGCTCTTGTGATCGGTGAAGATCCTCGCCTTAACTCCGTATAAGTAGTGCCTCCAAGTCTTTAGGGCAAACACTACTGCTGCCAACTCTAAGTCATGTGTTGGGTAATTCTTCTCATGCACCTTCAACTGTCTAGATGCATAAGCAATTACCTTTCCTCCTTGCATCAACACACAACCCAAACCCTGTCCCGAAGCATCCGTGTAAACGTCATAATTATCAAAGATCTCCGGCCGCCAAAATCGGGTGTAGTCAAATTCTTCTTCAACGTCTGAAAGGCCTCTTCACACTCACTGGTCCACTCAAACTTCACATTCTTCTGAGTGAGCCGGGTAAGTGGTGTAGCTATCCTTGAGAAGTCTTGAACAAACTTCCTATAATAGCCAGCCAGACCAAGGAAACTTCTAACCTCTGAAACTGTAGTCGGTCTGGACCACTTCTCAACTGCTTCAACCTTCGAGGGATCAACTTTAATGCCATCTCCAGAAATGACATGACCCAAGAAACTCACTTGATTCAACCAAAAGTCACATTTGGAAAACTTAGCATACAACTGATTCCTCTTCAAAGTCTCCAACACTATCCTTAAGTGTTCTTCATGTTCTTTCTCATCCTTGGAATATACTAGGATATCGTCTATGAAGACTATCACAAACTTATCTAAGTATGGCATGAAAACACGCTGCATTAAGTCCATAAATGCAGATGGAGCATTAGTGAGTCCAAAAGGCATAACTAAGAACTCATAATGTCCATACCTCGTACTGAAAGCCGTCTTTCTTCTTGACAAACAACACTGGGGCTCCCCAAGGCGAAGTACTAGGTTGAATTATATTCCTCTCGAGCATGTCCTTAGCCGAGCTTTCAACTCTTTCAACTCACCGGCGCCATTCAGTAAGGTGCCTTGGCAATCAACCGTGTCGCTCCCGGTATCAACTTGATCTCGACTCGATCTCTCTATCCGGCATGTTCCCGGTAACTCTTCCGAAACACTTCAGATACTCCTTGACCACAGGGGTCTCCTTAACTCGGGCTTTACTTGTTCCACATCCATCTGCGTACAACAAGTAGCCTTCACAAACTTCGACAAGCCCTTATAGCCTTAACCGCGATATTATCGGATGTCGCTTCTTGCTAGGCTTGTACACATTGCCTTGATAAGTCTTATCGATTTCCTGTACCTTAAAGATCACTTTCTTTCCTCGGCAATCTAGATGGACGAAATTCTCGGATAGCCAATCTATTCCAAGAATCACATCGAAATCGAAAAGTCTAAAACCGTGAAGTCGCTTTTGCATCGATAAGATCCAACTTGGACTTCCACTTGTGGTGTCATCCTAGTTACTTTCGTTACCTTCCTAACGGTGTGGTTATCTCCAACGTATTCCTTAAAGGTTCCAAAGGTAGACTCAATTTCTTAGCTACTTTAGTCGACACGAAAGTATTAGACGCCTCCCGTGTCGAACAAAGCTCGACCATAAAAATTATTTAACATTATCGTATTTTCACGATGCACATTTATTCAATTAACTTCTGATCCACAAGATGAATAAACATGCTATAAACATAACTTAAAAGAACAAATTAACAATAAGTACTGATATAACGTCATCCTCGTGTTACGCCTCTCTAGCATCAAATTTGCAAAAACACGCCAAGGCGACTTGGGCCGCTTCTACCACTTCCTTGCTTCTGGTTACCCGTTGGACCCTTGGTCGGAAAGTTCTTGGCAAAGTGTCCCATTTCTCCACAGAGATAACATCCGTTTGTATGAACTCGGCACTCACCTGAGTGATTCCTGTTGCACTTAGGGCAAAGGGGTGCTCCGGTAGGTGGTTTACTTGCTGCAGGGGCCATGGTCTTCTTGAAACTCTGATGTGGTGCTCCTCGGTTATTACCCTGGCTCGTTCCAAAGCTCCTCTTATTCCCAACAACCACGGTGGCCTTCTTCCTGAAGGTCTCAACTTCCAAAGCTTTATTCAACAACTCCGCCATATTCTTAGCCGAGAAACCTAGCATACCAGACTGTATATGATATGCTAACCCTTCTTTGTATAGGGCCATTTTCCTCTCTTCTACCTTCATTATCTCAGGATAGAATCTTCCCAACTCGTTAAACTTGTTGGTACCTTGTGAAACTGCTCATAGTCAAACCTGCGTAAGCTTTAAAACTGCCTTGCCATATCTGCACAGCATCAGAGCAGGAAGTACTCATTGTAGAACATGGTCTTGAAACCTTCCCAATCATCACCTTACCACTTTGCTACTCAGATCGAATCAATCCAAGCTTCAGCTGCACCCAAAAGAAAACTGACCGCCAACTGTGCCATCTCAGTCTCAGGGACATGTATGTTCCTACATGCCTTCTCAAAACTCCTAATCCATTCTTCAGCCTTCGAGTGCTCAACATTTCCAAAGAAATCTCGGACTTTATTCCTTCTCAACTCGGTATACCACCAATCCGATGGTGCTTGCTCGAAAACCGGTCTAACTGGTGGGTACTGCGGATAAATTGGAGGGTACGCGTAAGGCACTTGCTGGTGATACTGGGGTTGCTGGAAACCGTAAGGTGGGTAGCCAAAACCTTGCTGAAAGTCAGGGCGGGGTGACTGTGGTGCTGTAGGTCGTGACGTAGGACCTACTGGAGGTGGATAGGGGACCTGTTGTTGCTGGTGGAACACAATGGGTGAGGTGTGGCTCACTGGTGGAGGGTAAAAGATTTGCGGCTGCGGAGGGTAGCTCACTGGCGGTGGTATCGAACTTACTGGAACTTCACTGACCAGAGAAAATGGAACCGAACTTCCCACATGCCACTGTGGGGGTTGCTGAGGTCGTGGTGGCGAATTCCGCTGAGAAACCGGTGAGGGGGTTGCTGTATGTGGTGGTGGTGACAAACTCTGCTGAGGTGGATGACTTGGCCTCACAACACCTCCTCCTACGACTGGTGTTGGACTCTCCCGTCGAACTCCTGACGATTCTGCACCGGCTCCAGTTCTCGTGAACACCATCCTGATGATCAAAGAAAACCAGAACGTTACTAACAGATCTAGAGAAAACTTATCTTAAAAGAATAGAAGCCTAAAAGACGCTTTTCTCTCTGATACCAACTGTAACGCCCCGTTCCCGGACACCGAGTCCTTATCCGGAAATCGAAACGTTCGGCACGCATAACATTAAATAAATAATATTACACGTAAGCCTCTACTACGTCAGATCAAATAAAAGCAAACGGAAGCAAAGACTCGGGTAAATTTTTCCAAACATTAAAGAATAGAAACCACTAAAGATAGAATAAATGTAATACTTATTACATTCAAAGAAACCAACGAAATCCAATGATACTAAGATAACTATTACATCCAACTAATCCAAGTCTATGAAATAGCATAAATGAAAGAACCAAAATAAATAAGAGTCTTCAACTCCGCGCCTTCAAACGTCGTCATCAAAGTCCTCCTCAAAACCTTCACCAACTGTTTCGTCTTCTCTCCCCAAACACATAAATAAACATGCATTTGAGGTAAGTACAATGTACATAGTAAGAAGTAGAAGATATAATTTAATTAAGGTTATTATTAAAAGCTTATCTTGGCGAGAACGACTCAATCTAGGGTTCACTTCATGCCCATCGACACGTCGTGACTATACGCTTTCTACTTAGCTTATCTTTGTTACATCACTACCCAAGGACATCGCGCATGGCGCTCATCACCAAGATATACTTGCTAACTAACGGTGATTAGCACCGATTAGCTCCGGGTCTCCCGGTATGCGTATATCGTCCGATGGATTTCCTCCACTACCCTTCACCCGCTTAAGGCCAAGCGATTGTTGTCCACCTTTTATGGACGTATCACATCGCCGATATGAAATAGTGTCTAACCGAGAATAGATGATGTTTTATCTTTTACTACACATATGTATGTATTGATGTGAATTAACTAGCCATCCCTAGTGTTTTCAAGTAAGCTCCCTCACATCTCCTACTCTCGTACTTAGACCACTAGACGCGGACAAGTCCTAGCAAATACACCGACATTGATGAACCCTAGTTCACCAAAGCACAAGCCCCTTCATGCCCTTCCGACGGATCCGAACTTCAACTCCCTTTAAGAGTACATTCGGTGTTTTAACTGAACGCATGATAAGTACAATCGAAGCTTGTTTATGTTTAATTAATCTTAATACATCGTGATTAAGAGTTTAAAACAATAAAGGACATGATGATCAAGCTTGAAACAATTAAAGTAATAGAAATAAGGTAATAAATCCAAACGCTCGTTTAAACCTTATGGACGCCCGTCCACTAATACCGGACGCTCGTCCACTTAAAATCGCTACAACCTGTATGTAAAATCACCCCTCAAACGCCCGTCCGCCTAAGAACGCTACAATCCTGAATCAAAAATCTACTGTCAGACGCCCGTCCAGCTAGTCCGGACGCCCGTCCGAACTACCAAAATCACAGACGCCCGTCTGACTAGTTCAGACGCCCGTCTGCCTGGGGTTTACCCAAAACCCTAAAATCTTCAAATACGATTTTCAATCCGTTTCTAACCTAAATAACAGCAATTTCAACACATAAAATCACAGGGAAACATATCTATCCATACCACGGCATCTAGGACCATTAACCAACTAAAAAGCCATAACCTTCTTACATATAAACACTTAAAACCTTAATCTAAACCTTAATTAGATTGTAGGAAGAGCTTCTTACTTGTCTTGCAGCCAAAAACCAGGTCTGATCAGCCTTGAAATCTGCAGCCTTTCCAACAAAGCTTCTATCCAAACGATGCTCTTCTCACGACGATTCCGGCATTCGAAACTGATCTGAAAACGATTGAGATTTGCTCTAGATTTTGGTGAAACTGTTCCAACCCTTTTTTTTCTCCCAAGTCGACGGCAAGAAGAAAAGGGCGGCTGCTCTTTTTTTTTTTTGACTAATGATTTAGGTTAGGGGATTAATGTGTATAATAGATCCCTTATATAGTTAATCCCAATTAAATCATTTTTCCATAAAAAAGAAACAGAAAATCTCTTTTATTATATACATAATTATCTTGAAAATTACATATATAAATATCCAATTATTTAAACTCCAAATAAAAGGAACCGAACCCAATATTTCGTTTTCGCAAAATGACACGTCTGCCCTTTCCCGAAAATCGGAATATTACAAGCATTGCTAAGTAAAAGATGAATCTCTTGGCTTTTATTTAAAGTGTCAAAGACATGATTGGATTCTTACTTGTCAGAATTTATTCTTGACAATAAACTACAACAGGGGATCACAATTTTTGGCTTCCAGAGTGATGTCAACTTCTGGTTTAATAATTTAGGGGGAAAAAAGGAGTAGGGATATCAATATGAGTACTTGAAGAGTTCTTTTTGAGTGTGTGTCACAAAAAAACGGAGGAAATGGTTACCTGAAAATGTTGATTGCGAGCCGAACTGCTGCTGCTACCGTCGATTGATGGCCGGCCGAACCACTTTATATTGATGGCTGCCTTCGATTGCTGCTGCTGCCTTCGATTCAATCAGGAGGAGAGGACCTCAGTAAAGTCGAGAAAGTCGGAGGATGAAATGAAGAAGAAGGGGGGAGGCTGTCCGATTTATTTAGGTTTAATGTTTAATGGGACGGCGAAGGCTTATTTGGGACGACGGATGTCGTACCATTAAACATAATAAAAAATACCAATTTTAAATTATGTCAAAACAATAAATTGATTAAAAATTATGTTTTTTTTTTTTGGTTTAAATCTACCCCTCAATAACGAGCCTCGGGTTTGAAATGTTGAACTAAATAACATACCTCGGATTTGAAGTCATCAATTGACTAATTAACAAGCCTAGGTTCAAATTGCTACTCAATAATGAACCTCAGGTTTGAAATCTACTACTCAATAACGAAACTCGTGTTTGAAAACTTAAACTCACTAATGAACCTCGGGTTTGAAGTCATCAATCGACTAATTAACGAGCCTAGGTTGAAATCACTACTCAATAATGAACCTCGAGTTTGAATCACTACTCAATTATTAACCACGAGTTTGAAATCTATTACTCAATAACGAACATCGTGTTTGAAGTCTTGAACGAACTGATGAACCTCAGATTTGAAGTCATCAATCGACTAATTAACGAGCCTAGGTTGAAATCACTACTTAATAATGAACCTCGAGTTTGATTCACTACTCAATAATGAACCGCAGGTTTGAAATATACTACTCAATAACGAACCTCATGTTTGAAATCTTGAAATAACTAACGAACCTCGAATTTGAATCACTACTCAATTATGAACCTCGATTTTGAAATCTACTACTCAATAATGAACCTCGTGTTTGAAATCTTGAACGAACCTACAAACCTTGGGTTTGAAGTCATAAATCGACTAATTAACGAGCCCAGGTTGAAATCACTACTCAATAATGAACTTCGACTTTGAATCACTACTCAATTATGAACCTCGAGTTTGAAATCTACTACTCAATAACGAACCTCGTGTTTGAAATCTTGAACGAACTTACAAACCTCGGGTTTGAAGTCATCAATCGACTAATTAACGAGCCTACGTTGAAATCACTACTCAATAATGAACCTCAAGTTTGAATCACTACTCAATAATGAACCTCGAGTTTGAAATCTACTACTCAATAACGAACCTCGTGCTTGAATTCTTGAACGAACTTATGAACCTCGGGTTTGAAGTCATCAATCGACTAATTAACGAGCCCAGGTTGAAATCACTACTCAATAATGAACCTCGACTTTGAATCATTACTCAATTATGAACCTCGAGTTTGAAATCTACTACTCAGTAACGAACCTCGTGTTTGAAATCTTGAACGAACTTACAAACCTCGGGTTTGAAGTCATCAATCGACTAATTAACGAGCCTATGTTGAAATCACTACTCAATAATGAACCTCGAGTTTGATTCACTACTCAATAATGAACCTTGGGTTTGAAATATACTACCCAATAACGAACCTCATGTTTGAAATCTTCAAATAACTAACAAACCTCAGGTTTGAAGTGATCAATCAACTAATTAACGAGCCCAGGTAGAAATTACTCCTCAATAATGAACCTCGAGTTTGAATAACTACTCGTTTCATTATGTTATATAATTAAAAATTATTTAAATAAAAAGACATATGTTATTAGAAATGGACTAATTATCAATTTTTTAAAAATTAAAAAAAAAAACATAAGTCATTCATTTAATTAAAAAATTATTAATCAAAATTTATATTACAATAAATATTAATTGGTACGAAAATGGGAAAAAATTGAAAATATTTAAAGGGACGACGTATGTCGTCCCAAAAAAGGGCATACCCCACTTTGATTTCGCATAGTTTATAAAATAAATTGTCACTATTTTAAGGGACGACAATAGTCGTCCCAAAAAATAATATAATTCATTCATTCAATTACAGAATTATTAATCAAAACTTATATATTATACAATAAATATTAATTGGAACGAAATTGGAAAAAATTTGACAATCTTTAAAGGGACGACTATTGTCGTCCCAATAAACCGACCAGTCCACGTGGATTTATCAAAGTTTTTAAAATAAATTGTGACTATTTAAAGGGACGACTATTGTCGTCCCAAAAAATAAGAATGTCCACGCGGCATCCAGGCAGGAAATAAGTCGTCACTAAAAATACATGTGTCGTCCCAAAAGAGTTATTTAATTTGCCGCGAAAAAATTCCGGCAAAAGTCAAATTTCCCTCCGTCAACATGTCGTCCCAAAAAAGATTATGTAGTCCCAAAAAAGCATCCCGCCACTTTTTCCCACCAAAAAACTCCCCAAAATTTGACTTTTCCCCGATATAGCTTTTGAGACGACATGTCGTCCCAAAAAACGTTGTTTTTGGGACGGCTGGATGTCGTCCCAAAAAAAATCGTCCCGAAAAACGCCTTTTCTAGTAGTGTATTCCGGTCCCTGACATACCCTTCCCGACCCCTCCCGAGCCTTACCTACCCTTACATACGCTTTCCCGACTTTGCCAACCTGAAACAACCGATGATTTGGATCGGGTGACCTCGAGATGCCGGATCGTCGTACGGACGACATATATGTTCAATTCATGATGGATTCAGAGTATGGGAAGCCGTTTCATCATCAACGGACGGCTCGATTTGAAAACCCTCAATTCCGGGACACCTTAAACCTAGAGTGGATTGGGAACGGGTGACCTCGGGATGCCGGATCTTCAAATGGACGGCGTGTATGTTCAATTTATGACGGATGGAGAGTATGGTTTGGTATACATTTAAATAGGTACTAATAACAATCCTTAGTGCACATTTTTTGGGTCAACATATATATTTCCGAGGAAACCTTCTATAAAGAGTAAGCTATACCATCATGTTTCTAACCACTATCAGAGTCTTAGTTCCCTAAGCACCCGGAAGTTACTCTCAAGAAGGGATTATTCCAGTCCTTGACATACAATCCCGACCCCTCCCGAGCCTTACCTACCCTTACATACGCTTTCCCGACTTTGCCAACCTGAAACAACCGATGATTTGGATCGGGTGACCTCAAGATGCCGGATCGTCATACGGACGGCATATATGTTCACTTTATGATGGATTTAGAGTATGTGAAGCCGTTTCGTCGTCAACGGACGGCTCGATTTGACAACACTCGATTCCGGGACCCTTTAATCCTAGAGCGTATTGGGAACGGGTGACCTCGGGATGCCGGATCTTCAAACAGACGGCGTGTATGTTCACTATATGACGGATGGAGAGTATGGTTTGGTATACATTTAAATAGATACTAATAACCATCCTTAGTGCACATTTAGTGGGTCAACATAGATATTTCTGAGGAAACCTTCTATAAACAGTAAGCTATACCATCATGTTTCTAACCACTATCAGAGTCTTAGTTCCCTAAGCACCCGGAAGTCACTCTCAAGAAGGAATTATTCCGGACCCGGACCTACCCTTCCCGAGCCCTAACTACCCCTACACACGTTTTCCCTACTTTGCCAACCTGAAACATCTGTTGATTTGGATCGGGTGACCTAGAGATGCCGGATCGTCGTACGGACGGCATATATGTTCAATTCATGATGGATTTAGAGTATGGGAAGCCGTTTTGTCATCAACGGACGGCTCGATTTGAAAACCCTCAATGCCGGGACCCTTTACCCTAGAGTGGATTGGGAACTGGTGACCTCAGGATGCCGGATCTTCAAACGGACGGCGTGTATGTTCAATTTATGACGGATGGAGAGTATGATTTGGTATACATTTAAATAGGTACTAATAACAATCCTTAGTGCACATTTAATGGGTCAACAAAGATATTTTCGAGGAAACCTTCTATAAATAGTAAGCTATACCATCATGCTTCTAACCACTATCAGAGTCTTAGTTCCCTAAGCACCCGGAAGTCATTCTCAAGAAGGGATTATTCCGGTCCCTGACCTACCCTTCCCGACCCCTCCCGAGCCTTACCTACCCTTACATACGCTTTCCCGAATTTGCCAACCTGAAACAACCGATGATATGGATCGGGTGACCTCGAGATGCCGGATCATCGTACGGACGGCATATATGTTCAATTGATGATGGATTTGGAGTATGGGAAGCCGTTTCGTCATCAACGGACGGCTCGGTTTGACAACCCTCAATTCCGGGACACTTTAACCCTAGAGTGGATTGGGAATGGGTGACCTCGGGATGCTGGATCTTCAAACAGATGGCGTGTATGTTCAATATATGACGGATGGAGAGTATGGTTTGGTATACCTTAAAATAGGTACTAATAACAATCCTTAGTGCACATTTAATGGGTCAACATAGATATTTCCGAGGAAACCTTCTATAAACAGTAAGCTATACCATCATGTTTCTAACCACTATCAGAGTCTTAGTTCCCTAAGCACCCGGAAGTCACTCTCAAGAAGCAATTATTCCGGACCCTGACCTACCCTTCCCGAGCCCTCCTGAGCCCTAACTACCCCTACATACGTTTTCCCGACTTTGCCAACCTGAAACATCTGATGATTTGAATCGGGTGACCTAGAGATGCCGGATCGTCGTACGGACGGCATATATGTTCAATTCATGATGGATTTAGAGTATGGGAAGCCGTTTTGTCATTAACGGACGGCTCGATTTGAAAACCCTCAATGCCGGGACCCTTTACCCTAGATTGGATTGGGAACGGGTGACCTCAGGATGCCGGAACTTCAAACGGACGGCGTGTATGTTCAATTTATGACGGATGGAGAGTATGGTTTGGTATACATTTAAATAGGTACTAATAACAATCCTTAGTGCACATTTAATGGGTCAACATAGATATTTCCGAGGAAACCTTCTATAAACAGTAAGCTATACCATCATGTTTCTAACCACTATCAGAGTTTTAGTTCCCTAAGCACCCGGAAGTCACTCTCAAGAAGGGATTATTCCGGTCCCTGACCTACCCTTCCCGAACCCTCCCGAGCCTTACCTACCCTTACATATGGTTTCCCGACTTTGCCAACCTAAAACAACCGATGATTTGGATCGGGTGACTTCGAGATGCCGGATCGTCGTACGGACGGCATATATGTTCAATTCAAGATGGATTCAGAGTAAGGGAAGCCGTTTCGTCGTCAACGGATGGCTCGATTTGAAAACCCTCAATTCTGGGACCCTTAACCCTAGAGTGGATTGGGAACGGGTGACCTCGGGATGCCGGATCTTCAAATAGACGGCATGTATGTTCAATTTATGACGGATAGAGAGTATGGTTTGGTATACATTTAAATAGGTACTAATAACAATCCTTAATGCACATTTAATGGGTCAACATAGATATTTCCGAGGAAACCTTCTATAAATAGTAAGCTATACCATTATGTTTCTTACCACTATCAGATTCTTAGTTCCCTAAGCACCCGGAAGTCACTCTCAAGAAGGGATTATTCCGGTCCCTGACCTGCCCTTCCCGACCCCTCCCGAGCCTTACCTACCCTTACATACGCTTTCCCGACTTTGCCAACCAGAAACAACCGATGATTTTGATCGGGTGACCTCGATATTCCGATCATCGTACGGACGGCATATATGTTCAATTTATGATGGATTTAGAATATGGGAAGCCGTTTCGTCGTCAACGGACGGCTAGATTTGAAAACCCTCAATTCCAGGACCCCTTAACCCTGGAGTTGATTGGGAATGGGTGACCTCGGGATGCCGGATCTTTAAACAGACGGCGTGTATGTTCAATTTATGACGGATAGAGAGTATGGTTTGGTATACATTTAAATATGTACTAATAACAATCCTTAGTGCACATTTAATTGGTCAACATAGATATTTCCGAGGAAACCTTCTATAAACAGTAAGCTATACCATCATGTTTCTAACCACTATCAGAGTCTTAGTTCCTTAAGCACCCGGAAGTCACACTCAAGAAGGAATTATTCCGGACCCTGACCTACCCTTCCCGAGCCCTAACTACCCCTACATACGCTTTCCCGACTTTGCCAACCTGAAACAACTGATGATTTGGATCGGGTGGCCTAGAGATGCCGGATCGTCGTACGGACGACATATATGTTCAATTCATGATGGATTCAGAGTATGGGAAACCGTTTCATCGTCAACGGACAGCTCGATTTGAAAACCCCCAATTCCGGGACCCATTAACCCTAGAGTGGATTGGGAACGGGTGACCTCGGGATACCGGATCTTTAAACGGACGGCGTGTATGTTCAATTTATGACGGATGGAGAGTATGGTTTGGTATACATTTAAATAGGTACTAATAAAAATCCTTAGTGCACATTTAATGGGTCAATATAGATATTTCCGAGGAAACCTTCTATAAACAGTAAGCTATACCATCATGTTTCTAACCACTATCAGAGTCTTAGTTCCCTAAGCACCCCGAAGTCACTCTCAAGAAGTGATTATTCCAGTCCCTGACCAACCCTTCCCGACCCCTCCCGAGCCTTACCTACCCTTACATACGCTTTCCCGACTATGCCAACCTGAAACAACTGATGATTTGGATCGGGTGACCTCGAGATGCCGGATCGTCGTATGGACGGCATATATGTTCAATTTATGATGGATTTAGAGTATGGGAAGCCGTTTCGTCATCAACGGACGGCTCGATTTGAAAACCCTCAATTCCGGGACCCCTTAACCCTAGAGTGGATTGGGAACGTGTGACCTCGGGATGCCGGATCTTCAAACGTACGGCGTGTATGTTCAATTTGTGACGGATGGAGAGTATGGTTTGGTATACATTTAAATAGGGACTAATAACAATCATTAGTGTACATTTAATGGGTCAACATAGATATTTTCGAGGAAACCTTCTATAAACAGTAAGCTTTACCATCATGTTTCTAACTAGTATCAGAGCCTTAGTTCCCATAGCACCCGGAAGTCACTAACAAGAAGGGATTATTCCGGACCCTGACCTACCCTTCCCGAGCCCTAACTACCCCTACATACACTTTCTCGACTTTGCCAACCTGAAACAACTGATGATTTGGATCGGGTGACCACGAGATGCCGGATCGTCGTACGGATGGCATATATGTTCAATTCATGATGGATTCAGAGTATGGGAAGCCGTTTCGTCCTCAACTGACGGCTCGATTTGAAAACCCTCAATGCCGGGACCCTTTACCCTAGAGTGGATAGGGAACGGGTGACCTCGGGATGCATGATCTTCAAACGGACGGCGTGTATGTTCAATTTATGACGGATGGAGAGTATGGTTTGGTATACATTTAAATAGGTACTAATAACAATCCTAAGTGCACATTTAATGGGTCAACATAGATATTTCCGAGAAACCTTCTATAAACAAAGTAGCTATACCATCATATTTCTAACCACTATCGAGTCTTAGTTCCCTAAGAACCCGTAAGTCACTCTCAAGAAGTGATTATTCCGGTCCCTGACCAACCCTTCCCGACCCTCCCCGAGCCTTACCTACCCTTACATACGCTTTCCGACTATCCCAACTCAAACAACTGATGATTTGGATCGGGTGACCTCGAGATGCCGGATCGTCCGCATGCGGACGGCATATATATTCAATTTATCATGGATTTAGAGTATGGGTTATATTTATCTCCTCACGAGAAAGTAATAAGCGTCCATTGATATAATCATTTCATATGGATTAATCCTCCATAGATCATTCATTCTAAATCGGAAGTTACCGTTAACCCCTTTGAACATCTTGTCCTTACTTTTACGTTAACCCCTAGTGATCAATAATTCAAATAACTCACCGGTAGCTAATCGGATGTAATATGAATCCCATGGATCGATCAATGTCTAGGATTAACTTCATAAAGGAATCGTCTATCTACTTCCATAAATGGAAGGAATGGATTCGTATCGTGATAACACAGACTACTCACTCAATCGATACAATGCCAAGATGGGGTAATTCATCACAGACTCAGTGTAATCCTTAACCGTCAAGTCAAACCTCATGCGATTCAAGCAAATGTGATCACCTCGGGATTAAGATATATCCATAATATGATCATCTAATGATTCGATAAGACTTCTCAATTACGAATTATATTGAGAACTCGGATCAAATCGGGTCCGATACATATGATATATCTACTTATATATAAATATAAATAGCCCCTTAAACGAAAGTCCGGATAAGACGATCCCTATCCTTAACCGAAAGTCGGATATGATCACACCTATCGTCGTGTATGGGCGCATTAATAGTATGTTAAAGGGGAGACCCGATACTCTCGATTAACTTTACTACGGACTAATTGTATTTTAAGTACATCTTCACTAACTCAATCCTCCGTGTATATCTCATACACCGAAAGTTAAAGTGATTACATAAACGATATACTCAGGGTTTTCACGTAGTGTAAATACTATTGTCATATCGGTGATTATGAGAATAATAAATATGAATAATAATATCATTTCATTTATTAAATAAAACAATAACAAAAATTGTCTTTCGGCATCACACCTAACAATCTCCCCACTTGCACGAAAGCTTGTGATTAATTGTTTTAGAGCACACCCTATTATTTAAAACTCTACGGCAAACTACATCTCCCACTTGCTCTAAAGCGAGAAAGGAATCACCCCCGAGCCGCCTTGAGTCTTGTCGTTTAGGGACTATGCACTAACTATGGAATATGAAGAAGCGTTTATCTAAATATAGAAACCAATTGCTTTTAATAGTTCTTAAGATATGTTTTCAAAGATTGTAAGTGGTTTTGACTTTATCAAAAAAGTCCGAGTCTTGGATTCATACTACAAATGGTATATTCACTTTCTATCGACAAACAAATTATCGAATAGAAGGTAAATCCATTCGTTCCAACGAATCTTAAATGAGAAAATAAATCTTCTGCGATATCCAAGGGTTGAATCTGAGATTCATTTCCTCATATCACTCCCACTATTATGCTAAAATTACTGCCCGTTGTCTATTAATCGTTAATGCACAACTATCTCGTTCTTCCAAAGAACATAGCCTAAGAGAAAATCACCAAGGATTCATAGGTTGGTGATCCGAAATCACTATCCTTATCCTATGACTTTCAGTTTGTTAATTTTCGTTTTTGGCCTTAAAATCAACTCAGTTTTAGATGACTAACACTTTTAGACATATTCTCCCATTCTTGACTTTCCGTGAATGGAAAGCTTGATCTTGAACCGGTTCGTTTGAGTAGACACTACTCTTGAACCGTGGGATGTCTATTTCGATCGTTACTTGTTAGGACTTCTCGGATTTTCTATCATACCAGAAAAACAACAAATCATAACATTAAAGCTCCCACTAGTTTATCGGTTCCAAATACCGTCCTAACCAAAGAATGCTCTATTTTATGATTTTCCAATTTTTCAATTTGAAAATCTCTCGTGTAAACACTTACACGCTTCTAATGTTTCGAAAAGACAACAAATCATAGAACTCCCACTAGTTCATCGATTCCAAATATCGTCCAACTAGCGACATTTCATGACTTTCCGGTTTTTCAATTAGAACGGTTACGTGTGTAGTCAATTACACTTTTCTAATGTTCTAGAAAACAATAAATCATAAAGCTCCCACTAGTTCATCAATTCCAAATATCGTCCAACTAGTAACACTTCATGATTTTCCGATTTTTCAATTAGAAAATTTACTCGTGTAATCACTACACACTTAAAATTCACTAGAAGAATTTCAAAGTCCGAAATCACCTTTGATCAAACTAAGTTTGTCTCCGTTTAACACGAATGACACTTTAGTGACATACCCATATGTCACTTTGGTTTTAAAAGGCTTAAGAGAAAATATCTCTTTCGAAAAATAATTGCATTATCAATTGACTAGTTCAACGTCCTAGTTACTTTCCACTTTTTAACGAAGTCAATACTAGTCAATTATAAATTTTAAAGCAATTTAGTAAGGGATATAATCTTTGTAAATAAAATGACATATATTAATTCAAGTTTAACACTACTATATTATTGTATTTTAGGAATTGTAAACTAAAAGTAAGTCTACTCTACCATTCCAAGGTTTTAACCTTGCATCTCGATCTGCCGCCAGTAGGGTAGGTCAAAGAGATCAACGGTTAAATCAATGAATAACTTGTGAGAATCGAGACATCCCACGAGAATCGAACATCCCTTTATTCATTGACTACCTTCCTTTTTTAGCCTAGGTATTACCAAAAATACCTTTGATGAGTGTGACCTACTATATCGGATCTCTTAGGTACCCCGAGTGTGCCGTCGTAGGATAGGTCGGTGACCCGACGAGTACCCCAAAATCCTATCCTTCGGAGACCAAGCCATGAATGTTGATAGGGGTGAACACCATCCGTAGGGGGACGAAATCAAAGCGCCCGCGGCGCCACCTTCTCTCACTTACTTGCATCTATAGTAGAGGCCGTGGGGTTGGTGTCCGCCTCCCCGCTCCCACTCAATATTTTGGAAGTGGTGGTGGGTTAACTAACCGCGCCTTTTTTGATGTTAACATAAAAGTACATGAAATCAAGGATTCCGAATGGTGTCGGTGACGTAGGCAAGCCTACCCGTCCTATTCGTTGGAACATATGTGACAGTCGGACGAAATCGGGTCAAGAGAGCCGCGTTTGAGATGGGAAGGAATCACCCCTCCGCTCTCGGTTTGGCTTAGTCTTGCCGGACCCCCGTGCATACATCACACTAGGAGGGTTAAGTCGTTTGAGCGAAGCTCAGTTGACCACCCAACCTAAAGGCGAACCGTTTTTATCCAAGATTTATTGTTCTTTTACCATCATTCAATCTCGTAGACACTACGAATTGAAAACGTGATCTCGTTTCAGCTTTAAGGCGGTTCACCGAGAACACACACCGAAAGGCTAACGATTTCATAACCCGTCCTCGGATCTTTAATTAGTTACTAAATTAATTAATTACCACGTATTAATTAAATTTCAACTAATTACGCGAGTTTGTATACATGCCTATTTTAATTACCAAAATTAAAATTCTACATGTATGCATGGAGTGGATTTATGATATGATGCATGTCATGGCAATTCCGATTTTATGTCTATTTTATGATCAAACACATAAAAAATAAAATTGCGGAAAATTTAAACACCGAGATGGATCGTTGGCACCCCCGTAACTAATCTATTAGAAAATTAAAAAAAAAAAAAAAAAAAAAAAACCAAAACCCTAACTAGGGTTTACTACTTTCTAACAAAATCTGCAGCTGTTCGAACTCTTCGATGATCGGGAAACCAAACGAACTCGGATCGGGACGAAACTTTCCAGATATTTTCTTCACTTCTCGAATTCCAATATGGACGGTTGGATCGGAGCTTTGACTTGTCAATTTTCTCCAGTTAACCGCCCAACTTGCTGCTGAATCTAACTTTGACTGCACCGCATCAAGGACTTCCTGAGGCAGATCGGGAATCGAGATGAATCCCGATCGACCTGAAATTTTTATGGTACGTCCAAAACTCCAAGTTGATCAATCTGAACGGTCGGATTTTTGTTTCAACGGTCCAAACTCTCCCAGAAAATCGAGGAAGTCACAGGTAGTGTATCTGTGAATCCTGCGTTTTCTGTTACAGCAGCCTCTTCGCAGCATCAAACGGATATCGAAACGGACCCTGATCAACGCCAAAATTTGTGGAGTTGATCATCTTCTTCTAATCTTGATTCTGACCGGAGGGATCTTCGTTTCAACGGTTCGATAAACGGAAAAGCAAAAATACTAAACAGCTACTAACTAGATCTATTTGCTGGAAATTAAAATTGCAATAAAGATAAATTACATAATTTCATATACTCATATGAACGAATTTTCATCATTCATATGAGTGTACAATAGATCTAACGGCAAACAATGCCAACACCAATCCATCTCTTCAACCACAACAATCGCAACAACATAAAAAATATGTAAACATGCATCGGCCAAAATTTAAAATAAAAGCTACATGTTTTCCACTCCTAGATCTAATATTTTATACTTAATAAATATAGATCCCTTGACGACCGATACCATCATAGGAAAATATCATCGCAACGCGAAGCGATTTAAGAATCTAGATCTATATAATACACGTAATAAAACATTAAATCTACATCTACAAGTAAGTTGTAGAACATACCTCTTGGATCTCAAAATCCAAGTTGGAGAACCGCTATTAGGATGATCGAACAATGATGTGAAGAGCACCACGATTTTCCGTGTGATCCAAGCAATTCCCGGTGGAAGGAATTCTCGAGCAAACCCTCCGATATGCTACCCGAAAAAATCTCCAAGATTTTCCCTTAAACCCTTTGGCGAAATTATCACTTCTTCTCTCTAAGAGGAGAAGTCGAAATTTATTGTGTGTTTTAGACTTTATAACTCTCTTTATATAGGAGAGTAAACTTAAATTTCTCAAGGATTTTATTTATCAAACAAAATAAATCCTTTTAATAAAAGATAATTCCATAATATTCTAGAACAAATCTAGAATAATATTTATCTTTATTATTTACCATAAATATTTATCCAATAAATATTTTATGCACATGTCTTATTGATTAATTTAGGAAAACAAATTTCCTAATAATAACACACAAAATATATGCGCACCTTTTTACTAAAAATTAGGTCACGCATATTTCCATCCTTTTTGACCAATTAGGTCAAAATGGTCAACACTCCAATTCGTAGTAAATCACTTAAAAAATGTCTTTTCCAGTATTTAATTATTTAGCCCAACTAATTTAATAGTCCACTAAACAATTAATTCACATATCGTTTTAATAAAGTCCAACATGAACTAAATTAATATTATTAGGATTCGACGTCCGAGAATATCTATGCTATATTAGGAAGCACGTCGGGGACCATGGACTAATAATCGGCGGCTCCGATAAATCAAATAAATAATTATCTTACTGAATGTAATAATTATATTCGATAAATCAATCACAGAATATGCCACCATAATCCCGTGATCGCACTCCTCCGATTATAAGATTATATTTATCTCCTCACGAGAAAGTAATAAGCGTCCACCGATATAATCATTTCATATGGATTAATCCTCCATAGACTGCTCATTCTAAATCGGGAAGTTACCGTTAACCCTTTTCGTAACATCTTGTCCTTACTTACCGTTAACCCCTAGTGATCAATAATTCAAATAACTCACCGGTAGCTAATCGGTGTAATATGAATCCCATGGATCGATCAATGTCTGTGATTAACTCATAAAGGAATCGCTGTCATCTACTTCCATAAATGGAAGGAATGGATTCCGTATTCGTGATAACACGGACTACTCACTCAATCCAAGACAATGCCAAGATGGGGTAATTCGGATCACGCACTCGGTGTAATCCTTAACCGTCCAAGTCAAACCTTAAAGGGAGACCCGATACTCTCGATTAACTTTACTACGGACTAATTGTATTTTAAGTACATCTTCATCTCAATCGGACGGCTCGATTTGATTAAAAACCTCAGGGTTTTCTCAATAAATACTATTGTCATATCGGGATTATGAGAATAATAAATAACATTTCATTTATTAAATAAAACAATAACAAAAATTGGATCACACTGGGAAGCGTTTCATCATCAACGGACGGCTCGATTTGAAAACATCGGTCCCTTAACCCAGATGCGTGTGACATCGGGATGCCGGATCTTCATATGGACGGCGTGTATGTTCAATTTGTTACGGATGGAGAGTATGGTTTGGTATACATTTAAATAAGGACTAATAACAATCCTTAGTGCACATTTAATGGGTCAACATAGATATTTCTGAGGAAACCTTCTATAAACAGTAAGCTATACCATCATGTTTCTAACCACTATCAGAGTCTTAGTTCCCTAAGCACCCAGAAGTCACTCTCAAGAAGGGATTATTCTGGTCCCTAACCTACCCTTCCCGATCCCTCCCGAGCCTTACCTACCCTTACATACGTTTTCCCGACTTTACCAACGTGAAACAACCGATTATTTTGATCGGGTGACCTCGAGATACCGTATCGTCATACGGATGGCATATATGTTCTATTTATGATGGATTTAGAGTATGGGAAGCCGCTTCGTCGTCAATGGACGACTCGATTTGAAAACCCTCAATTTTGGGACCCCTTAACCCTAGAGTGGATTGGGAACGGGTGACCTCGGGATGCCGGATCTTCAAACGGACGGCGTGTATGTTCAATTCATGACGGATGGATAGTATGGTTTGGTATATATTTAAATAGGTATTAATAACAATCCTTAGTGCACATTTAATGGGTCAACAAAGATATTTCCGAGGAAACATTCTATAAATAGTAAGCTATATCATCATGTTTCTAACCACTATCAGATTCTTAGTTCCCTATCCACCCGGAAGTCACTCTCAAGAAGGGATTATTCCGGTCCCTGACCTACCCTTCCCGACCCCTCCCGAGCCTTAATTACCCTTACATACGCTTTCCCGACTTTACCAATCTAAAACAACCGATGATTTGGATCGGGTGACCTCGAGATGCCGGATCGTCGTACGGACGGCATATATGTTCAATTTATGATGGATTTAGAATATGGGAAGCCGTTTCGTCGTCAACGGACGGCTCGATTTGAAAACCCTCAATTCCAGGACCCCTTAACCCTATAGTGGATTGGGAACGGGTGACCTCGGGATGCCGGATCTTCAAACAGACGGCGTGTATGTTCAATTTATGACGGATGGAGAGTATGGTTTGGCATACATTTAAATATGTACTAATAAAAATCCTTAGTGCAAATTTAATTGGTCAACATAGATATTTCCGAGAAAACCTTCTATAAACAGTATGCTATACCATCATGTTTCTAACCACTATCAGAGTCTTAGTTCCCTAAGCACCCGGAAGTCACTCTCAAGAAGGAATTATTCCGGACCCTGACCTACCCTTCCCGAGCCCTCCCGAGCCCTAACTACCCCTACATACACTTTCCCGACTTTGCCAACCGGAAACAACTGATGATTCAGATCGGGTGACCGCGAGATGCCGGATCGTCGTACGGACGGCATATATGTTCAATTCATGTTGGATTCAGAGTATGGGAAGCCGTTTCATCGTCAACGGATGGCTTAATTTGAAAATCCTCAATTCCGGAACCCATTAACCCTAGTGTAGATTGGGAACGGGTGACCTCGGGATGCCGGATCTTCAAACGGATGGCGTGTATGTTCAATTTATGACGGATGGAGAGTATGGTTTGGTATACATTTAAATAGGTACTAATAACAATGCTTAGTGCACATTTAATGGGTCAACATAGATATTTCCGAGGAAACCTTCTATAAATAGTAAGCTATACAATCATGTTTCTAACCACTATCAGAGTCTTAGTTCCCTAAGCACCCTGAAGTCACTTTCAAGAATGGAATTATTCTGGACCCTGACCTACCCTTCCCGAGCCCTAACTACCCCTACATACGCTTTCCCGACTTTGCCAACCTGAAACAACCGATGATTTGGATCGGGTGACCGCGAGATGCCAGATCGTCGTACGGACGGCATATATGTTCAATTCATGATGGATTCAGAGTATGGGAAGCCGTTTCGTCATCAACGGACGGCTCGATTTGAAAACCCTCAATGCCGGGACCCTTTACCCTGGAGTTGATTGGGAACGGGTGACCTCGGGTTGCCGGATCTTCAAACGGACGGTGTGTATGTTCAATTTATGACGGATGGAGAGTATGGTTTGGTATACATTTAAATAGGTACTAATAACAATCCTTAGTGCACATTTAATGGGTCAACATATATATTTCCGAGGAAACCTTCTATAAACAGTAAGCTATACCATCATGTTTCTAACCACTATCAGAGTCTTAGTTCCCTAAGCACCCAGAAGTCACTCTCAAGAAGTGATTATTCCGGTCCCTGACCAACCCTTCCCGACCCCTCCCAAGCCTTACCTACCCTTACATACGCTTTCCCGACTATGCCAACCTGAAACAACTGATGATTTGGATCGGGTGACCTCGAGATGCCGGATCGTCGTACGGACGGCATATATGTTCAATTTATGATGGATTTAGAGTATGGGAAGCCGTTTCGTCATCAACGGACGGCTCGATTTGAAAACCCTCAATTCCGGGTCACCTTAACCCTAGAGTGGATTGGGAACGTGTGACATCGGGATGCCGGATC
Organism: Gentiana macrophylla; assembly: GCA_026214975.1. Taxonomy (NCBI): domain Eukaryota; kingdom Viridiplantae; phylum Streptophyta; class Magnoliopsida; order Gentianales; family Gentianaceae; genus Gentiana; species Gentiana macrophylla. The sequence goes on from CM047805.1 coordinate 74,815,489, forward strand.
TTCATATGGACGGCGTGTATGTTCAATTTGTTACGGATGGAGAGTATTGTTTGGTATACATTTAAATAAGGACTAATAACAATCCTTAGTGCACATTTAATGGGTCAACATAGATATTTCCGAGGAAACCTTCTATAAACAGTAAGCTATACCATCATGTTTCTAACCACTATCAGAGTCTTAGTTCCCTAAGCACCCGGAAGTCACTCTCAAGAAGGGATTATTCTGGTCCCTGACCTACACTTCCCGACCCCTCCCGAGCCTTACCTACCCTTACATACGCTTTCCCGACTTTACCAACCTGAAACAACCGATTATTTTGATCGGGTGACCTCGAGATACCGGATCGTCATACGGACGGCATATATGTTCAATTTATGATGGATTTAGAGTATGGGAAGCCGTTTCGTCTTCAACGGACGGCTCGATTTGAAAACCCTCAATTCCGGGACCCCTTAACCCTAGAGTGGATTGGGAATGTGTGACCTCGGGATGCCGGATCTTCAAACGGACGGCGTGTATGTTCAATTTGTGACGGATGGAGAGTATGGTTTGGTATACATTTAAATAGGGACTAATAACAATCCTTAGTGTACATTTAATGGGTCAACATAGATATTTCCGAGGAAACCTTCTATAAACAGTAAGCAATAACATCATGTTTCTAACTAGTATCAGAGCCTTAGTTCCCATAGCCCCCGGAAGTCACTAACAAGAAGGGATTATTCCGGACCCTGACCTACCCTTCCCGAGCCCTAACTACCCCTACATACACTTTCCCGACTTTGCCAACCTGAAACAACTGATGATTTGGATCGGGTGACCACGAGATGCCGGATCGTCGTACGGACGGCATATATGTTCAATTCATGATGGATTCAGAGTATGGGAAGCCGTTTCGTCATCAACGGACGGCTCGATTTGAAAACCCTCAATGCCGGGACCCTTTACCCTAGAGTGGATTGGGAACGGGTGACCTCGGGATGCCGGATCTTCAAACGGACGGCGTGTATGTTCAATTTATGACGGATGGAGAGTATGGTTTGGTATACATTTAAATAGGTACTAATAACAATCCTAAGTGCACATTTAATGGGTCAACATAGATATTTCCGAGGAAACATTCTATAAACAGTAAGCTATACCATCATGTTTCTAACCACTATCAGAGTCTTAGTTCCCTAAGCACCCAGAAGTCACTCTCAAGAAGTGATTATTCCGGTCCCTGACCAACCCTTCCCGACCCCTCCCGAGCCTTACCTACCCTTACATACGCTTTCCCGACTATCCCAACCTGAAACAACTGATGATTTGGATCGGGTGACCTCGAGATGCCGGATCGTCGTACAGACGGCATATATGTTCAATTTATGATGGATTTAGAGTATGGGAAGCCGTTTCGTCATCAACGGACGGCTCGATTTGAAAACCCTCAATTCCGGGTCCCCTTAACCCTAGAGTGGATTGGGAACGTGTGACATCGGGATGCCGGATCTTCATATGGACGGCGTGTATGTTCAATTTGTTACGGATGGAGAGTATGGTTTGGTATACATTTAAATAAGGACTAATAACAATCCTTAGTGCACATTTAATGGGTCAACATAGATATTTCCGAGGAAACCTTCTATAAACAGTAAGCTATACCATCATGTTTCTAACCACTATCAGAGTCTTAGTTCCCTAAGCACCCGGAAGTCACTCTCAAGAAGGGATTATTCTGGTCCCTGACCTACCTTTCCCGACCCCTCCCGAGCCTTACCTACCCTTACATACGCTTTCCCGACTTTACCAACCTGAAACAACCGATTATTTTGATCGGGTGACCTCGAGATACCGGATCGTCATACGGACGGCATATATGTTCTATTTATGATGGATTTAGAGTATGGGAAGCCGCTTCGTCGTCAATGGACGACTCGATTTGAAAACCCTCAATTTTGGGACCCCTTAACCCTAGAGTGGATTGGGAACGGGTGACCTCGGGATGCCGGATCTTCAAACGGACGGCGTGTATGTTCAATTTATGACGGATGGAGAGTATGGTTTGGTATATATTTAAATAGGTATTAATAACAATCCTTAGTGCACATTTAATGGGTCAACAAAGATATTTCCGAGGAAACATTCTATAAATAGTAAGCTATATCATCATGTTTCTAACCACTATCAGATTCTTAGTTCCCTATCCACCCGGAAGTCACTCTCAAGAAGGGATTATTCCGGTCCCTGACCTACCCTTCCAGACCCCTCCCGAGCCTTAATTACCCTTACATACGCTTTCCCGACTTTGCCAACCTAAAACAACCGATGATTTGGATCGGGTGACCTCGAGATGCCGGATCGTCGTACGGATGGCATATATGTTCAATTTATGATGGATTTAGAATATAGGAAGCCGTTTCGTCATCAACGGACGGCTCGATTTGAAAACCCTCAATTCCAGGACCCCTTAACCTTATAGTGGATTGGGAACGGGTGACCTCGGGATGCCGGATCTTCAAACAGACGGCGTGTATGTTCAATTTATGACGGATGGAGAGTATGGTTTGGCATACATTTAAATATATACTAATAACAATCCTTAGTGCACATTTAATTGGTCAACATAGATATTTCCGAGGAAACCTTCTATAAACAGTATGCTATACCATCATGTTTCTAACCACTATCAGAGTCTTAGTTCCCTAAGCACCCGGAAGTCACTCTCAAGAAGGAATTATTCCGGACCCTGACCTACCCTTCCCGAGCCCAAACTACCCCTACATACACTTTCCCGACTTTGCCAACCGGAAACAACTGATGATTTAGATCGGGTGACCGCGAGATGCCGGATCGTCGTACGGACGGCATATATGTTCAATTCATGATGGATTCAGAGTATGGGAAGCCGTTTCATCGTCAACGGACGGCTCAATTTGAAAATCCTCAATTCCGGAACCCATTAACCCTAGTGTAGATTGGGAACGGGTGACCTCGGGATGCCGGATCTTCAAACGGACGGTGTGTATGTTCAATTTATGACGGATGGAGAGTATGGTTTGGTATACATTTAAATAGGTACTAATAACAATGCTTAGTGCACATTTACTGGGTCAACATAGATATTTCCGAGGAAACCTTCTATAAATAGTAAGCTATACAATCATGTTTCTAACCACTATCAGAGTCTTAGTTCCCTAAGCACCCGGAAGTCACTATCAAGAAGGGATTATTCCGGACCCTGACCTACCCTTCCCGAGCCCTAACTACCCCTACATACGCTTTCCCGACTTTGCCAACCTGAAACAACTGATGATTTGGATCGGGTGACCTCGAGAAGCCGGATCGTCGTACGGACGGCATATATATTCAATTCATGATGGATTCGAGTATGGGAAGCCGTTTAGCTTCAACGGACATCTCGATTTGAAAACCCTCAATTCCGGGACCCTTACCCTAGAGTGGATTGGGAACGGGTGACCTCGGGATGCCAGATCTTCTAACAGATGGCGTGTATGTTCAATTTATGACGGATGGAGAGTATGGTTTGGTGTACATTTAAATAGGTACTAATAACTATCCTTAGTGCACATTTAATGGGTCAACATAGATATTTCCGAGGAAAACTTCTATAAACAGTAAGCTATACCATCATGTTTCTAACCACTATCAGAGTCTTAGTTCCCTAAGCACCCTGATGTCACTCTCAAGAATGGAATTATTCTGGACCCTGACCTATCCTTCCCGAGCCCTAACTACCCATACATACGCTTTCCCGACTTTGCCAACCTGAAACAACCGATGATTTGGATTGGGTGACCTCGATGATTTGGATCGCCGTGCAGTATATGGGAATTCATGATGGATTCGTATGGGAAGGCCAGCCGTTCAGCAACGGTACTTCGATTTGAAAACCCTCAATTCCGGGACCCCTTAACCCTAGAGTTGATTGGGAACGGGTGACCTTGGGATGCCGGATCTTCAGACGGACGGCGTGTATGTTCAATTTATGATGTATGGAGAGTATGGTTTTGTGTACATTTAAATAGGTACTAATAACAATCCTTAGTGCACATTTAGTGGGCCAACATAGATATTTCCGAGGAAACCTTCTATAAACAGTAAGCTATACCATCATGTTTCTAACCACTATCAGAGTCTTAGTTCCCTAAGCACCCAGAAGTCACTCTCAAGAAGGGATTATTCCGGACCCTGACCTACCCTTCCCGACACCTCCCGAGCCTTACCTACCCTTACATACACTTTCCAGAATTTGCCAATCTGAAACAACCGATGATTTGGATCGGGTGACCTCGAGATGCCGGATCGTCGTACGGACGGCATATATGTTCAATTTATGATGGATTTAGAGTATGGGATGCCGTTTCGTCATCAACGGACGTCTCGATTTGAAAAACCTCTATTTCGGGACCCTTAACCCTAGAGTGGATTGGGAATGGGTGACCTCGGGATGCCGGATCTTCAAACGGACGGCTTGTATGTTCAATTTATAACGGATGGAGAGTATGGTTTGGTATACATTTAAATAGGTACTAATAACAATCCTTAGTGCACATTTAATGGGTCAACATAGATATTTCCGAGGAAACCTTCTATAAACAGTAAGCTATACCATCGTGTTTCTAACCACTATCAGAGTCTTAGTTCCCTAAGCACCCGGAAGTGACTCTCAAGAAGGGATTATTCCGGTCCCTGACCGACCCTTCCCGACCCTCTCCGAGCCTTACCTACCCTTACATACGTTTTCCGACTTTGCCAACCTGAAACCACCGATGATTTGGATCGGTGACCTCGAGATGCCGGATCATCGTGCACGGACGGCATATATGTTCAATTTATGATGGATTTAGAGTATGGGAAGCCGTTTCGTCATCAACGGATCGGCTCGATTTGAAAACCCTCAATTTCGGGACCCCTAACCCTGTAGTGGATTGGGAATGGGTGACCTCGGGATGTCGGATCTTCAAACGGACGGCTTGTATGTTGAATTTATAACGGATGGAGAGTATGGTTTGGTATACATTTAAATAGGTACTAATAACATTCAATAGTGCACATATAATGGGTCAACATAGATATTTCCGAGGAAACCTTCTATAAACAGTAAGCTATACCATCATGTTTCTAACCACTATCAGAGTCTTAGTTCCCTAAGCACCCGGAAGTGACTCTCAAGAAGGGATTATTCCGGTCCCTGACCGACCCTTCCCGACCCCTCCTGAGCCTTACCTACCCTTACATATGCTTTCCCGAATTTGCCAACCAGAAACCACCGATGATTTGGATCGGGTGACGTCGAGATGCCGAATCATCGTATGGATGGCATATATGTATAATTTATGATGGATTTAGAGTATGGGAAGCCGTTTCGTCGTCAACGGACGGCTCGATTTGAAAACCCTCAATTTCGGACCCTTAACCCTAGAGTGGATTGGGAACGGGTGACCTCGGGATGCCGGATCTTCAAACGGATGGCTTGTATGTTCAATTTATAATGGATGGAGAGTATGATTTGGTATACATTTGAATAGGTACTAATAACAATCCTTAGTGCACATTTAATGGGTCAACATAGATATTTCTGAGGAAACCTTCTATAAACAGTAAGCTATACCATCATGTTTCTAACCACTATTAGAGTCTTAGTTCCCTAAGCACCCGGAAGTCACTCTCAAGAATGGATTATTCCGGTCCCTGACCTACCCTTCCGGACCCCTCCCGAGCCTTACCTACCCTTATACGTTTTCCCGACTTTGCCAACCTGAAACAACCGATTTTTTGGATTGGGTGAACTCGAGAAGCCGGATCATCGTATGGATGACATATGTGTTCAATTTATGATGGATTTAGAGTATGGGAAGCCGTTTCGTCGTCAACGGACGGCTCGATTTGAAAACCCTCAATTTCGGGACCCTTTAACCCTAGAGTGGATTGGGAACGGGTGACCTCGGGATGCCGGATCTTCAAACGGACGGCTTGTATGTTCAATTTATAACGGATGGAGAGTATGGTTTGGTATACATTTAAATAGGTACTAATAACAATCCTTAGTGCACATTTAATGGGTCAACATAGATATTTCTGAGGAAACCATCTATAAACAGTAAGCTATACCAACATGTTTCTAACCACTATCAGAGTCTTAGTTCCCTAAGCACCCGGAAGTCACTATCAAGAAGGGATTATTCCGGACCACGACCTACCCTTCCCGAGCCCTAACTACCCCTACATACGCTTTCCTCGACTTTGCCAACTCAAAACAAGCGATGATTTGGATCGGAGACCTCGAGATGCCGGATCGTCGTACGGACGGCATATACGTTCAATTCATGATGGATTCAGAGTATAGGAAGCCGTTTCATCATCAACGGACATCTCGATTTGAAAACCCTCAATTCCGGGACCCTATACCTTAGAGTGGATTAGGAACGGGTGACCTCGGGATGCCAGATCTTCAAACGGACGGCGTGTACATTCAATTTATGACGGATGGAGAGTATGGTTTGGTGTACATTTAAATAGGCACTAATAACAATCCTTAGTGCACATTTAATTGGTCAACATAGATATTTCTGAGGAAACATTCTATAAACAGTAAGCTATACCATCATGTTTCTAACCACTATCAGAGTCTTAGTTCCCTAAGCACCCGGAAGTCACTCTCAAGAAGGGATTATTCCGGTCCTTGACCAACCCTTCCCGACCCCTCCCGAGCCTTACCTACCCTTATACGCTTTCCCGACATTGCCAACCTGAAACAACCGATGATTTGGACCGGGTGAACTCGAGATGCCGGATCGTCGTACGGACGGCATATATGTTCAATTTATGTTGGATTTAGAGTATGGGAAGCCGTTTCGTCGTCAACGGACGGCTCGATTTGAAAACCCTCAATTTGGGACCCTTAACCCTGTAGAGTGGATTGGGAACGGGTGACCTCGGATGCTGGATCTTCAAACGGACGGCTTGTATGTTCAATTTATAACGGATGGAGAGTATGGTTTGGTATACATTTAAATAGGTATTAATAACAATCCTTAGTGCACATTTAATGGGTCAACATAGATATTTCTGAGGAAACCTTCTATAAACAGTAAGCTATACCATCATATTTCTAATCACTATCAGAGTCTTAGTTCCTTAAGCACCCGGAAGTCACTCTCAAGAAGGGATTATTCCGGTCCCTGACCTACCCTTCCCGACCCTCCCCCGCCTTACCTACCCTTATACGCTTTCCCGACTTTGCCAACCTGAAACAACCGATTATTTGGATTGGGTGACCTCGAGATGCTAGATCGTCGTATGGACGACATATGTGTTCAATTTATGATGGATTTAGAGTGTGTGAAGCCGTTTCTTCGTCAACGGACGGCTCGATTTGAAAACCCTCAATCCGGGACCCCTTAACCCTAGAGTGGATTGGGAACGGGTAACCTCGGGATGCCTGATCTTCAAATGGACGGCGTGTATGTTCAATTTATGACGGATGGAGAGTATAGTTTGGTATACATTTAAATAGGTACTAATAACAATCCTTAGTGCACATTTAATGGGTCAACATAGATATTTCCGAGGAAACCTTCTATAAACAGTAAGCTATACCATCGTGTTTCTAACCACTATCAGAGTCTTAGTTCCCTAAGCACCCGGAAGTGACTCTCAAGAAGGGATTATTCCGGTCCCTGACCGACCCTTCCCGACCCCTCCTGAGCCTTACCTACCCTTACATACGTTTTCCCGACTTTGCCAACCTGAAACCACCGATGATTTGGATCGGCTGACCTCGAGATGCCGGATCATCGTACGGACGGCATATATGTTCAATTTATGATGGATTTAGAGTATGGGAAGCCGTTTCGTCATCAACGGACGGCTCGATTTGAAAACCCTCAATTTCGGGACCCCTTAACCCTAGAGTGGATTGGGAATGGGTGACCTCGGGATGTCGGATCTTCAAACGGACGGCTTGTATGTTGAATTTATAACGGATGGAGAGTATGGTTTGGTATACATTTAAATAGGTACTAATAACATTCATTAGTGCACATATAATGGGTCAACATAGATATTTCCGAGGAAACCTTCTATAAACAGTAAGCTATACCATCATGTTTCTAACCACTATCAGAGTCTTAGTTCCCTAAGCACCCGGAAGTGACTCTCAAGAAGGGATTATTCCGGTCCCTGACCGACCCTTCCCGACCCCTCCTGAGCCTTACCTACCCTTACATATGCTTTCCCGAATTTGCCAACCAGAAACCACCGATGATTTGGATCGGGTGACGTCGAGATGCCGAATCATCGTATGGACGGCATATATGTATAATTTATGATGGATTTAGAGTATGGGAAGCCGTTTCGTCGTCAACGGACGGCTCGATTTGAAAACCCTCAATTTCGGGACCCCTTAACCCTAGAGTGGATTGGGAACGGGTGACCTCGGGATGCCGGATCTTCAAACGGATGGCTTGTATGTTCAATTTATAATGGATGGAGAGTATGGTTTGGTATACATTTGAATAGGTACTAATAACAATCCTTAGTGCACATTTAATGGGTCAACATAGATATTTCTGAGGAAACCTTCTATAAACAGTAAGCTATACCATCATGTTTCTAACCACTATTAGAGTCTTAGTTCCCTAAGCACCCGGAAGTCACTCTCAAGAATGGATTATTCCGGTCCTCGACCTACCCTTCCGGACCCTCCCAGCCTTACCTTACCTACCCTTATACGCTTTTCCGACTTTGCCAACTGAAACAACCGATTTTTTGGATTGGGTGAACTCGAGAAGCCGGATCGTCGTATGGATGACATATGTGTTCAATTTATGATGGATTTAGAGTATGGGAAGCCGTTTAAGTCAATCAACGGACGGCTCGATTTGAAAACCCTCAATTTCGGGACCCTTTAACCCTAGAGTGGATTGGGAACGGGTGACCTCGGGATGCCGGATCTTCAAACGGACGGCTTGTATGTTCAATTTATAACGGATGGAGAGTATGGTTTGGTATACATTTAAATAGGTACTAATAACAATCCTTAGTGCACATTTAATGGGTCAACATAGATATTTCTGAGGAAACCATCTATAAACAGTAAGCTATACCAACATGTTTCTAACCACTATCAGAGTCTTAGTTCCCTAAGCACCCGGAAGTCACTATCAAGAAGGGATTATTCCGGACCCTGACCTACCCTTCCCGAGCCCTAACTACCCCTACATACGCTTTCCTGACTTTGCCAACCTGAAACAACTGATGATTTGGATCGGGAGACCTCGAGATGCCGGATCGTCGTACGGACGGCATATACGTTCAATTCATGATGGATTCAGAGTATAGGAAGCCATTTCATCATCAACGGACATCTCGATTTGAAAACCCTCAATTCCGGGACCCTATACCTTAGAGTGGATTGGGAACGGGTGACCTCGGGATGCCAGATCTTCAAACGGACGGCGTGTACATTCAATTTATGACGGATGGAGAGTATGGTTTGGTGTACATTTAAATAGGCACTAATAACAATCCTTAGTGCACATTTAATTGGTCAACATAGATATTTCTGAGGAAACATTCTATAAACAGTAAGCTATACCATCATGTTTCTAACCACTATCAGAGTCTTAGTTCCCTAAGCACCCGGAAGTCACTCTCAAGAAGGGATTATTCCGGTCCTTGACCAACCCTTCCCGACCCCTCCCGAGCCTTACCTACCCTTATACGCTTTCCCGACATTGCCAACCTGAAACAACCGATGATTTGGACCGGGTGAACTCGAGATGCCGGATCGTCGTGACGGACGGCATATATGTTCAATTTATGTTGGATTTAGAGTATGGGAAGCCGCTTTAAATCGTCAACGGACGGCTCGATTTGAAAACCCTCAATTTGGGACCCTTAACCCTAGAGTGGATTGGGAACGGGTGACCTCGGGATGCTGGATCTTCAAACAGACGGCTTGTATGTTCAATTTATAACGGATGGAGAGTATGGTTTGGTATACATTTAAATAGGTATTAATAACAATCCTTAGTGCACATTTAATGGGTCAACATAGATATTTCTGAGGAAACCTTCTATAAACAGTAAGCTTTACCATCATATTTCTAATCACTATCAGAGTCTTAGTTCCTTAAGCACCCGGAAGTCACTCTCAAGAAGGGATTATTCCGGTCCCTGACCTACCCTTCCCGACCCCTCCCGAGCCTTACCTACCCTTATACGCTTTCCCGACTTTGCCAACCTGAAACAACCGATTATTTGGATTGGGTGACCTCGAGATGCTAGATCGTCGTATGGACGACATATGTGTTCAATTTATGATGGATTTAGAGTGTGTGAAGCCGTTTCTTCGTCAACGGATGGCTCGATTTGAAAACCCTCAATCCGGGACCCTTAACCCTGTGAGTGGATTGGGAACGGGTAACCTCGGGATGCCTGATCTTCAAATGGACGGCGTGTATGTTCAATTTATGACGGATGGAGAGTATAGTTTGGTATACATTTAAATAGGTACTAATAACAATCCTTAGTGCACATTTAATGGGTCAACATAGATATTTCCGAGGAAACCTTCTATAAACAGTAAGCTACACCATCATGTTTATAACCACTATCAGAGTCTTAGTTCCCTAAGTACCCAGAAGTCACTCTCAAGAAGGGATTTTTCCGGTCCCTGAACAACCCTTCCTGACCCCTCCCGAGCCTTACCTACCCTTACATACACTTTCCCGACTATGCCAACCTGAATCAACTAATGATTTGGATCGGGTGACCTCGAGATGCCGAATCGTCGTACGGACGGCATATATGTTCAATTTATGACGGATTTAGAGTATGGGAAGCCGTTTCGTCATCAACGGACGGCTCGATTTGAAAACCCTCAATTCCGGGACTCCTTAACCCTATAGTGGATTGGGAACGTGTGAACTCGGGATGCCGGATCTTCAAACGGACGGCGTGTATGTTCAATTTATGACGGATGGAGAGTATGGTTTGGTATACATTTAAATAGCGACTAATAACAATCCTTAGTGCACATTTAATGTGTCAATATAGATATTTCCGAGGAAAACTTCTATAAACAGTAAGCTATACCATCACCATCATGTTTCTAACCACTATCAGAGTCTTAGTTCCCTAAGCACCCGGAAGTCACTATCAAGAAGGGATTATTCCGGACCCTGACCTACCCTTCCCGAGCCCTAACTACCCCTACATACGCTTTCCCGACTTTGCCAACCTGAAACAACTGATGATTTGGATCGGGTGACCTCGAGATGCCGGATCGTCATACAGACGGCATATATGTTCAATTCATGATGGATTCAGAGTATGGGAAGCCGTTTCGTCATCAACGGACATCTCGATTTGAAAACCCTCAATTCCGGGACCCTATACCCTAGAGTGGATTGGGAACGGGTGACATCGGGATGCCAGATCTTCAAACGGACGGCGTGTATGTTCAATTTAAGATGGATTGAGAGTATGGTCTGGTGTACATTTAAAAATAGGTACTAATAACAATCCTTAGTGCACATTTAATGGGTCAACATAGATATTTCCGAGGAAACCTTCTATAAACAGTAAGCTATACCATTATGTTTCTAACCACTATCAGAGTCTTAGTTCCCTAAGCACCCGGAAGTCACTCTCAAGAAGGGATTATTCCGGTCCCTGACCTACCCTTCCCGACCCCTCCCGAGCCTTACCTACCCTTATACGCTTTCCCGACTTTGCCAACATGAAACAACCGATTATTTGGATTGGGTGACCTCGAGATGCCGGATCGTCGTATGGACGACATACGTGTTCAATTTATGATGGATTTAGTGTATGGGAAGGCGTTTCGTCGTCAACGGACGGCTCGATTTGAAAACCCTCAATCCGGGACCCCTTAACCCTAGAGTTGATTGGGAACGGGTGACCTCGGGATGCCTGATCTTCAAATGGACGGTGTGTATGTTCAATTTATGACGGATGGAGAGTATAGTTTGGTATACATTTAAATAGGTACTAATAACAATCCTTAGTGCACATTTAATGGGTCAACATAGATATTTCCGAGGAAACCTTATATATAAAGTAAGCTATACCATCATGTTTCTAACCACTATCGTAGTCTTAGTTCCTAAGCACCGGAAGTCACTCTCAAAAAGGAATTATTCGGACCCCGACCTACCCTTCCCGAGCCATCCCGAGCAATAACTACCCCTACATACGCTTTCCCGACTTTGCCAACCGTAAACAACTGATGATTTGGATCGGGTGACCTCGAGATGCCGGGTCGTCGTACATGCGACGGAATATATGTTCAATTCATGATGGATTCGAGTATGGGAAGCCGTTTTAGTCGTCAAACGGATAGCTCGATTTGAAAACCCTCAATTGCGGGACCCTTTATCCTGTAGAGTGGATTGGGAACGGGTGACCTCGGGATGCCGGATCTTCAAACGGACGGCGTGTATGTTCAATTTATGACGGATGGAGAGTATGGTTTGGTATACATTTAAATAGGTACTAATAACAATCCTTAGTGCACATTTAATGGGTCAACATAGATATTTCCGAGGAAACCTTCTATAAACAGTAAGCTACACCATCATGTTTCTAACCACTATCAGAGTCTTAGTTCCCTAGGCACCCAGAAGTCACTCTCAAGAAGGGATTATTCCGGCCCTTGAACAACCCTTCCCGACCCCTCCCGAGCCTTACCTACCCTTACATACGCTTTCCCGACTATGCCAACCTGAAACAACTAATGATTTGGATTGGGTGACCTCGAGATGCCGGATCGTCGTACGGACGGCATATATGTTCAATTCATGATGGATTCAGAGTATGGGAAGTTGTTTCGTCGTCAACGGGTACTTCGATTTGAAAACCCTCAATTCCGGGACCCCTTAACCCTAGAGTTGATTGGGAACGGGTGACCTTGGGATGCCGGATCTTCAGACGGACGGCGTGTATGTTCAATTTATGATGTATGGAGAGTATGGTTTTGTGTACATTTAAATAGGTACTAATAACAATCCTTAGTGCACATTTAGTGGGCCAACATAGATATTTCCGAGGAAACCTTCTATAAACAGTAAGCTATACCATCATGTTTCTAACCACTATCAGAGTCTTAGTTCCCTAAGCACCCAGAAGTCACTCTCAAGAAGGGATTATTCCGGTCCCTGACCTACCCTTCCCGACACCTCCCGAGCCTTACCTACCCTTACATACACTTTCCAGAATTTGCCAATCTGAAACAACCGATGATTTGGATCGGGTGACCTCGAGATGCCGGATCGTAAATGCGGACGGCATATATGTTCAATTTATGATGGATTTAGAGTATGGGATGCCGTTTCGTCATCAACGGACGTCTCGATTTGAAAAACCTCTATTTCGGGACCCTTAACCCTAGAGTGGATTGGGAATGGGTGACCTCGGGATGCCGGATCTTCAAACGGACGGCTTGTATGTTCAATTTATAACGGATGGAGAGTATGGTTTGGTATACATTTAAATAGGTACTAATAACAATCCTTAGTGCACATTTAATGGGTCAACATAGATATTTCCGAGGAAACCTTCTATAAACAGTAAGCTATACCATCGTGTTTCTAACCACTATCAGAGTCTTAGTTCCCTAAGCACCCGGAAGTGACTCTCAAGAAGGGATTATTCCGGTCCCTGACCGACCCTTCCCGACCCCTCCTGAGCCTTACCTACCCTTACATACGTTTTCCCGACTTTGCCAACCTGAAACCACCGATGATTTGGATCGGCTGACCTCGAGATGCCGGATCATCGTACGGACGGCATATATGTTCAATTTATGATGGATTTAGAGTATGGGAAGCCGTTTCGTCATCAACGGACGGCTCGATTTGAAAACCCTCAATTTGGGACCCCTTAACCTCTAGAGTGTGGATTGGGAATGGGTGACCTCGGGATGTCGGATCTTCAAACGGACGGCTTGTATGTTGAATTTATAACGGATGGAGAGTATGGTTTGGTATACATTTAAATAGGTACTAATAACATTCATTAGTGCACATATAATGGGTCAACATAGATATTTCCGAGGAAACCTTCTATAAACAGTAAGCTATACCATCATGTTTCTAACCACTATCGAGTCTTAGTTCCTAAGCACCCGGAAGTGACTCTCAAGAAGGATTATTCCGGTCCCCGACCGACCCTTCCCGACCCTCTCCCGAGCCTTACCTACCCTTACATATGCTTTCCGAATTTGCCAACCGAAACCACCGATGATTTGGATCGGGTGACGTCGAGATGCCGAATCATCGTGCGGACGGCATATATGTATAATTTATGATGGATTTAGAGTATGGGAAGCCGTTTAAGTCGTCAACGGACGGCTCGATTTGAAAACCCTCAATTTCGGGACCCCTTAACCCTAGAGTGGATTGGGAACGGGTGACCTCGGGATGCCGGATCTTCAAACGGATGGCTTGTATGTTCAATTTATAATGGATGGAGAGTATGGTTTGGTATACATTTGAATAGGTACTAATAACAATCCTTAGTGCACATTTAATGGGTCAACATAGATATTTCTGAGGAAACCTTCTATAAACAGTAAGCTATACCATCATGTTTCTAACCACTATTAGAGTCTTAGTTCCCTAAGCACCCGGAAGTCACTCTCAAGAATGGATTATTCCGGTCCCTGACCTACCCTTCCGGACCCCTCCCGAGCCTTACCTACCCTTATACGTTTTCCCGACTTTGCCAACCTGAAACAACCGATTTTTTGGATTGGGTGAACTCGAGAAGCCGGATCGTCGTATGGATGACATATGTGTTCAATTTATGATGGATTTAGAGTATGGGAAGCCGTTTCGTCGTCAACGGACGGCTCGATTTGAAAACCCTCAATTTCGGGACCCTTTAACCCTAGAGTGGATTGGGAACGGGTGACCTCGGGATGCCGGATCTTCAAACGGACGGCTTGTATGTTCAATTTATAACGGATGGAGAGTATGGTTTGGTATACATTTAAATAGGTACCAATAACAATCCTTAGTGCACATTTAATGGGTCAACATAGATATTTCTGAGGAAACCATCTATAAACAGTAAGCTATACCAACATGTTTCTAACCACTATCAGAGTCTTAGTTCCCTAAGCACCCGGAAGTCACTATCAAGAAGGGATTATTCCGGACCCTGACCTACCCTTCCCGAGCCCTAACTACCCCTGCATACGCTTTCCTGACTTTGCCAACCTGAAACAACTGATGATTTGGATCGGGAGACCTCGAGATGCCGGATCGTCGTACGGACGGCATATACGTTCAATTCATGATGGATTCAGAGTATAGGAAGCCGTTTCATCATCAACGGACATCTCGATTTGAAAACCCTCAATTCCGGGACCCTATACCTTAGAGTGGATTGGGAACGGGTGACCTCGGGATGCCAGATCTTCAAACGGACGGCGTGTACATTCAATTTATGACGGATGGAGAGTATGGTTTGGTGTACATTTAAATAGGCACTAATAACAATCCTTAGTGCACATTTAATTGGTCAACATAGATATTTCGAGAAACATTCTATAAACAATAGCTATACCATCATGTTTCTAACCACTATCGAGTCTTAGTTCCTAAGCACCCGGAAGTCACTCTCAAGAAGGGATTATTCCGGTCCTTGACCAACCCTTCCCGACCCTCCCGAGCCTTACCTACCCTTATACGCTTTCCCGACATTGCCAACCTGAAACAACCGATGATTTGGACCGGGTGAACTCGAGATGCCGGATCGTCGTGGACGGCATATATGTTCAATTTATGTTGGATTTAGAGTATGGGAAGCCGTTTAAATAAATCAACGGACGGCTCGATTTTAAAACCCTCAATTTGGGACCCTTAACCCTGTGAGTGGATTGGGAACGGGTGACCTCGGGATCTTTGGATCTTCAAACGGACGGCTTGTATGTTCAATTTATAACGGATGGAGAGTATGGTTTGGTATACATTTAAATAGGTATTAATAACAATCCTTAGTGCACATTTAATGGGTCAACATAGATATTTCGAGAAACCTTCTATAAACAAAGAAGCTATACCATCATATTTCTAATCACTATCAGAGTCTTAGTTCCTTAAGCACCCGGAAGTCACTCTCAAGAAGGGATTATTCCGGTCCCTGACCTACCCTTCCCGACCCCTCCCGAGCCTTACCTACCCTTATACGCTTTCCCGACTTTGCCAACCTGAAACAACCGATTATTTGGATTGGGTGACCTCAAGATGCTAGATCGTCGTATGGACGACATATGTGTTCAATTTATGATGGATTTAGAGTGTGTGAAGCCGTTTCTTCGTCAACGGACGGCTCGATTTGAAAACCCTCAATCCGGGACCCCTTAACCCTAGAGTGGATTGGGAACGGGTAACCTCGGGATGCCTGATCTTCAAATGGACGGCGTGTATGTTCAATTTATGATGGATGGAGAGTATAGTTTGGTATACATTTAAATAGGTACTAATAACAATCCTTA
The DNA here is from genome assembly GCA_026214975.1 of Gentiana macrophylla. Taxonomy (NCBI): domain Eukaryota; kingdom Viridiplantae; phylum Streptophyta; class Magnoliopsida; order Gentianales; family Gentianaceae; genus Gentiana; species Gentiana macrophylla. Next base: position 74,832,023 of record CM047805.1, read on the forward strand.
GTGCACATTTAATGGGTCAACGTAGATATTTCCGAGGAAACCTTCTATAAACAGTAAGCTACACCATCATGTTTATAACCACTATCAGAGTCTTAGTTCCCTAAGTACCCAGAAGTCACTCTCAAGAAGGGATTTTTCCGGTCCCTGAACAACCCTTCCTGACCCCTCCCGAGCCTTACCTACCCTTACATACGCTTTCCCGACTATGCCAACCTGAATCAACTAATGATTTGGATCGGGTGACCTCGAGATGCCGAATCGTCGTACGGACGGCATATATGTTCAATTTATGACGGATTTAGAGTATGGGAAGCCGTTTCGTCATCAACGGACGGCTCGATTTGAAAACCCTCAATTCCGGGACTCCTTAACCCTATAGTGGATTGGGAACGTGTGAACTCGGGATGCCGGATCTTCAAACGGACGGCGTGTATGTTCAATTTATGACGGATGGAGAGTATGGTTTGGTATACATTTAAATAGCGACTAATAACAATCCTTAGTGCACATTTAATGTGTCAATATAGATATTTCCGAGGAAAACTTCTATAAACAGTAAGCTATACCATCACCATCATGTTTCTAACCACTATCAGAGTCTTAGTTCCCTAAGCACCCGGAAGTCACTATCAAGAAGGGATTATTCCGGACCCTGACCTACCCTTCCCGAGCCCTAACTACCCCTACATACGCTTTCCCGACTTTGCCAACCTGAAACAACTGATGATTTGGATCGGGTGACCTCGAGATGCCGGATCGTCATACGGACGGCATATATGTTCAATTCATGATGGATTCAGAGTATGGGAAGCCGTTTCGTCATCAACGGACATCTCGATTTGAAAACCCTCAATTCCGGGACCCTATACCCTAGAGTGGATTGGGAACGGGTGACATCGGGATGCCAGATCTTCAAACGGACGGCGTGTATGTTCAATTTAAGACGGATTGAGAGTATGGTCTGGTGTACATTTAAAAATAGGTACTAATAACAATCCTTAGTGCACATTTAATGGGTCAACATAGATATTTCCGAGGAAACCTTCTATAAACAGTAAGCTATACCATTATGTTTCTAACCACTATCAGAGTCTTAGTTCCTAAAGCACCCGGAAGTCACTCTCAAGAAGGGATTATTCCGGTCCCTGACCTACCCTTCCCGACCCCTCCCGAGCCTTACCTACCCTTATACGCTTTCCCGACTTTGCCAACATGAAACAACCGATTATTTGGATTGGGTGACCTCGAGATGCCGGATCGTCGTATGGACGACATACGTGTTCAATTTATGATGGATTTAGTGTATGGGAAGGCGTTTAAGTCAAATCAACGGACGGCTCGATTTGAAAACCCTCAATCCGGGACCCTTAACCCTGTGAGAGTTGATTGGGAACGGGTGACCTCGGGATGCCTGATCTTCAAATGGACGGTGTGTATGTTCAATTTATGACGGATGGAGAGTATAGTTTGGTATACATTTAAATAGGTACTAATAACAATCCTTAGTGCACATTTAATGGGTCAACATAGATATTTCCGAGGAAACCTTATATATAAAGTAAGCTATACCATCATGTTTCTAACCACTATCAGAGTCTTAGTTCCCTAAGCACCTGGAAGTCACTCTCAAAAAGGAATTATTCCGGACCCTGACCTACCCTTCCCGAGCCATCCCGAGCAATAACTACCCCTACATACGCTTTCCCGACTTTGCCAACCAGAAACAACTGATGATTTGGATCGGGTGACCTCGAGATGCCGGGTCGTCGTACAGACGGAATATATGTTCAATTCATGATGGATTCAGAGTATGGGAAGCCGTTTCGTCGTCAACGGATAGCTCAATTTGAAAACCCTCAATTGCGGGACCCTTTATCCTAGAGTGGATTGGGAACGGGTGACCTCGGGATGCCGGATCTTCAAACGGACGGCGTGTATGTTCAATTTATGACGGATGGAGAGTATGGTTTGGTATACATTTAAATAGGTACTAATAACAATCCTTAGTGCACATTTAATGGGTCAACATAGATATTTCCGAGGAAACCTTCTATAAACAGTAAGCTACACCATCATGTTTCTAACCACTATCAGAGTCTTAGTTCCCTAAGCACCCAGAAGTCACTCTCAAGAAGGGATTATTCCGGCCCTTGAACAACCCTTCCCGACCCCTCCCGAGCCTTACCTACCCTTACATACGCTTTCCCGACTATGCCAACCTGAAACAACTAATGATTTGGATCGGGTGACCTCGAGATGCCGGATCGTCGTACGGACGGCATATATGTTCAATTTATGATGGATTTAGAGTATGGGAAGCCGTTTCGTCATCAACGGATGGCTCGATTTGAAAACCCTCAATTTCGGGACCCCTTAACCCTAGAGTGGATTGGGAATGGGTGACCTCGGGATGCCGGATCTTCAAACGGACGACTTGTATGTTCAATTTATAACGGATGGAGAGTATGGTTTGGTATACATTTAAATAGGTACTAATAACAATCCTTAGTGCACATTTAATGGGTCAACATAGATATTTCTGAGGAAACCTTTATAAACAGTAAGCTATACCCTCATGTTTCTAACCACTATCAGAGTCTTAGTTCCCTAAGCACCCGGAAGTGACTCTCAAGAAGGGATTATTCCGGTCCCAGACCGACCCTTCCCGACCCCTCCTGAGCCTTACCTACCCTTACATTCATTTTCCTGACTTTCCCAACCTGAAACCACCGATGATTTGGATCGGGTGACCTCGAGATGCCGGATCGTAAATGCGGACGGCATATATGTTCAATTTATGATGGATTTAGAGTATGGGAATCCGTTTAGTCATCAACGGACGGCTCGATTTGAAAACCCTCAATTTCGGGACTCCTTAACCCTAGAGTGGATTGGGAATGGGTGACCTCGGGATGTCGGATCTTCAAACGGACGGCTTGTATGTTCAATTTATAACAGATGGAGAGTATGGTTTGGTATACATTTAAATAGGTACTAATAACAATCCTTAGTGCACATTTAATGGGTCAACATAGATATTTCCGAGGAAACCTTCTATAAACAGTAAGCTATACCATCATGTTTCTAACCACTATCAGAGTCTTAGTTCCCTAAGCACCCAGACGTGACTCTCAAGAAGGGATTATTCCGGTCCCTGACCGACCCTTCCCGACCCCTCCTGAGCCTTACCTACCCTTACATATGCTTTCCCGACTTTGCCAACCAGAAACCACCGATGATTTGGATCGGGTGACCTCGAGATGCCGAATCGTCGTACGGACGGCATATATGTTCAATTTTTGATGGATTTAGAGTATGGGAAGCCGTTTCGTCGTCAACGGACGGCTCGATTTGAAAACCCTCAATTTCGGGACCTCTTAACCCTAGAGTGGATTGGGAACGGGTGACCTCGGGATGCCGGATCTTCAAACGGACGGCTTGTATGTTCCATTTATAACGGATGGAGAGTATGCTTTGGTATACATTTAAATAGGTACTAATAACAATCCTTAGTGCACATTTAATGGGTCAACATAGATATTTCTGAGGAAACCTTCTATAAACAGTAAGCTATACCATCATGTTTCTAACCACTATTAGAGTCTTAGTTCCCTAAGCACCCGGATGTCACTCTCAAGAATGGATTATTCTGGTCCCTGACCTACCCTTCCCGACCCCTCCCGAGCCTTACCTACCCTTATATGTTTTCCCGACTTTGCCAACCTGAAACAACCGATTATTTGGATTGGGTGACCTCGAGATGCCGGATCGTCGTATGGACGACATATGTGTTCCATTTAAGATGGATTTAGAGTATGGGAAGCCGTTTCGTCGTCAACGGACGGCTCGATTTGAAAACCCTCAATTTCGGGACCCCTTAACCCTAGAGTGGATTGGGAACGGGTGACCTCGGGATGCCGGATCTTCAAACGGATGGCTTGTATGTTCAATTTATAACGGATGGAGAGTATGGTTTGGTATACATTTAAATAGGTACTAATAACAATCCTTAGTGCACATTTAATGGGTCAACATAGATATTTCTGAGGAAACCTTCTATAAACAGTAAGCTACACCATCATGTTTCTAACCACTATCAGAGTCTTAGTTCCCTAAGCACCCAGAAGTCACTCTCAAGAAGGGATTTGTTCGCGGTTTTATGCAAAGTAAAAGATAACAAGTAATAAAATAAAACCGATGTCAGCCCCAAGTGCGAAGGCTCGCAGCTATAGTGGTGAAACCGGATCGTATCCGCAGGGACTTGTACGAAAAAGAGTCTTTGCCTTCGATTTCTTTTATAAAGTTGATGATTATGATCTCGGATTTTCAATTAACAAACTAAGGTAGCAAACGTGAAAAGAAATAAAACTACGATAATAAAAATTTATAATTTAAAACAACTAGAACGCACCGATGATCCACCACCCCACCGAAAATAACAAGAAAGACACATGTTCATTCGTAAGTTCTTGGATTATTATCTGCTAAAGAGGCATTTTCCCTTTCGGTTCATCGCCTTTTAATTAGTTCACCACTCTCGGTACAACTAAAGCATTTACGGATCAAAGATATGGATATAAATCCTAATCTAATAACATTCACCCTCAACTTACGTATGTTGGAAGAATATTATCATTCTCCTTCACGGTAATCTACGAATTCATCAACTATCGTATCTAAATTCGATTAGCATGCAACATAAGTATAGATCATACAAATTGCACATAAACAATTCAAACATGAAGGAAGAACAAGAAACTCACTAGAACAAATGAAAACGAAATCCTTGTTTATTCCGGTGATGGTGGCTTCACAAAGGTGGTTCTAGCTTAGAGACCTTAGCCAATCATCCTCGATTATGATTTGAAATCGGGGCCGTAGCTCCAAAGATTACAACAAGATTACTATTCTAATTTATTCTCGGCATAACGCCTCAGAGTATTTACATAAAAGACGGAAAAGTAAAAGCTTGGCCAAAAGTGACCAAGGAGGCGCCTTTATGGATGGAAATGAGGGAGTTCTTATAGGGAGAGTTGAGGGAGGTGTATAAGGGAGAGGTTGTTGTTGAGGAGATATTTTTGGGAGAATATGCTAAGGAATATTCTCAAGTTTGTTATAAGCATGTGGGAGGTGATAATGACTTTGCATGTGAAGGTGAGGAGTCACTAAAATAGCATGTGGAGTTTGTTATGACTCATCATCATCATCATTAAGGAGCACATGGAGTAACATGCATCAAACTTGGCCAAAATATCTCCGGTTCGTCCGTAATTCCAGCAGTTCGGTAAAAAATCATAACTTGAGTTGTAGGCCTCCGATTGACGTGATTCAAAATGCGTTGGAAAGCTCATTTTAGTATCTACAACTTTCGTCAAGAACTCTTCCCTGAAAATGCCTCTAAGTCGGGTAAAATTTCCATCGAAAAACAGGTTACGGTAGAAGTCGTTGGAAAATATTGATCCGTTGATCTCATAAACTCGTGGCATCTTCTTCTTTTCCTCAAAATCCATCTTTTAGGCCTCAAAATATAATGTTACGTGGCATATTTTGAAATACTTGATCACCAAGTTTGGGCCGAATCGAATCGAGCTTTCTTTATTCGAATCGAGCTTTCTTCTTAATCTTCATCTGATCTTCGTTTAAGCTCCTCATTTAACATGCAAGCGTACCTACATTCATGATAACATCGTGCAAAATGTAACATCTCATATTCAAAGATTTTTATCAATGAAACCACATAATTAACACAAATTTGCACTTAAACACTTTTAAAACTCATTTGCTCAATAATTCGATTAAACCCTTAATTTCTATGCAAATTATACGAATATGGAGGAAATCGTTATAAAATATAACATTAGAAATCGTATAAAATCACCCTAAACAACTCCCCCACACTTAGCTTTTGCTCGTCCCAGCAAAACAAAACAAGAATCAAGGCTCGAAAAGATAGACACCTCAAGAAATACAACATATACTCAATAAATCGAGGTTCACCTCGATGTGTGTGCATAGCCATAGAAAACTTCCACTAAGTCCAAACTTGAAAATTCAAAGCAAACTAGCTAATACCCCCTTCAAACTAGTGATACTTATAAGATGTACCCTACAAAACGTGACATATCCTCGAAAAGAATGATAGAATATATCTAGGGCCATTCTCGATATACTCGAGAGGATAATCCCTACAACATATCTCATCGGTTTATACTGAGGATAAGGTATACGATAACTAAGTCCTTAACTTATTCATAATAATAAATTTTTTCGATTTTTTTTTTTCACTTATTTTTATTTTTTCACACTTTTTTTTTTTTTTTTTTTCAACACACATCAGAATGAGCTTTTGCCCGTCATACTAGAATAGGAAATTTCGAGATAATCCCTATCTACTCAAATCATAAGGCGACTTTTTCGACTATCGTGAGCTTTTGGTCATCATAGTGGTATAGGACATTTCGAGATAATGCCCTACCGCACTCAAATCATCGACCACCTTCGACACACACAATTGATTACTTTTTTCGAGATTTACGGCGGCGGTGGTTAACATGCTAAAAGCAATTCAAACCTACTGAGCATAACACCTCAAGCAATGATTTATTTGTTAATTATTGTGCAAGAACATTAGTTATGTTTCACTTATCACATTCAAACGTTCAGATATTCACAATATATCATACTCTGGCTATAAACACAAACTATCATAATTCTCACGATACGCGTGACGTTAGCACTAAGCACATGACTTTATAAGATAATCAAAATCACTAATCAAAAAGGATATAGCTTTATAATTTAGCTCATCATTCACTATGGCTCGTGAAAAATATATTGGGTGAAACAACTAACTTATCGAACATACGGAATATAGCATTAATGACTATAAAATAACGAACAAAGATATGCATTGTTTACTCGGGAATAAACAAAAATTTGAAAATTTAGCCCATTTAGCATAGAATCAAAATAATTTAAGCAAATGGTAGATACATATAACCGACTATTCCCTCCCCACACTTAAATCACAACATGTCCTCGGGTTGTGCGAGAATGTAAAAGAAAAAGAACACTTAGCTGATTGTGGTTCAAAGTGGCAATTCCGGAAGTGGCCTAGAATCGACTCGAGAATGCTCGATGAAATCAGTGATCGTGGACCATCCACCGTAAACGGATTTATCTAAAAGCTCACAATCGCTATCGCAAAAATCCTCGCACATCATGGGAAAACAAGACGTACCTCGGGATAGGGGCACAAAAGATGATAGACAAGGCAATATCATGGAATAAAGACAGAAATAAACTACAGACAAAAAAGAAAAGATATCTAGGTTACCGTCCTAGTAGGGCTTAATTATAGTCGGGAGCTCGACTAGACAATAAAATTTCAACTCGGTCACTTTGAATTTCCTATTCCTTTAGTTGCATAGTAGTTGAATTAATACATGTCACACATTATTTGAAAATTTAAAATGAGACTAGGTCATGATATGAAATATGTGACAAAGTATTAACTATGAGTCTTTTATACCCAGATCCTCAAGGTTATTTCAAATTGTTCTAACAACCTAAATCTAAGAAATGATGCATTTGAATTTTTCTTTGTACTCCTCGGGATTTTCGGATAACCTCCTAATCGTTCCTTTAAATGACATTCAAACATTCATCCCGAGACTTGGTGAAACAAAATGAAAATCAATCCAAGTATTAGAAAACTATTATCCAAAGTATGAGTAAAGTATAATGCAAAATGTAGAGTTTTGTTTTTTTTTTTTTTTTTTTTTTTTTTTTTTTTTTTTTTTTTAAGCGGGTTGCCTCCCGGTAGCGCTTTTAGTTAATGTCGTTTGCTCGACAACCCAAAAATTTTCAACCCGGTCAGGCCAACAGGCCTCTTTCCGAATCATTCTTGATTTCCTCGGGTCAATAGTATGGATCCCACAAAAACAAAGTCTCGCCAACGTATTGGCCATATTAGTAAACTTCGTATCCACTTTGTTCCTATGGTTCTTCTCTTCTTCTTTTAGATTTCGGCCCACAAGTCGAGGTGTATCATCGTGTAATCACAATATCATCAAAGAATTCACAGAGACGTAAATCATCGGGTTCCAAAAGATCGGAGTCATCTTGACTAGGGGACGTCGTTTAGATGGAAAACCACCGGTCGTTCCTTTTGTTGACCAATATAGTGTTTCAACCGATGACCATTCACTCAACAACTCTCCTCGCTTATTTTTCAATTCGACGGCTCCACTAGGGAAAACCTGAGAAATTTCAAAGGGGCCAGACCAACGGGTGCGTAGCTTACCAGGAAACAGATGTAACCTGGTATTATATAGTAAAACCCATTCGCCCTCTTTGAATTCTCTATGCTTGATTTTCTTGTCGTGAAGAAGTTTAGTCCTTTCCTTACTGATTCTTGAGCTCTCGTAGGCCTGGAGTCTGAACTCATCAAGCTCCTGCAACTGCAACAATCGCTTTTCTCTGCATAACTGGCTGTCGAAGTTCAAGAATTTAATAGCCCAGAATGCTCTGTGCTCAAGCTCGATTGGCAGGTGGCAGGCCTTACCATAAACCATCTGAAACGGAGATGTGCCGATAGGAGTTTTGAAAGCTGTCCTGTAGGCCCAGAGTACATCATCCAGTTTAAGCTCCATCCGTCCCTATGAGAATTCACCGTCTTCTCAAGAATGCTTTTCAGGCTTGGTTACTTACTTCAACTTGTCCACTCGTCTGAGGGGTGATAGGGTAGCGCTTTGTGTTTCACCCCATATCGTTCTAAAATCTTTTCTAATGGAGTATTGCGTAAGTGAGTTCCTCGTCACCGATGAGAGCTCGTGGACAACCAAACCGTGTAAAAATGTTTTCCTCGAGAAGCTCTTGACCACCTTGTGGTCGCTCAGCATGATGTTGCTATTGCCTCTACCCATTTTGACACGTAGTCGACGCTTGAGACGAGAATGTACTTGTTCCCATACGAGGATGGAAACGGTCCCATGAAGTCAATACCCCATACGTCAAAAACCTCACATTGTTGAATGGGGTGGAGAGGCATGTCCATTCGCCGAGAAAGTTTACGGTGCTTGGCCGCACCGGTCACACCTTTACAAAACTCTCTGTATCCTTAAAAATTGTCGGCCGGTAGAAACCGGATCAAAAATCTTCGCAGCCAGCCTTCCCGGCTCCATAATGACCTCCCACAGTCCGTCATGGCATTGCTCTATAATGTCCCTCTCGATCGAACTCGGGACACACCTACGGAGTAATCCATCCTTACAACGCTTGAAGAGAATAGGGTCGTCCCACACATAATAGTTCAAATCCGAAAGAATTTCTTCTTTTGGCGATATGTCGGTCGAGGTCGGATATATTCGCGCTCAAGAAGTTTGCAAAGGTGCAAACCAAGGAGAACCTTTTCGATGACGGGCGGGAATAACCTCGCACACATCAATAGTCATGAGTTGCTCGGTTGGAAAATCAATTCCAATCTCATCCGACTCTATTTGATGATCATCGGTCACCGAGACATGTGATCGGCTACCACATTCTTGCTACCCTTCTTGTCCCGGATATGAACATCAAACTCTTGTAAAATCAAGATCCATCTCATCAAACGAGGCTTGGCATCGGCCTTGCTCAACGAGATACTTCAATGCGAATGGTCTCATCCCGGCATCAGAAACTCCGACCCAAGCAAATAGCTTCTAAATTTATCCATGGCAAAAACTCGCCAACAACTCCTTCTCGGTTGTTGCATAATTTACTTGTCTTGGGTTTAAAGTGTGACTAGCATAGTAGATAGGTTGGAACCTCGCCGTCCACTCTCGACCTAGCACCGCTCCGATCGCATAATTAGAAGCATCACACATAAGCTCGAAGGAGCTTTCGGTTGGTGCTATAAGAATTGGCGAGGTAATCAACTTGTCTTTTAATTCTTTAAAAGCTCTTTCACACTCGTGGTGAAAACAAATTTCACATCCTCTCTTAAGAGAGTTGACAAAGGCTTGGCTATCTTAGAAAAGTCTTTAATGAACCGCCTATAGAATCCAACATGACCCAAGAATCCTCTTACTTCTCTTACAATTTTGGGGTATGTCATTTTTCAATAGCTTTTACCTTCGCTTTGTCAACCTCTATACCTTCTTTGGACACCTTGTGTCCTGCACAATTCCTTCTTCCACCATTAGGTGGCACTTCTCCCAATTTAAGACTAAGTCCTTCTCTATGCACCGACGTAACTTTATCAAGATTGTGTAAACAAAGTGGTGGTAAATTGTCCCGAATACAGAGAAGTCATCCATAAAAATTTCCATCACCTTCTCCACTAAACCATTGAAGATAGCCAAAGATACATCTTTGAAATGTAGCCGGTGCGTTCTGAGACCAAATGGCATCCTTCGGTAAGCGAAGGTACCGGAGGGACAGTGAAGGTAGTCTTTTCTTGATCAATTAGGTCGATAGCTATCTGAAAGTATCCGAATAGCCATCCAAAAACAATAAAATTGCTTGCCACTAAGCCTCTCAAGGAGCTGGGTCAATGAATGGCAAGGGAAAATGGTCTTTTAGAGTTACCTCATTTAGTCTTCTCGTAGTCGATGCAAACTCTATAACCAAAGTGACTTGTCGTAAGGCAATCTCTTCCCCTTTTCATTCTTTTCAATAGTAATCCCTCCTTTCTTTGGCACCACCTGAGTGGGGCTCACCCATTCACTATCGGCTATTGGGTAGATGATACCCATGTCAAGCAATTTGATGATTTCCTTCTTAACGATTTCCTGCATGTGAGGGTTTAGCCTTCTCTGAGGCTGTCGCACCTTCTTCGATCCCTCAACAGTCCTGATCTTATGCATACAGATATCAGGGCTTATCCCCTTAATATCTCCCACTTGCCAACCAAAGGCGAGGATATTATCTTGCAGCACTTTGATAAGCTTTTCTTCCTCCTTCGGTTCTAACTTAGATGAAATGATCAAAGGGAGCTTATCACCGTCCCTCAAAAAAATGTATTTCAAGTGTTGAGGCAAGGGTTTCAACACTAAATCTGACGGTGGCTTCTCCACACTTGGTCTCAATTTATCTCCCTTAAGCTCTAGATCTCCAAGCTTATTATAAGGGCTATGAAGCATCATGGCCTCCCAGCAGACAGGGGCCTCATCTCCTTTTGCAAATCTGGGCATATCACCATGCCACTCCCTCATCTTCTTTCCTACCACCTCGTGGTAATCGTAACTTTCCTTGTCAATCTCTTCTAAAAATTTTATCCACTCCTCATTAGTCCAAGTTGCGATAGTTTATTGAATTCTTCCTCATCCCAACTACCCATGAACACTTGTTTATCATACTCATCGCTGAAATCGTCCTCAATAGCTAAACAAGTGTCATCGACGGGTGGGTGCTTCAACGCATTACCCACATTGAACTTTATACTCTCATCCTCCAAATGTAAGGTCACTTCGCCACTTTGTGGGAATCTAGTAAGGCACGGGCGGTTGCAAGAAAAGGTCTTCCAAGGATCAAGGGGTTTTCTTATCGTTGGTCATATCCATGATTACCCAATCACCGGGTATATGAAGTTCTTAACCTTGACCAATACATCTTCTACAATTCCCTTGCATATTTCACACTTCTATCGCCAAGTTGAAGAGAAATAGGTTTAAGCGTAATAGATTGATCCAATCCAAGAGATTGGAAGATTGACGTAGACATCAGATTGATTGATGCTCCCGAATCACACAAAACATTGTGGAAGTCCCTGTTCCCAATAGTACACGAAATCGTAAATCTACCAGGTCGTGGCACTTCACAGAAGTTTAGTCTGGCTGATTCTTTGAGCATTCTCCATTCAATACTATGTGCTCGAGCTCTTGGAGCTTCTTTTCGAACTTATCAAGCGTCCTTTATAAACTTTGTATACTTTGGCATTCCTATCAAAAGATCAACTAATGGAATGTTTGCCTCAAGATTCTTGAGCAAGTCGATAACCTTCTTATATTCTTTATCGATCGTTAATGACAAATTGTTCTTGTTAGGTGGGTAAGGAGATCAACAAAGTCTTCCTCAAGAAAGTGCTTCTTTGCCGTCTTATCATTGATTGCTTTGTCTTCCCTATCCTTCCACCTCACATGCTTCCCGAAACTTAACTTAGAATCGACTTCTTCTCAAAGCAGATTCTCTTCATCATCGTAATTCTCAACTTTCACCTTTTCTTCGAATTTTCTCTTTCACTTGGATCAATAGTAGTCCCAACATCCTTCCGAGGAGAACAAAGATCTTCCCCTCTCCTGCGTCTCTCGCTCACAGGAGGGGGCTACTCGTTTCCTGGTTGGCCTGACTGCCAACCGTTTTCCCACTCCTCAGATTTATAGCATTCAGCTCATCTTGACCATAGTTCCATGGTGCAGCGAGATTGGTGCAAGAATTTTGGTCATTTTGGACTGATTAACCCCTCGGGGTTCTTCTCGATAAAACTCGGCAAATGACCTTGAGGTCGACTTGCTTGTCGCCCGAAATTTGTCCCATTTGCACCTCCAAATTTCTCACCAGATCTTGGTCGAGTACTTAAAGCATTTGCCAATTGAGTGTTGGCCGTGATTTGCTCGCTCAACTTTTGTTCTAAGATCCGAAATGATTGATTTTGATTTTGCGGTGGATTGGTGTTCCATGTTTGGTCGATAGTTGGATTGAAAATTGCTTTGATTAGGCCTAGGGGCTGAAAATGATGGGGGTTTGCTGCCCCGGAAGGTCACTCCATCGGAAACCAGGGTGGTTCTGGTTATAATTGAATCCTTGAGTGTTTTGATTCGACCCGAAGGTCGATAATTTTGAGAAGTGAATGTATTCACTTCTTACAATGCAACAATAGATGACACTCGATGGAATGCGTGCCCAACGGTATCGCAATTTTGGCAAACGACATTGTTTTGAACAGCTTTGACTGTGAGATCGGGTCAAGCCGGCATTGATTACTACGATGGCCTTGGCCATGGCAATTGTCACACACAAGACTTTGAACATTCATTGCCGTCACTTGCTTCGTAGTGCGCCAATCGAGCTTTTAGAGACGTGGTCTCATCTACCTCATACTTCCTGCAATCGAGCTTTTACGATTGGGCGCACTGCATAGGTAGGGGCATAATTATACTTTGCAATATCTTCAAACAACATCCATCCTCATCGTGTCTTTCTCGAAATGCACCTCCAGTGAACTATTCACCATTCCTTAGTCAATTCAATCAAACCACTTGTAGAAAGTGTTGACCAATCTTTGTTTATCCAAATTTATGGTGGGGCACTTTCTCAAGAGAGTCTTAAATCGTTTCCATGCATCGTAAAATGATTCCTTCTCGGATTGCACAAAAGTGAATATCTCGATTCGTAAGATGGGCCGTCTTTGCGGTGGAAAGTATCGGCTCGTAAATTCTTTCTCCAACTCCTCCCACGAAGTAATGGATTCGATTGGTAAGGATTTATACCATTCTTTCGCTTCTCCTTCAAAGGAGAAGGGAAAAAGTTTCATCTTTAGGGCGTCCTCGGTGACCCCTTTGATTAAAATAGTCCCGCATTTATTCTAGAAATGAGTGAATGTGATCGTCATGGGTCCTCGATGGAAAAATCCATGAAATGTGGAACCTCTTACCAAATAGATTAAAGAAGTTTTGAGTTCGAATTATCACCGTGATTTCGGAATCACGACCGCAGGATTAACTTTCACGATAGATGGCATGGCAAAGTCCGCCAATGTCCGTTGCTCGCCATTTCTTCAACTCTGGCTCCTACTTGAGCTTCTCCTCAACGTATCCTTCAGGATTGTTTCCTTCCGTGGTTCCTCGTCCGTTGGTCCGGTGAGCCGGGCCAAACGTCTGTTTGGTCGAGCGATGGTTCGCTCTATCTCCGGATTATACAAAAGTGGTCCCCCGTGAGTTCGAGTTTGCATAAACTACGTTTGGGCACCAACACCTAAATCACGAGGTTTCGGGATTTTATCCTTATGCTTCCAGAGTGGGATTCACCGAGAATCCATCACCCAACCTCAATGATTGAAACGTGTTCCGTGTTTCTTTTCTCTCTTTCTCGTAATTACCGAATCCACTCGGTATTTATCGAGAATTTTTAAAATTTTTTTTTTTTTTTTTTTTAATTTTTTTTTAGAATTAAAAAAACTATACTAAAACAGCTCAAAAAAGTCTAAACAAATAAAAGAAACAAAATACTATAAAACTAATACGAATGAAAATGAACGAAAAGAAAATATTTTTTCTCCTCTCGTAATTACCGAAAGATTTTTTTTTTTTTTTTTTTTTTTTTTTTTTATTGTTTAAGACGAAAACAGATAACTTAGTTGACAACAAAACCGAAAACGAAAAATTTCCGTGCAAGTCCCGGCAACGGCGCCAAAAACTTGTTCGCGGTTTTATGCAAAGTAAAAGATAACAAGTAATAAAATAAAACCGATGTCACCCCCAAGTGCGAAGGCTCGCAGCTATATAGTGGTGAAACCGGATCGTATCCATGGGACTTGTACGAAAAAGAGTCTTTGCCTTCGATTTCTTTTATAAAGTTGATGATTATGATCTCGGATTTTCAATTAACAAACTAAGGTAGCAAACGTGAAAAGAAATAAAACTACGATAATAAAAATTTATAATTTAAAACAACTAGAATGCACCGATGATCCACCACCCCACCGAAAATAACAAGAAAGACACATGTTCATTCGTATGTTCTTGGATTATTATTCGCTAAAGAGGCATTTTCCTTTCGGTTCATCGCTTTTAATTAGTTCACCACTCTCGGTACAACTAAAGCATTTACGGATCAAAGATATGGATATAAATCCTAATCTAATAACATTCACCCTCAACTTACGTATGTTGGAAGAATATTATCATTCTCCTTCACGGTAATCTACGAATTCATCAACTATCGTATCTAAATTCGATTAGCATGCAACATAAGTATAGATCATACAAATTGCACATAAACAATTCAAACATGAAGGAAGAACAAGAAACTCACTAGAACAAATGAAAACGAAATCCTTGTTTATTCCGGTGATGGTGGCTTCACAAAGGTGGTTCTAGCTTAGAGACCTTAGCCAATCATCCTCGATTATGATTTCGAATCGGGCCGTAGCTCCAAAGATTACAACAAGATTACTATTCTAATTTATTCTCGGCATAACGCCTACAGAGTATTTACATAAAAGACGGGAAAAGTAAAAGCTTGGCCAAAAGTGACCAAGGAGGCGCCTTTATGGATGGAAATGAGGGAGTTCTTATAGGGAGAGTTGAGGGAGGTGTATAAGGGATAGGTTGTAGTTGAGGGAGATATTTTTGGGAGAATATGCTAAGGAATATTCTCAAGTTTGTTATAAGCATGTGGGAGGTGATAATGACTTTGCATGTGAAGGTGAGGAGTCACTAAAATAGCATGTGGAGTTTGTTATGACTCATCATCATCATCATTAAGGAGCACATGGAGTAACATGCATCAAACTTGGCCAAAATATCTCCGGTTCGTCCGTAATTCCAGCAGTTCGGTAAAAAATCATAACTTGAGTTGTAGGCCTCCGATTGACGTGATTCAAAATGCGTTGGAAAGCTCATTTTAGTATCTACAACTTTCGTCAAGAACTCTTCCCTGAAAATGCCTCTAAGTCGGGTAAAATGTCCATCGAAAAACAGGTTACGGTAGAAGTACGTTGGAAAATATTGATCCGTTGATCTCGTAAACTCGTGGCATCTTCTTCTTTCCTCAAAATCCATCTTTTAGGCCTCAAAATATAATGTTACGTGGCATATTTTGAAATACTTGATCACCAAGTTTGGGCCGAATCGAATCGAGCTTTCTTTATTCGAATCGAGCTTTCTTCTTAATCTTCATCCGATCTTCGCTTAAGCTCCTCATTTAACATGCAAGCGCATCTACATTCATGATAACATCGTGCAAAATGTAACATCTCATATTCAAAGATTTTTATCAATGAAACCACATAATTAACACAAATTTGCACTTAAACACTTTTAAAACTCATTTGCTCAATAATTCGATTAAACCCTTAATTTCTATGCAAATTATACGAATATGGAGGAAATCGTTATAAAATATAACATTAGAAATCGTATAAAATCACCCTAAACAGGATTATTCCGCCCCCGAACAACCCTTCCCGACCCTCCCGAGCCTTACCTACCCTTACATACGCTTTCCCGACTATGCCAACTCAAAACAACTAATGATTTGGATCGGGTGACCTCGAGATGCCGGATCGTCGTACGGACGGCATATATGTTCAATTTATGATGGATTTAGAGTATGGGAAGCCGTTTCGTCATCAACGGACGGCTCGATTTGAAAACCCTCAATTTCGGGACCCCTTAACCCTAGAGTGGATTGGGAATGGGTGACCTTGGGATGCCGGATCTTCAAACGGACGACTTGTATGTTCAATTTATAACGGATGGAGAGTATGGTTTGGTATACATTTAAATAGGTACTAATAACAATCCTTAGTGCACATTTAATGGGTCAACATAGATATTTCCGAGGAAACCTTTATAAACAGTAAGCTATACCATCATGTTTCTAACCACTATCAGAGTCTTAGTTCCCTAAGCACCCGGAAGTGACTCTCAAGAAGGGATTATTCCGGTCCCAGACCGACCCTTCCCGACCCCTCCTGAACCTTACCTACCCTTACATTCGTTTTCCCAACTTTTCCAACCTGAAACCACCGATGATTTGGATCGGGTGACCTCGAGATGCCGGATCGTCGTACGGACGGCATATATGTTCAATTTATGATGGATTTAGAGTATGGGAATCCGTTTCGTCATCAACGGACGGCTCGATTTGAAAACCCTCAATTTCGGGACTCCTTAACCCTAGAGTGGATTGGGAATGGGTGACCTCGGGATGTCGGATCTTCAAACGGACGGCTTGTATGTTCAATTTATAACGGTTGGAGAGTATGGTTTGGTATACATTTAAATAGGTACTAATAACAATCCTTAGTGCACATTTAATGGGTCAACATAGATATTTCCGAGGAAACCTTCTATAAACAGTAAGCTATACCATCATGTTTCTAACCACTATCAGAGTCTTAGTTCCCTAAGCACCCGGAAGTGACTCTCAAGAAGGGATTATTCCGGTCCCTGACCGACCCTTCCCGACCCCTCCTGAGCCTTACCTACCCTTACATATGCTTTCCCGACTTTGCCAACCAGAAACCACCGATGATTTGGATCGGGTGACCTCGAGATGCCGAATCGTCGTACGGACGGCATATATGTTCAATTTATGATGGATTTAGAGTATGGGAAGCCGTTTCGTCGTCAACGGACGGCTCGATTTGAAAACCCTCAATTTCGGGACCCCTTAACCCTAGAGTGGATTGGGAACGGGTGACCTCGGGATGCCGGATCTTCAAACGGACGGCTTGTATGTTCCATTTATAACGGATGGAGAGTATGGTTTGGTATACATTTAAATAGGTACTAATAACAATCCTTAGTGCACATTTAATGGGTCAACATAGATATTTCGAGAAACCTTCTATAAACACAGTAAGCTATACCATCATGTTTCTAACCACTATTAGAGTCTTAGTTCCCTAAGCACCCGGATGTCACTCTCAAGAATGGATTATTCTGGTCCCTGACCTACCCTTCCCGACCCCTCCCGAGCCTTACCTACCCTTATATGTTTTCCCGACTTTGCCAACCTGAAACAACCGATTATTTGGATTGGGTGACCTCGAGATGCCGGATCGTCGTATGGACGACATATGTCTTCAATTTAAGATGGATTTAGAGTATGGGAATCCGTTTTGTCGTCAACGGACGGCTCGATTTGAAAACCCTCAATTTCGGGACCCCTTAACCCTAGAGTGGATTGGGAACGGGTGACCTCGGGATGCCGGATCTTCAAACGGACGGCTTGTATGTTCAATTTATAACGGATGGAGAGTATGGTTTGGTATACATTTAAATAGGTACTAATAACAATCCTTAGTGCACATTTAATGGGTCAACATAGATATTTCTGAGGAAACCTTCAATAAACAGTAAGCTATTCCATCATGTTTCTAACCACTATCAGAGTCTTAGTTCCCTAAGCACCCGGAAGTCACTATCAAGAAGGGATTATTCCGGACCCTGACCTACCCTTCCCGAGCCCTAACTACCCCTACATACGCTTTCCCGACTTTGCCAACCTGAAACAACTGATGATTTGGATCGGGTGACCTCGAGAAGCCGGATCGTCGTACGGACGGCATATATGTTCAATTCATGATGGATTCAGAGTATGGGAAGCCGTTTCGTCTTCAACGGACATCTCGATTTGAAAACCCTCAATTCCGGGACCCTTACCCTAGAGTGGATTGGGAACGGGTGACCTCGGGATGCCAGATCTTCTAACGGATGGCGTGTATGTTCAATTTATGACGGATGGAGAGTATGGTTTGGTGTACATTTAAATAGGTACTAATAACTATCCTTAGTGCACATTTAATGGGTCAACATAGATATTTCCGAGGAAAACTTCTATAAACAAGATGCCGGATAGCTATACCATCATGTTTCTAACCACTATCGAGTCTTAGTTCCCTAAGCACCCGATGTCACTCTCAAGAATGGAATTATTCTCAATCCTTAGACCCTAGATATTTCGACCTATCCTTCCCGAGCCCTAACTACCCATACATACGCTTTCCCGACTTTGCCAACCTGAAACAACCGATGATTTGGATTGGGTGACCTCGAGATGCCGGATCGTCATACGGACGGCATATATGTTCAATTTATGATGGATTTAGAGTATGGGATGCCGTTTCGTCATCAACGGACGGCTCGATTTGAAAAACCTCTATTTCGGGACCCCTTAACCCTAGAGTGGATTGGGAATGGGTGACCTCGGGATGCCGGATCTTCAAACGGACGGCTTGTATGTTCAATTTATAACGGATGGAGAGTATTGTTTGGTATACATTTAAATAGGTACTAATAACAATCCTTAGTGCACATTTAATGGGTCAACATAGATATTTCCGAGGAAACCTTCTATAAACAGTAAGCTATACCATCGTGTTTCTAACCACTATCAGAGTCTTAGTTCCCTAAGCACCCGGAAGTGACTCTCAAGAAGGTATTATTCCGGCCCCTGAACAACCCTTCCCGACCCCTCCCGAGCCTTACCTACCCTTACATACGCTTTCCCGACTATGCCAACCTGAAACAACTAATGATTTGGATCGGGTGACCTCGAGATGCCGGATCGTCGTACGGACGGCATATATGTTCAATTTATGATGGATTTAGAGTATGGGAAGCCGTTTCGTCATCAACGGACGGCTCGATTTGAAAACCCTCAATTTCGGGACCCCTTAACCCTAGAGTGGATTGGGAACGGGTGACCTCGGGATGCCGGATCTTCAAACGGATGGCTTGTATGTTCAATTTATAATGGATGGAGAGTAAGGTTTGGTATACATTTGAATAGGTACTAATAACAATCCTTAGTGCACATTTCATGGTTCAACATAGATATTTCTGAGGAAACCTTCTATAAACAGTAAGCTATACCATCATGTTTCTAACCACTATTAGAGTCTTAGTTCCCTAAGCACCCGGAAGTCACTCTCAAGAATGGATTATTCCGGTCCCTGACCTACCCTTCCGGACCCCTCCCGAGCCTTACCTACCCTTATACCTTTTCCCGACTTTGCCAACCTGAAACAACCGATTTTTTGGATTGGGTGAACTCGAGAAGCCGGATCGTCGTATGGATGACATATGTGTTCAATTTATGATGGATTTAGAGTATGGGAAGCCGTTTCGTCGTCAACGGACGGCTCGATTTGAAAACCCTCAATTTCGGGACCCTTTAACCCTAGAGTGGATTGGGAACGGGTGACCTCGGGATGCCGGATCTTCAAACGGACGGCTTGTATGTTCAATTTATAACGGATGGAGAGTATGGTTTGGTATACATTTAAATAGGTACTAATAACAATCCTTAGTGCACATTTAATGGGTCAACATAGATATTTCTGAGGAAACCATCTATAAACAGTAAGCTATACCATCATGTTTCTAACCACTATCAAAGTCTTAGTTCCCTAAGCACCCGGAAGTCACTATCAAGAAGGGATTATTCCGGACCCTGACCTACCCTTCCCGAGCCCTAACTACCCCTACATACGCTTTCCTGACTTTGCCAACCTGAAACAACTGATGATTTGGATCGGGAGACCTCGAGATGCCGGATCGTCGTACGGACGGCATATACGTTCAATTCATTATGGATTCAGAGTATTGGAAGCCGTTTCATCATCAACGGACATCTCGATTTGAAAACCCTCAATTCCGGGACCCTATACCCTAGAGTGGATTGGGAACGGGTGACCTCGGGATTCCAGATCTTCAAACGGACGGCGTGTACATTCAATTTATGACGGATGGAGAGTATGGTTTGGTGTACATTTAAATAGGCACTAATAACAATCCTTAGTGCACATTTAATTGGTCAACATAGACATTTCTGAGGAAACATTCTATAAACAATAAGCTATACCATCATGTTTCTAACCACTATCAGAGTCTTAGTTCCCTAAGCACCCGGAAGTCACTCTCAAGAAGGGATTATTCCGGTCCTTGACCAACCCTTCCCGACCCCTCCCGAGCCTTACCTACCCTTATACGCTTTCCCGACTTTGCCAACCTGAAACAACCGATGATTTGGACCGGGTGAACTCGAGATGCCGGATCTTCGTACGGACGGCATATATGTTCAATTTATGTTGGATTTAGAGTATGGGAAGCCGTTTCGTCGTCAACGGACGGCTCGATTTGAAAACCCTCAATTTCGGGACCCCTTAACCCTAGAGTGGATTGGGAACGGGTGACCTCGGGATGCTGGATCTTCAAACGGACGGCTTGTATGTTCAATTTATAACGGATGGAGAGTATGGTTTGGTATACATTTAAATAGGTACTAATAACAATCCTTAGTGCACATTTAATGGGTCAACATAGATATTTCTGAGGAAACCTTCTATAAACAGTAAGCTATACCATCATATTTCTAATCACTATCAGAGTCTTAGTTCCTTAAGCACCCGGAAGTCACTCTCAAGAAGGGATTATTCCGGTCCCTGACCTACCCTTCCCGACCCCTCCCGAGCCTTACCTACCCTTATACGCTTTCCCGACTTTGCCAACCTGAAACAACCGATTATTTGGATTGGGTGACCTCGAGATGCCAGATCATCGTATGGACGACATATGTGTTCAATTTATGATGGATTTAGAGTATGTGAAGCCGTTTCGTCGTCAACGGACGGCTCGATTTGAAAACCCTCAATCCGGGACCCCTTAACCCTAGAGTGGATTGGGAACGGGTAACCTCGGGATGCCTAATCTTCAAATGGACGGCGTGTATGTTCAATTTATGACGGATGGAGAGTATAGTTTGGTATACATTTAAATAGGTACTAATAACAATCCTTAGTGCACATTTAATGGGTCAACATAGATATTTCCGAGGAAACCTTCTATAAACAGTAAGCTACACCATCATGTTTATAACCACTATCAGAGTCTTAGTTCCCTAAGTACCCAGAAGTCACTCTGAAGAAGGGATTTTTCCGGTCCCTGAACAACCCTTCCTGACCCCTCCCGAGCCTTACCTACCCTTACATACGCTTTCCCGACTATGCCAACCTGAATCAACTAATGATTTGGATCGGGTGACCTCGAGATGCCGGATCGTCGTACGGACGGCATATATGTTCAATTTATGACGGATTTAGAGTATGGGAAGCCGTTTCGTCATCAACGGACGGCTCGATTTGAAAACCCTCAATTCCGGGACTCCTTAACCCTATAGTGGATTGGGAACGTGTGAACTCGGGATGCCGGATCTTCAAACGGACGGCGTGTATGTTCAATTTATGACGGATGGAGAGTATGGTTTGGTATACATTTAAATAGCGACTAATAACAATCCTTAGTGCACATTTAATGTGTCAATATAGATATTTCCGAGGAAAACTTCTATAAACAGTAAGCTATACCATCACCATCATGTTTCTAACCACTATCAGAGTCTTAGTTCCCTAAGCACCCGGAAGTCACTATCAAGAAGGGATTATTCCGGACCCTGACCTACCCTTCCCGAGCCCTAACTACCCCTACATACGCTTTCCCGACTTTGCCAACCTGAAACAACTGATGATTTGGATCGGGTGACCTCGAGATGCCGGATCGTCAAACGGACGGCATATATGTTCAATTCATGATGGATTCAGAGTATGGGAAGCCGTTTCGTCATCAACGGACATCTCGATTTGAAAACCCTCAATTCCGGGACCCTATACCCTAGAGTGGATTGGGAACGGGTGAAATCGGGATGCCAGATCTTCAAACGGACGGCGTGTATGTTCAATTTAAGACGGATTGAGAGTATGGTTTGGTGTGCATTTAAAAATAGGTACTAATAACAATCCTTAGTGCACATTTAATGGGTCAACATAGATATTTCCGAGGAAACCTTCTATAAACAGTAAGCTATACCATCATGTTTCTAACCACTATCAGAGTCTTAGTTCCCTAAGCACCCGGAAGTCACTCTCAAGAAGGGATTATTCCGGTCCCTGACCTACCCTTCCCGACCCCTCCCGAGCCTTACCTACCCTTATACGCTTTCCCGACTTTTCCAACATGAAACAACCAATTATTTGGATTGGGTGACCTCGAGATGCCGGATCGTCGTATGGACGACATACGTGTTCAATTTATGATGGATTTAGTGTATGGGAAGGCGTTTCGTCGTCAACGGACGGCTCGATTTGAAAACCCTCAATCCGGGACCCCTTAACCCTAGAGTTGATTGGGAACGGGTGACCTCGGGATGCCTGATCTTCAAATGGACGGTGTGTATGTTCAATTTATGACGGATGGAGAGTATAGTTTGGTATACATTTAAATAGGTACTAATAACAATCCTTAGTGCACATTTAATGGGTCAACATAGATATTTCCGAGGAAACCTTATATATAAAGTAAGCTATACCATCATGTTTCTAACCACTATCAGAGTCTTAGTTCCCTAAGCACCTGGAAGTCACTCTCAAAAAGGAATTATTCCGGACCCTGACCTACCCTTTCCGAGCCATCCCGAGCAATAACTACCCCTACATACGCTTTCCCGACTTTGCCAACCAGAAACAACTGATGATTTGGATCGGGTGACCTCGAGATGCCGGGTCATCGTACGGACGGAATATATGTTCAATTCATGATGGATTCAGAGTATGGGAAGCCGTTTCGTCGTCAACGGATAGCTCGATTTGAAAACCCTCAATTGCGGGACCCTTTATCCTAGAGTGGATTGGGAACGGGTGACCTCAGGATGCCGGATCTTCAAACGGACGGCGTGTATGTTCAATTTATGATGGATGGAGAGTATGGTTTGGTATACATTTAAATAGGTACTAATAACAATCCTTAGTGCACATTTAATGGGTCAACATAGATATTTCCGAGGAAACCTTCTATAAACAGTAAGCTACACCATCATGTTTCTAACCACTATCAGAGTCTTAGTTCCCTAAGCACCCAGAAGTCACTCTCAAGAAGGGATTATTCCGGCCCCTGAACAACCCTTCCCGACCCCTCCCGAGCCTTACCTACCCTTACATACGCTTTCCCGACTATGCCAACCTGAAACAACTAATGATTTGGATCGGGTGACCTCGAGATGCCGGATCGTCGTACGGACGGCATATATGTTCAATTTATGATGGATTTAGAGTATGGGAAGCCGTTTCGTCATCAACGGATGGCTCGATTTGAAAACCCTCAATTTCGGGACCCCTTAACCCTAGAGTGGATTGGGAATGGGTGACCTCGGGATGCCGGATCTTCAAACGGACGACTTGTATGTTCAATTTATAACGGATGGAGAGTATGGTTTGGTAAACATTTAAATAGGTACTAATAACAATCCTTAGTGCACATTTAATGGGTCAACATAGATATTTCTGAGGAAACCTTTATAAACAGTAAGCTATACCCTCATGTTTCTAACCACTATCGAGTCTTAGTTCCTAAGCACCGGAAAGTGACTCTCAAGAAGGGATTATTCCGGTCCCAGACCGACCCTTCCCGACCCCTCCTGAGCCTTACCTACCCTTACATTCGTTTTCCCGACTTTCCCAACCTGAAACCACAGATGATTTGGATCGGGTGACCTCGAGATGCCGGATCGTCGTACGGACGGCATATATGTTCAATTTATGATGGATTTAGAGTATGGGAATCCGTTTCGTCATCAACGGATGGCTCGATTTGAAAAACCTCAATTTTGGGACTCCTTAACCCTAGAGTGGATTGGGAATGGGTGACCTCGGGATGTCGGATCTTCAAACGGACGGCATGTATGTTCAATTTATAACAGATGGAGAGTATGGTTTGGTATACATTTAAATAGGTACTAATAACAATCCTTAGTGCACATTTAATGGGTCAACATAGATATTTCCGAGGAAACCTTCTATAAACAGTAAGCTATACCATCATGTTTCTAACCACTATCAGAGTCTTAGTTCCCTAAGCACCCAGAAGTGACTCTCAAGAAGGGATTATTCCGGTCCCTGACCGACCCTTCCCGACCCCTCCTGAGCCTTACCTACCCTTACATATGCTTTCCCGACTTTGCCAACCATAAACCCCCGATGATTTGGATTGGGTGACCTCGAGATGCCGAATCGTCGTACGGACGGCATATATGTTCAATTTATGATGGATTTAGAGTATGGGAATCCGTTTCGTCATCAACGGACGGCTCGATTTGAAAACCCTCAATTTCGGGACTCCTTAACCCTAGAGTGGATTGGGAATGGGTGACCTCGGGATGTCGGATCTTCAAACGGACGGCTTGTATGTTCAATTTATAACGGATGGAGAGTATGGTTTGGTATACATTTAAATAGGTACTAATAACAATCCTTAGTGCACATTTAATGGGTCAACATAGATATTTCCGAGGAAACCTTCTATAAACAGTAAGCTATACCATCATGTTTCTAACCACTATCAGAGTCTTAGTTCCCTAAGCACCCGGAAGTGACTCTCAAGAAGGGATTATTCCGGTCCCTGACCGACCCTTCCCGACCCTCCCGAGCCTTACCTACCCTTACATATGCTTTCCCGACTTTGCCAACCAGAAACCACCGATGATTTGGATCGGGTGACCTCGAGATGCCGAATCGTCGTACGGACGGCATATATGTTCAATTTATGATGGATTTAGAGTATGGGAATCCGTTTCGTCGTCAACGGACGGCTCGATTTGAAAACCCTCAATTTCGGGACCCCTTAACCCTAGAGTGGATTGGGAACGGGTGACCTCGGGATGCCGGATCTTCAAACGGACGGCTTGTATGTTCCATTTATAACGGATGGAGAGTATGGTTTGGTATACATTTAAATAGGTACTAATAACAATCCTTAGTGCACATTTAATGGGTCAACATAGATATTTCTGAGGAAACCTTCTATAAACAGTAAGCTATACCATCATTTTTCTAACCACTATTAGAGTCTTAGTTCCCTAAGCACCCGGATGTCACTCTCAAGAATGGATTATTCTGGTCCCTGACCTACCCTTCCCGACCCCTCCCGAGCCTTACCTACCCTTATATGTTTTCCTGACTTTGCCAACCTGAAACAACTGATTATTTGGATTGGGTGACCTCGAGATGTCGGATCGTCGTATGGACGACATATGTCTTCAATTTAAGATGGATTTAGAGTATGGGAAGCCGTTTCGTCATCAACGGACGGCTCGATTTGAAAACCCTCAATTTCGGGACCCCTTAACCCTAGAGTGGATTGGGAACGGGTGACCTCGGGATGCCGGATCTTCAAACGGACGGCATGTATGTTCAATTTATAACGGATGGAGAGTATGGTTTGGTATACATTTAAATAGGTACTAATAACAATCCTTAGTGCACATTTAATGGGTCAACATAGATATTTCTGAGGAAACCTTCAATAAACAGTAAGCTATACCATCATGTTTCTAACCACTATCAGAGTCTTAGTTCCCTAAGCACCCGGAAGTCACTATCAAGAAGGGATTATTCCGGACCCTGACCTACCCTTCCCGAGCCCTAACTACCCCTACATACGCTTTCCCGACTTTGCCAACCTGAAACAACTGATGATTTGGATCGGGTGACCTCGAGATGCCGGATCGTCATACGGACGGCATATATGTTCAATTCATGATGGATTCAGAGTATGGGAAGCCGTTTCATCATCAACGGACATCTCGATTTGAAAACCCTCAATTCCGGGACCCTATACCCTAGAGTGGATTGGGAACGGGTGACATCGGAATGCCAGATCTTCAAACGGATGGCGTGTATGTTCAATTTAAGATGGATGGAGAGTATGGTTTGGTGTACATTTAAATAGGTACTAATAACAATCCTTAGTGCACATTTAATGGGTCAACATAGATATTTCCGAGGAAACCTTCTATAAACAGTAAGCTATACCATCATGTTTCTAACCACTATCAGAGTCTTAGTTCCCTAAGCACCCGGAAGTCACTCTCAAGAAGGGATTATTCCGGTCCCTGACCTACCCTTCCCGACCCCTCCCGAGCCTTACCTACCCTTATACGCTTTCCC
This sequence comes from Gentiana macrophylla, assembly GCA_026214975.1. Classification (NCBI taxonomy): domain Eukaryota; kingdom Viridiplantae; phylum Streptophyta; class Magnoliopsida; order Gentianales; family Gentianaceae; genus Gentiana; species Gentiana macrophylla. Next base: position 74,858,727 of record CM047805.1, read on the forward strand.
GACTTTGCCAACATGAAACAACCGATTATTTGGATTGGGTGACCTCGAGATGCCAGATCGTCGTATGGACGACATACGTGTTCAATTTATGATGGATTTAGAGTATGGGAAGGCGTTTCGTCGTCAACGGACGGCTCGATTTGAAAACCCTCAATCCGGGACCCCTTAACCCTAGAGTTGATTGGGAACGGGTGACCTCGGGATGCCTGATCTTCAAATGGACGGTGTGTATGTTCAATTTATGACGGATGGAGAGTATAGTTTGGTATACATTTAAATAGGTACTAATAACAATCCTTAGTGCACATTTAATGGGTGAACATAGATATTTCCGAAGAAACCTTCTATATAAAGTAAGCTATACCATCATGTTTCTAACCACTATCAGAGTCTTAGTTCCCTAAGCACCTGGAAGTCACTCTCAAAAAGGAATTATTCCGGACCCTGACCTACCCTTCCCGAGCCCTCCCGAGCAATAACTACCCCTACATACGCTTTCCCGACTTTGCCAACCAGAAACAACTGATGATTTGGATCGGGTGACCTCGAGATGCCGGATCGTCGTACGGACGGAATATATGTTCAATTCATGAAGGATTCAGAGTATGGGAAGCCGTTTCGTCGTCAACGGACAGCTCGATTTGAAAACCCTCAATTGCGGGACCCTTTACCCTAGAGTGGATTGGGAACGGGTGACCTCGGGATGCCGGATCTTCAAACGGACGGCGTGTATGTTCAATTTATGACGGATGGAGAGTATGGTTTGGTATACATTTAAATAGGTACTAATAACAATCCTTAGTGCACATTTAATGGGTCAACATAGATATTTCCGAGGAAACCTTCTATAAACAGTAAGCTACACCATCATGTTTCTAACCACTATCAGAGTCTTAGTTCCCTAAGCACCCAGAAGTCACTCTCAAGAAGGTATTATTCCGGCCCCTGAACAACCCTTCCCGACCCCTCCCGAGCCTTACCTACCCTTACATACGCTTTCCCGACTATGCCAACCTGAAACAACTAATGATTTGGATCGGGTGACCTCGAGATGCCGGATCGTCGACGGACGGCATATATGTTCAATTTATGATGGATTTAGAGTATGGGAAGCCGTTTCGTCATCAACGGACGGCTCGATTTGAAAACCCTCAATTTCGGGACCCCTTAACCCTTGAGTGGATTGGGAATGGGTGACCTCGGGATGCCGGATCTTCAAACGGACGACTTGTATGTTCAATTTATAACAGATGGAGAGTATGGTTTGGTATACATTTAAATAGGTACTAATAACAATCCTTAGTGCACATTTAATGGGTCAACATAGATATTTCCGAGGAAACCATTATAAACAGTAAGCTATACCATCATGTTTCTAACCACTATCAGAGTCTTAGTTCCCTAAGCACCCGGAAGTGACTCTCAAGAAGGGATTATTCCGGTCCCAGACCGACCCTTCCCGACCCCTCCTGAGCCTTACCTACCCTTACATTCATTTTCCCGACTTTCCCAACCTGAAACCACCGATGATTTGGATCGGGTGACCTCGAGATGCCGGATCGTCGTACGGACGGCATATATGTTCAATTTATGATGGATTTAGAGTATGGGAATCCGTTTCGTCATCAACGGACGGCTCGATTTGAAAACCCTCAATTTCGGGACTCCTTAACCCTAGAGTGGATTGGGAATGGGTGACCTCGGGATGTCGGATCTTCAAACGGACGGCTTGTATGTTCAATTTATAACGGATGGAGAGTATGGTTTGGTATACATTTAAATAGGTACTAATAACAATCCTTAGTGCACATTTAATGGGTCAACATAGATATTTCCGAGGAAACCTTCTATAAACAGTAAGCTATACTGTCACGGATTTTATCTATGAAAACAACAAGTAATATAATTTATAATCCGGTTAACCTCAAGTATAAGGATCGTAGTATGGAGGCTAATGCCGGGTCGATCTTACGGGGAACTAATGGTTGTAAATCCTAAATTTTTGCCTATCTAAACGATGTCACGAAAACTTAACTAAACAGGGAACTAAACTAGACAAATATGCTGGAAATAAACTAGACAGAGGACGGAATCCAAAGCTAGGAAGAATTGGTTGCGAACAAACTAAACTAATGTGAAAAAAAAACAGTAATCTAAACTAAACAAATTCAAGTTCTAAAGATTAGATCAAATTTAAAAAGGACAAACGAGCGAGTTGATCCACCTATCCAACAATTATTAACTTCCTATCTTGATTATATTTTCGTTTCTAACAAGTTGTGATTCATCTTATCAAAGGTATGAATTCTACTTTAAGTAGATAATTAAGCCTATTAATTCCTATCTTTCGATTTACGGAGATTAACGCGTCATAAAATAAGCAAAGATGTAAACTTTAACGTTTTAACCTAGATATTCAACCTATCAACTTTTGTTTGACATAGATCAAAGATCCATTCCTAAATCATGGTGATCTAATGTTTATAAAGACTTTCATCAAATATAAAACATCATACATGCACATCTTTCGATATAAATGCAATTAACATCATAAAACATGATAAAGGAAACAACTTTGAATAGAAACTTACAATATAATCGAAGAAAACGAAGTCAACAAGTGTTGGATGGCTTCACAATGCTCGTTTGTAGAAGCTTAGCCCCTGAACATCCTCAGAGAACTCAAAAGTGCAGGAATTAAGAACATAGAACTACCTACTTTTATCTAGAATTGAAGTGTATGAAAACTGGAATAAAAGCAGTAAAGATGTAGCCTAAAGCCTCCCCTGATATTAGGGTTTCGAATAATGTCAATCGGTCTCCTTAATGTGTGAAAATAGATGGGTATTTATAGCCTCCAAAGTCGGTTTCTCTAAGTCGGTCGGTTGGACGAATGTTCACTATAGTGGACGCTCGTTCAGAATTGCTGAACTCTCCTCAGACGCTCGTTCAGATTCCGTTCATGCTCTCTGTATCAAAATCGTTCTTCCGGACGCCCGTCTGGTTTAGCAAAACGCCCGTCCCACTCGGGCGGGACTCGACGCTTCGTCCAATATGGCTCGGATGTGATTTTTGCATCTCTATCTCTTTTCTTTAACCCACCTCATCATTATCTCTTTCTTTAATCGCCATATCTCGAATTGCATCTCTTTTTATCATTAGTTGAACCTCATAACAATACCTATGAGACATGGAAAATATCGCGAACTGTAATAATATCCAAATAATTATAATTCAACCATAAAAATCACATAATTACATCGATATTGCGATTAAGCCCTTAAAAATATCGTTTACTAAATATTTCCATATAAGACCTTATTATTATGCAAATTATACAAATAAAAGGGGAAAACATCACAAAATATAACCTTATAAAACATATAATTTCACCCTTAACAACTCCCCCACACTTAGCTTTTGCTCGTCCCGAGCGAAACAAAACAAAAAATTAGGCTCGAGATAGTATAGACATCTCACAAATATAACATATATTCAATAACGTAGAAGTTCACCATTGTGTGTGTGCATAGCCATAGAAAACTTCCACTACATCCAAACTTGAGGAACTCAAAGTAAAACTAGCTAATACCCCCTCGTAGAATAGCAATAAATGACACTCATAAGATGTACCCTACAAACGTGACATATCCCGAAAAGAATGATCGAATGAATCTAGGGCCTTTCTGAAATACTCAGAGGATAATCCCTACATCATATCTTTCAGTTTATACTGGGGATAAGATAGACGATAACTTAGTCCTATTCATTTCATAACATATCTTAAGTTGATTGAATTCATTCACGTTTTAAACACACATTAGAAGAAGCTATTGCCTGTCATATAGCGTAATAGGACATTTCGAGATAATACCCTACCTTACTCCAATCATAAGGCAGCTTTTCCTAACTGTCGTGAGCTTTTAGTCATCATAGTGGTATAGGACATACGTGGTATACCCTATCGCACTCAAATCATCGACTAGCTTCCGACACACACGATAGATTCATTTAATTATTCAACTTCTCATTTGACATTAGTTACGTGTTACTTATCACATTCAAACTGCTAGATATTCACAGTATAACATACTACGGAACTAAATACAAACTATCATAAATCTCAAGATATAAACGTAGCACTAAGCACGTGACTTATAAGAAAACCAAAAATTACTCGTCCAAAAGGGGTAATAACTTTATAAAATAGCTCATCATTTACTATGGCTCGTGAAAAATAGTGTCAGGTGAAACAACTAACTTACCAAACATATGATATATAGCTTAAATGACTATAAAGATAACGAACATTGAATTGAATTGCCTACTCGGGACAAAACAAAAACAAAAGTGTCAAAAAATTTCGAAAATTTTAGCTCATTTTGCATAATAAACAATCTGACGCAGTAAACAAACTCATATGCATAGGATTAAATCGAACTATCCCCTCCCCCACACTTAAAAATTCAACATGTCCTCATGTTGTGCAGAAATTAAAAAAAAAGATAAGAAACTTAGCTGAATTCGCGTAGAAAACCGAGCCATTGGTCAGGCTGGAGCATGAAAAGGCCAACGCTCGCCAAAAAGCATGGAAAAATGTCCCAAAACTAACTCAATCGGATCTCGACAAAAACTATTGCTGCAAAACTCGAGAAACAGAAAACTCGGGGGAAAACGGGATACAATACGGCAGTAGAGATAATAAACCAAACGGAATAAAAAGAAAAGATCATCGATAAATATGTCAACACAAGTCAAAGAACGAGAAACCAGAAAGTAGCAAAATGTATAGGTACAGCCAAATCGAATGAAATGTATCAAAAATTCCAATAACAACCAGAAAGATAGTTACATAAAAATAGAAACTCAAGGCAGCCCCGGAGCATCAACTGGAGAAGGATCTGAAGAAGGAACATCACCGTAGATGCGATGCAGTAGTAAGTCCAGGTGTGCAACAGAGCAAGCAGTGGGCGGCCCACCTCTCTCTCATCGTAGGAACTCTCTCCCTCCTCGGATCCACTTGAGTCCCCTCATCATCGACTCGGGTTTTCCTCCATCTTGACCACCTCAGCTATCACCCGCTCTATCTGCTCGGAGAAGACATAATCCATATTACTCGCATTGAATACCCTCCGATCTCTCGGTTGCCTTCCATCAACTATACATTCCAAAACCGACAAGATATTATCCTGGCCATCCCGGATATCACTCAACATCGCCCTCAAACTATGAGCCATACTATGCCGAGTAATCTCGGAAGAAGATAATCCAGAAATAACTGAAGCTCGAGGCGGTGTCAATGTGGAACCAGGCTCGAAACGGAAGCACACTTCTCTACGAATAGGGGGTAGCTCTTTGTCTTGTGGTCTGATGTATACTCAGCAACCCCAGCATCCAGACATAACTGATGTATCAAATGAGGTACTATTAAACTCCGGGTAGACACCTTCTGGTTTGCCAAAATGTCATCAAACCTCTGACTTCGCGAACATTCTTAGGATAACTCATCTTCTCGATAGCTTCCACCTTAGCCCTATCTACCTCAATACCTTTGGCGGACACTTTGTGGCCAAGAACTATCCCCTCATCTACCATAAAATGGCATTTCTCCCAATTGAGCACCAAGTTCTTTTCCACACACCTAGATAACACCTGATCAAGATTATGGCCTGCCCTACATCAAACAAGGCCTGCCCTACATCAACGTTTAACCCGAAAACCAACACATACAACATCCCAAGATCACTGATATAGAAATGTGTAAGGTTGTTCTTAGGAATCAACCGACTCTGGATAAATCGACAGTAGACCCTCCAATCCTCAGTCCAGGTCGTGGTGATTAACTCCTTCCTCTCACCGTTCGGTCTCAACACCCATGCCACACCCGGACAAACTTTCAATCGCAGCTCCTCCATCGGATCCCTACCCTCCTCTTTTTGCCGTCTAGTGATCTCCTCCTTATAGTCCAGGCCCTGAAGCGCCGGCAACTTATATTTCTTGTTTATCACCCCGGCGGAAAAAGGAACTTGGACACCTCGAACCATCACAAAACCGTCATCCAAATTTGTCTCAGAACAATTTGCATAAAACTCTCGCACTATAGAATCATTGACTGGGTAGGAGGAATTGTCAGCAACTCATCCCATTTCCTAGCCTTTAACATCTTCACGAAGGCGGGATCAACTTGATGTGTCTTGACCTCTTTGTCAAAGATCAGACTCCTAGTCACATAATCCTTAGTGTAGGCAGTATGAGCTCGTGGATTGACGAACCTACGGGGCATAGCAAGAGGGACAACATTCTTAGCTTTCTTCTTAGGAGGGGGTACCTGTGCAGCCTCGGTTTCAGCCTCCTCCCTAACTACTTCCTCATTACCACCCTCGGCTCTAGAAGACTCACCACCTCGAGTGCCACGGGCCATTCTACTAAGAGGGACATCATCATCTTCCTCGCCTTGAATCGGACGGGAATCATCTCTTAACTCAGTCCCCACGTTCTTTGAGACGCCTAGGAGGTTGCTCTCGAATGACAACACCTCGGGTTGGAGCAGCGGTGGTGGAGGATCAAACTCTAAACGCTTCCGCTTACCGCTCTCCCTAGCCAAACCTTTACCATAACGTTTCACAATTTCCTTCTTACGCACCATTGTCAAACTTATATCTAAACCAAACCATTCACACAAATGGTTACCCGTTTATCGTCCAAATCGGGATTTCAAGCAAAGCACACCACCAATCACCACCACAAAAACACCACAACATCATCACAACCAGAATTTGGGGAAGACAAGAGCAACAAACAGAAAATGAAACATTATGAGTGCATATTCAAGAGAATGAGCCGAGCCGAAGATCGAACTCACAAAAACTTGAATGGAATCAAGAAAGGTTGCTATAGACTTACCAAATGCTACGTAGGGATGATGGTCGAATAGATTTGACGCCCAGAAACACCAAGATTGGCCACCAAAATGTGAAATTTTGTCAAAGAGGCCGCACCAAGAATCTCTCGATTCTTGAAATTCTCTGTTGGTTGTTGGAGAATTTCGGTTATGGAAATGAAAAGAGGGTGCTTAGAGCGTGCTAATGCAACTTGAATCGCTCAATTTGGTTCAGAAACAAGGATTTTAGGTTTGGAGAAGGGGGAAAGTCGGGTTCGCGTTTGAAATTGCGAAAAAATGAAGGTTCGTGTCCGAAACATATATATATAGGCTCGAGTGGGCGCCGTCCATCCCGACGACGGACGGGCGTTCACTAGTAATCGCATGAATCGGATGGGCGCCCATAAATTCGACGCTTCGTCCATAGGGCATATTTGAATACAGATAGGAGGAGTTTTTCGGGACGGGCGTCCACTATATTGACGAACGTCCATAAAAACACTAGTCCGACGGGCGTCCATATATTCATGAACGGGTGTCCACCAGAAAAAAGTGATAAAAATCATAACCTTTCACACACATGCTAATTAAAATCGAAGTGCAACTTTTATTAATATCCAATAAAATTCAAAAGTACAACGATGAAAGATCCAAAACACAAAATAACTTAGAAAAATAAAATAATAATAAAAACATAACTAAAACAGTGGGTTGCCTCCCACCCAGTGCTTTCGTTTAACGTCGGGGCTCGACGTAACAAAACCTAAGTAACAATAGCTAGTCATCATAAAGCTCTGCCCAGTCTATAACCCTGATAAAACGACGGAGTAAATCAACAGCCGGAGGAAAGTCATAGTCATCCTGAACACCCCAATCGTCATCAGCTGCCTATACACCCTGAAAATGCTCATCCTGCAGTACTAGGGCTAAATCAGTCAGCATCGGATCGTTAAGGATCCAATATGGTCTTCCTAAAGCTGCCTGCAACTCCTCAATGGTAAAATCTCCACCCCCCGAGCATCGGGGAACAATGAGAACATAATGAAGTCCTGATGCGGGTAAGAATATCTATATCTATATCCAGAACTATCGTGCCCCCAGGTCCATCCGAAACGGTGAGAAGGGAAATCCTACTAATGAGAGGGAACTCCTCTGGCAAAATACCGTACTCCATATCTAACTGAATGCTAAACTGATAGAAACAGACAAAACTTAATTAGACTTAGCTTAAAGCATTAACAACTAAAACAAAAATAAACACACAAAGAGAGTAACTAATATAATACGGATATCTAGGATGCCTCCTAGTAGCGCTATTGGTTTATGTCGTTAGCTCGACACAGTTGAAGCTCAGCCTGGATCAGGCCATTTGACTTTTCTGCCAGCCATTACCTCTTTTAAGTTCTGATCCGGATTGTGGCCGCAGAAACAACACTTAACACATGGGGTTAAATCCTTTATAGCTTTCCAAATACGCTTAAACTTCCCATGGTTGACCTCTTTGTCTTCCTCAAGCTTTTGATGACATCTGCGTTGGCGCTCCTTCCAATACTCTTCCATATCCCAACTACCAGCTAGAACTTCTTGTGATAGACCACTACCATCATCCTCAGAGAAAAGATTGGGTGAGACCTCGTCAGAGTCATCGACTTCATTAACATAACATCCAAGGATATCGAGAAATTTAACAATCAAAGGCTTGTCTGTAGGTTCACCAATGTAGTGTTTGAACCTTTGACCATTAACTCGAAACGGTTGGTCTTTATAACCGAGTAGTTCGAGAACGCCTCCAGGAATGATTTGGAGAATCTCAAATGGGCCAGACCAACGTGTCCTCAACTTCCCAGGAAACAAATGTAACCTGGAATTGTATAGTAACACCTTCTCTCCAACTTGAAATTCTCTCTTCTTGATCTTTGCGTCATGAAGGAGATTCATCTTTTCCTTACTTATCCTGGCACTTTCGTAAGCCTGAAGCCTAAACTCGTCCAACTCATGCAATCTACTTTGAGTCGGTGTTTGCCACAGAGATTGGGAATCGGGTTAAGAAACTTTATAGCCCAATAAGCCTTGTGCTCTAACTCAACCGGCAAGTGGCACGACTTACCATAAACCATCCGGTAGGGTGATGTACCCATGGGGGTCTTATAGGCGAGTCATGATATGCCCACAAGACATCATCCAACTTTAGACTCAGTCTTTTCTATGATCGCTTCACTTTGCTTTCTCAGATCTTCTTCAAGCTCGGTTGCTTCTTTCAACCTCGACCACTAGTCATAGGATGGTATGGTGTGCCAATTTTGTGCCTCGACACCATATTTCTCAAGAACTTTTCTAGTGGCCGGTTGCAGAAATGTGTCCCTTCATCACTAATCAAGGCACGTGGACATCCAAACCTCACAAAGATATTCTTCTTCAGAAAATTCATGACCGTTTTATGATCATTGCGATGAGTGGCTATTGCCTCCACCCATTTCGATACATAGTCTACGCAGACTAAGATGTATTTATTCCCACAGGAAGATGGGAATGGACCCATAAAGTCAATCCCCCATACATCAAAGACTTCGCATTCAAGAATGGGTTTCAGTGGCATGTCGAATCGCCTTGTTAGATGTTGGGGAGATTTTGCATCATTAAAACAAAAGAAAATTTATAAAACCTATACTACCATGCAAAACTACCTCCTAACCGGCCGAATACCGGGTAGTTGCTAGTAAAGTTGGATAAGTACGGGTATCGATCCTCAGGGAAAAGGGATATTGAATCTAATCTAATTAATTCTTCTTTATTAACTATTCCTAAACCTAAACTAAAACAGAAAAGTAAACTGGACAGAGGATTGTTAGTCCAAAGCAAGGAAAGATAGTTGCGATCAACATAAAATAAATCTAAACTACAACTAAGAAAAACGAATAAATCTATCTCACGAATATGATAACGACTGAAGCGATCAAACATGGAACGAACCATAATCCACCATCCCGCAACCCTTAATTTCTTCCCTAGATTATCTTATAGTGATTTAATTCAAGTTGTGGTTTCACCTATCAAACGTATGAATTCCTACTTTCGTAGATGAATTCGCCTATCAATCTCTATCTTTCGATTTACGGAGATTAACGCATCATAAGATAAACCAAGGTGCAAGATTTACTAGATCTAACAACCTAGACATTCAACCTATCAACTTTCGTTTGATATAGATCAAAACGTCTATTCTTTCCTATGGTGATCTCGCGTTTACACCGACTTTCGTCCTACGGTAAACATCAATCGCAAACATCTTTCGATATAAATTTGCAATAACAAATAATGATAGAAAAGATATGAACTTGGAATTTAAACTTACAAGATATCCGAAAAAGAAAGTAAAACGCTCAGAGAAAGATATCCATGGTGCTCCATGTTTATTCAACCTCAAAACATCATCATGGTTCAAGAAACGAAGGAAAAAACAAACAAAATAAAAGACCTAATCTAACTTGATCACCCGAGCACAAGGCTCGGGTGATCGGCCTTGAAACTGCTCTCAAGAGGCCGCTGCTTTGTGTGAAAAGTCGGCTGAATAATTTTTTTTTTGTCTTAGGGTTTGGCAAAGGGCTGCTTTTATAGATGTTAAAGGCGGCTGCTATATTTTGCGGCTGGAAATAATTCTTTTCCAATTAGGATTTGGAGTATGTCGGCTAAATGTAAATTGCGTGAGTTATGGGTTATATTTTATGGAATATTGCATGCAAATATTAAAAAGAAAGCTTAAGTCGGCCGTGCATGGTCGGTGGTCGGACGCTTCGTCTAGTGTCTTGAACGGAGGATGAACGCTAGTTCACATGCGATCTGAACTCTCTCGTATGTAAATTAGCTCCTGGGCCGCACGCTTAACACCATGAACGCCCGTTTGAAGATGTTGCTTTGCAGCCTTAACTTCTTTGAATTTCGCTCTCGCAACTTCTAAAATTCATATCTTGAGTTGTAGACCTCCAAAAATTATGATCCGAATGTCATAATTAAGCTCTCAGAAAACTCTACAACTTTCATTAAGGACTCTTCTTCAGAAAACGCCTTTTTGATTAGCCCGTCGTATTACGAGTCGTTTTCGGGATTTTCCAGTAGTTTCAGCAATAGCATCCAAACTTGTAATGCTCATATCTCAGGCCTCGTAAGTCGGAATGAAGTGATTAAAAATCCTGTAGAATCCTCTCTTCAAGCCCTACAAATCTTCTCTTGAGGTCGAGAGTCAAATCAGTGTATATCATATCAAGAACTGCATCGGAAGTTCGGCTGCTTGAAAGCTTCATTCCAAGCTTTATCTCCATCTTCCTTCCATTTCACTTCACTTCCATGCAAAACCTCATCATTTAATCCTCTTGCATGCCAAAATATGTATCTACAATATAGGAAAATATACCAAAGCGTAACACAATCCCAAAATAACATAAAATCACAATTTAAGCACATAAATCGATACATTTTGCAATTAACCTATTAAAAACACCATTTACTCAATTAATCGATTATAAGCTCGAATTCTACGAAAAACATCCATATATGGGGAATATTGATATAAAATATATCCTTATAAAACGTATAAAATCACCCTTAACAACTCCCCCACACTTAAACCTTGCTCATCCCGAGCAAGACAAAACATAATCATCACTCGAGACAAATAAACACTTATGCAAATATAAAACATATTCAAGTAGCTTAGAGGTTCACCCAAGTGAGTGTGTGCATAGCCATAATAAATTTCCACTAAATCCACACTTGAAATTGATTCAAGCAAAACTAGCCAACATCCCATTTAAATTAGAAATATAAAAATGATTATAACATGCACCTCACAAAAACATACACATTCCGAAAAGATAATAGGGAGCATTTAAAATATTTCCGACATACTTAGAGGATAGTCCCTACAACATATCATTCAGTTTATACTGGGATAGTCAGAAGATAACTAAGGTTTTCAACCATCTTTTCACATTGCCATTCACTAATTTTTCTTTATAGTTCAATCATTTCCACACATATATAGCATATATGCCCTCATTCCCAGCAATAGGACGTTTCATGATAACACCCTAGCTGGACTACTATCATCAGGCAGTCGGGAGCTATTAACCTCATAGTGGTATATGACATTTCGTGATAATGCCCTACCACACTCAAATCATTGGTAGCTACTTCCGACACGTATAAATATATCTTATTCATATTATTCATCTTAGATTGGTATGCAAACCTTAAATTATATCCCTCCTATCACATTCAAACCTTCAGATATTCACAGTATGTCATACTTTAATTCTAAATACAAACTATTAAAATTTTCAAAATTAGTATGGAAGCAAAGAATGATGCGATAATCATCAAAAAATCTCTAATCAAATGGGCATAGCTTTAAAATATAGCTCATCATTTACTATGGCACGTGAAAAATAGTGTCGGGTGAAACAACTAAATTTACTAAATATGCAAAATAATGCACCAATGACATAAGAACTCGAATAAAGATATGCATTTGTTCACTCGGGACAAAACAAAAATTTGAAAATCTAGCACTTTTCATAGAAATATAAAAGTATGGAAAATGAATGTAGATACCACATAAGCTATTCCCCTCCCCCACACTTAAATTACAACATGTCCTCATGTTGTGCAGAAATAAAAAGAAAGAAAGAACTTAGCTGATTTTCGTTCGAAAGTGGCAAGTCTGGAAGTGGTCTAGATCCAGATCCAGAAATGCGTGAAGAAATCAGTAGACTGTGGACCATCCACCGGAAAACTGACATCGTCTGAAACTCACAATTGCTATCGCAAAGATCCTGCACACTTGACAAACAAGGAAATATCTCGGGGACAAGGGGGAATAGAACACACAGAGCACAAAATAGAATCGCATCAGATGGAAAAATCAAACAGGGAAAGTACAGAACAACTAAGCGTCTAAATATGGAAGTTTGATATAAGCACAAAAAGAAATAATAGCTCAGATGGAAAGATCAACACTTAAACTCAGGACATCTAAGAATAAAGCCACAGAAGCTTGTAAAATAATATAGACCACATGTGCAAACAGAAACATCAAACTCCAACTAATAATGATAGAGGATTATACATGGAAAAGAAGTCAGAAAGATTTTTCAGATTTAGCTCATCCAGAGATGGAACATATACATGGAATATTACAAAATAGTAGGCTAGGTGCACTATATGAAAATATATTACGATGCAATCTACATGATATGCATCTATATGATATGCAAAAATAAAAGGAAATAAAAGAAAGAAAACTAGCCCACTCATTTGCAACACGACTTGTATAAAATAAACGTCTACCAAATAATGACAGGTTACGATAAACGACAGTGCTGTTCATTACATGCAGTGTAGACGCGCTTTAAGACTCGTTGAAAGGTGATAGCATTATGGAAAACCAACAGTTAGCTATACTAAACAGATATAACTCAGATGGAAAAGGACGTAGCATACGGAAACCGACAGTAGCTACCCATATGAGTTATAAAAACAAAGGTAGCACGTAAGTCTCAAAGCTTAAAAGATTCATCACAGCGGTATATATGTAGCATACGGAAACCGACATTAGCTACTAATTAATAAGACCAGTTATAGCGTACGAGAACCGACAGTGACTATAACTTGCATAGATGAATCATGCATATAAAAATTAATCAGTTATTTAACATGGATTCGTAGATGGAAAGATATGAATATGCAAGTTCAGAACATCTACGTAAAATGAAATAGCCACAGAAGCTCTAATGAAAAATCCACATCAAATAAAAGCATTAAAATTTAAATCAAGAGAAATTGAACACAGATCAAGCGCCCCATCGATCGAGGCGGGCGTTCACCTCAAAATGCAGCACTGGCCGAGCATTCATCCAAACAAACGCTCGTTTGACTTGAAAACCGACCGGACGGGCGTTCAGAAAGTATAGACGCTCGTCTGGTCCTTCAAACCAGAACAGAGTTGAAACTTTCTGGATGAACGAACGTCTATCCAACCAGACGCTCGGTTACCTGCATGTTAGGGTACTGGATGGGCGTTCACTTACGTGAACGCTCGTTCAGTCATCGAATTTGCACATAAAACAGCAGGAAAAACACAGAAACCCTAATTATCCTAAACAAAATCATCACAGTAGCCTTATCACATTAAAGCACAGAAGGTCAGATTAGATAACACAAACAAGTAATTCACGTGTCATAAATCGAGTAAAAAAACTTTTGCACATTCTTAACCCAACGGTTATCGAAACACGGCAAAATAAAAAAACCTCAATTTATTCAACGCTACTTTTATTGAAAAACAAAAACAAAAAATACATAACAAAATAGAAAAATTAATTCAATTAGATTCAACAAAACACCGATTCCCCGGCAACGGCGCCACTTTTGTAGGGGAGATTTTGCATCATTAAAACAAAAGAAAATTTATAAAACCTATACTACCATGCAAAACTACCTCCTAACCGGCCGAATACCGGGTAGTTGCTAGTAAAGTTGGATAAGTACGGTATCGATCCTCGTGGAAAAGGGATATTGAATCTAATCAAATTAATTCTTCTTTATTAACTATTCCTAAACCTAAACTAAAACAGAAAAAGTAAAGCGACAGAGGATTGTTAGTCCAAAGCCAAGAAAGATAGTTGCGATCAACATAAAATAAATCTAAACTACAACTAAGAAAAACGAATAAATCTATCTAACGAACATGATAACGACTGAAGCGATCAAACATGGAACGAACCATAATCCACCATCCCACAACCCTTAATTTCTTCCCTAGATTATCTTATAGTGATTTAATTCAAGTTGTGGTTTCACTTATCAAACGTATGAATTCCTACTTTCGTAGATGAATTCTCCTATCAATCTCTATCTTTCGATTTTCGGAGATTAACGCATCATAAGATAAACCAAGGTGCAAGATTTACTAGATCTAACAACCTAGACATTCAACCTATCAACTTTCGTTTGATATAGATCAAAACGTCTATTCTTTCCTATGGTGATCTCGCGTTTACACCGACTTTCATCCTACGGTAAACATCAATCGCAAACATCTTTCGATATAAATTTGCAATAACAAATAATCATAGAAAAGATACGAACTTGGAATTTAAACTTACAAGATATCCAGAAAAAGAAAGTAAAAACGCTGCAGAAAGATATCCATGGCTACTCCATGTTTATTCAACCTCAAAACATCATCATGGTTCAAGAAACGAAGGAAAAACAAACAAAATAAAAGATTTAATCTAACCCCGATCACCCGAGCAAAAGGCTCGGGTGATCGGCCTTGAAACTGCTCTCAAGAGGCCGCTGCTTTGTGTGAAAAGTCGGCTGAATAAATTTTTTTTTTGTCTTAGGGTTTGGCAAAGGGCTGCTTTTATAGATGTTAAAGGCGGCTGCTATATTTTGCGGCTGGAAATAATTCTTTTCCAATTATGATTTGGAGTATGTCGGCTAAATGTAAATTGCGTGAGTTATGGGTTATATTTTATGGAATATTGCATGCAGCTATTAAAAAGAAAGCTTAAGTCGGCTGTGCATGGTCGGTGGTCGGACGCTCGTCTAGTGTCTTGAACGGAGGATGAACGCTAGTTCACATGCAGTCTGAACTCTCTGTATGTAAATTAGCTCCCTGGACGCACGTTTAACACCATGAACGCCCGTTTGAAGATGTTGCTGCAGCTTAACTTCTTTGAATTTCTGCTCTGCAACTTCTAAAATTCATATCTTGAGTTGTAGACCTCCAAAAATTATGATCCGAATGTCATAAAAAAGCTCTCGGAAAACTCTACTACTTTCATTAAGGACTCATCTTCAGAAACGCCTTTTTGATTAGCCCGTCGTATTACGAGTCGTTTTCGGGATTTTCCAGTAGTTTCAGCAATAGCATCCAAACTTGTAACGCTCATATCTCAGGCCTTGTAAGTCGAAATGAAGTGATTCAAAATCCTGTAGAATCCTCTCTTCAAGCCCTACAAATATTCTCTTGAGGTCGAGAGTCAAATCAGTGTATATCATATCAAGAACTGCATCGGAAGTTCGGCTGCTTGAAAGCTTCATTCCAAGCTTTATCTCCATCTTCCTTCCATTTCACTTCTCTTCCATGCAAAACCTCATCATTTAATCCTCTTGCATGCCAAAATATGTATCTACAATATAGGAAAATATACCAAAGCGTAACATAATCCCAAAATAACATAAAATCACAATTTAAGCACATAAATCGATACATTTTGCAATTAACCTATTAAAAACACCATTTACTCAATTAATCGATTATAAGCTCGAATTCTACGAAAAACATCCATATATGGGGAATATTGATATAAAATATATCCTTATAAAACATATAAAATCACCCTTAACATTAGAGTACCGGTTCTTTGGCACCTATCGCAAGCTTTGCAGAAAGCTTCCGTGTCCTTAAAGATCATGGGCCAGTAGAAACCGGACTGGAAGATCTTCGCAACCGTTTTCCAAGGACCAAAGTGACCACCTGTGGGTCCACTATGGCATTGCTCGATTATATCGCGTTGCTCATTCGTGAACACACCTCCTTAGCAAACCATCTTTCTGATTTTGAAGAGGTAAGGTTCATCCCAAACGAAAGACTTCATATCAGAGAAGAACTTCTTCTTCTCTTGATAAGACATTTCAGGATCGAGATAACGGGCATGAAGGTAGTTTACAATGGAGGAGTACCAAGGGACGTCTGGAGCACAGCCATCTATCAACATGATGTTTTCTAGAGGAAAGTACAGATCTATGTCATCAGGATCACCCTTTTCCTCACTTAACATCCTAGAAACATGATCCGCCACTACGTTTTCACTGCCCTTTTTATCTTTAATTTGAACGTCAAACTCTTGGAGGGTCAGTATCCAACGCAGTAAGCGCGGTTTAGCCTCTTTCTTTGTCATTAGATACCGCAAGGCAGCGTGATCAGTCCACACAATCACATGAGCTCCTAACAAGTAACTACGGAACTTGTCCATAGCAAAACTACGCCAAAAGCTCCTTTTCGTGAGTGGTATAGTTAACTTGAGAAGGATTCGATGTGTGGCGGCATAGTAGAGATAGGTGGAACTTTCCATCAAGCTTTTGTCCTAAAATCGCACCAACTGCGTAGTTGGATGCATCACACATAAGCTCAAAGGGTAGGTTCCAGTCAGGCGATATAAGTATTGGAGCAGAGATCAGACGATTTTTGAGCTCCTCAAACGCATACCTGCAGCTATCATCAAAGGCAAACTCAACGTCTTCCTTAAGTAAGGTAGACAGGGGCTTGGCGATCTTTGAAAAGTCCTGAATGAATCTCCTATAAAAGCCGACATGTCCGAGAAAACCTCTGACTTCGCGAACATTCTTAGGATAACTCATCTTCTCGAGCTTACTTAGTGGCTCCACTGCCAAAGCTTCTTCTCTTAATAACTCATCTTCAAGGTCAGCTGTCAATTGATCTAGATTAACCACACCATGACTATTCAGATTATCGATCAATCGCTCATATTCCGCCTCCACAGCCTGAACTTGCTCTTCTATACAGTCATTGAAGTCATTAAATGTTTCCTCAATGGAAAAGCCGGTTGGAGAACCAGAGGGTACGTGAATAGATTTAGAGACACTATAGCTCACCTATTGGTCACCAACTCGAATAGTTACTTGCCCACCATCACAATCGATGAGGGCCCTAGTATGAGATAGGAAAGGTCTTCCAAGAATCGGGGAACATTTTCACCTTTCTCCATATCTAAGACGTACTACCAACCGGGAAGGTAAACCTATCAATTTGAACTAATATGTCTTTCGGGATCCTGAAGCTTTCTTGGAAGATCTGTCGTGAACCAAGGTTCATGGTGGTGGGCTCTAGAAGATCTTGTAAACCAAGCCGATTGCAAATGCAGACAACGGCATCATGCTTTGATGGATGCACCTGTGTCACATAAAGAATTTGGGAAGACTAGGCCTCCCATCCGCAATGTGAGCACAAATTTGCTGAGCCACCCTCTTGGTTGGTAAGTCTTGATGATTTATCAAGGAACAATCCTCACCAATTTGCCTTTCCATGCCTAAATTTCTTTTTCAAGACACAACATCCTTGATGAATTTTGTATACTTAGGCATCTCGACCAAGACCTCGGATAATGGCAGATTTACTGAGTATTTTTCAAAAGGTTAAGCACCTTTTCATATTTCTTATCTTCACTCGTAGGATGTTGCACTTCCTCGGTGGAAATGGAAGCTTTTAAGGTCACTCTCGGAAAATACTTTCTTTGAGGATGCACTTACGGCCTTGTCTTCCAGATCTTTCCACCTCACAACTTTTTCAGACGTCTTATTGGTCGTGGATCACCCACGACTCTCAACCGAATCTTCTTTTCTCAGGGGTTCAGCCACCTGAGGTGTTTAAACTCTTTTATCTCTCGGGGGATCAACCACCCGAGTATGCTCTTGCAGGACAGGGGATAGTGGTTGCTCAACTTCCCCTCCTGCCTTATCAGTGGCAGGAGGGGCTAGTGGTTTCCACAGAAGCCGTGGGGACCACTCACCGAGTGCCACTTCTTAAATTCATCGTGACCGGCCTCCTCTTTACCGTATTGCATTGTTGGCACGAGGTCGGTGCATTGATTGTTGCTTATATCGGCTGAGCAACTTTGACCGCCTTTTGGATTCTTTTCCGTAAAGCTGGGCAGCTGCCCTGACGGTCTGGAAGCTAACTGCTCAGCCAGTTGTCCTATTTGCCTCTCAAGGCTCTTGTTCGTATTCATTAGAAGTTGAATACTTTTGCTTTGCTCCTCCAACTTAGCTTCGAGATTGTTGGACTGGGAGGGGCCTTGAGAGTTTTGGGTATTTTGAGAGTATGGCTGGCTGGGCCGATTCTGAATTTGAGAGTTGGAATTGGCGGGCCAATTCTGATTGAACCTCTGAGTATTGTTTGAAAAATTTGAGTTCTGGTTCTGATTGAATCCAGGGTTTCTGTTGAAGTTTGGATTCTGATTAAAGCTCGGATTGAAATTTGGATTTGAATTAAAGCTCGGATTCTGGCCGAAGCCCTGGTTTTGAGAATTATTCGGCGCCGGTTGGTTATTGAACCTCGAATTGGGTGGCGAGAAAATTCATTCATACGCATTCTGTCAATCATGGGACGAAGCGGCAAGCGTGTGCGGATCATCACATACTTGGCATGTGATTTGATTATCTTGTCCATTGTTATGAAACGGCATTGACTTGATGAACAGAGGGGGCTGAAATTGACATTGGCCAAACATGTGACCGGTTGACAAAGAATTTTTGCAATACGAAACTGAGGGGTTCTGCAGAAGCGAAGGAGTCTCGATTAATCGGGTTTGGAACTTGAGGACTTGCCATCTGCTTTGCGGCATGGCAATCGACTTTGACGTTTACTTCTTCCACCTTGGGAGGAGGAGGCGCTTGGATGGCCTGATAGGATGGGGCATAGTTGTATTTGGCAATATCTTCAAACAAAGGCCCATCCTTCATCAGTGTCTTTTGAGGAAAGCCCCACCGTGAAGAGCCGTTGACCATGCCTTTAGTAAGCTCTCGGTCACCCCACTTGAAGAAAGTGTTTACTTGCCTTTCCTTAGGCAAGCCATGGTGGGGACATTTTCTTAAAAGAGATTTGAACCTCTTCCAACATTCGAAGAATGATTCATTCTCCTTCTGGTAGAAGGTAAAGATCTCATTCAGACACTGGGCTGTCTTTGAAGGAGGAAAATATTGACTTAGAAATTCTTTTTCAAGTCCGGCCCAGGTAGTGATGGATTCTGAAGGGAGAGAGTGATAACACTCCCTAGCCTCTCCTTTCAGAGAGAAAGGAAAAAGTTTAAGCTTGATCGCATCCTCACTCACTCCTTGGATGCGGGTGGTACCGCATATCTCTAAGAACGCATGTAAGTGGGTATGCGGATTTTCAGATTGGTAGCCATGAAAAATTGATGCATGCTGCATCATCTGGATGAGTCCGGGCTTGAGTTCGAATGTGTGAGCTGTAATGGCGGGCAAGACTATAGCCGGGTTGACAGTGACTGCACCAGGCATGGCGTAGTCTGCCAGCGTACGTCTATCTTCTGCAGCCATTATTACTATTTTTTCGATCTCTCCTACAAGATATTGCTCAAATTCTTGATCTAGGGCGTTTCCCTCGTCGAAACGAAGTCTCCGCCTGTTGGGTCGGACTATGGTCCGCTCGGGGTCGGGGGAATAGATTAGTGGTCCCTTATGACTACGAGTTTGCATAAACCGAGGCCCAAATCAAGATATTGAACTAAAAACTAAAGAAAAGAAGAAGAAACTATCTAAGATATTAAAAGCCTAAAACTAGTATCAAGATCTATGAAAAAGAAAGAAAAGAAAAGGAAAGATACAGACGGACGGGCGTCCTAAGATGTGAACGAACGTCTGCCCGAGATACAGACGGACGGGCGTTCAGAACACCGAACGCTCGTCTGGTCTGCTGAATATCCTTGGACGGGCGTCTAGAGGTATGAACGCTCGTCTGCAGGTCGGAGATTGATACAGGATTGAAAAGTTTTGGTGGGCGGGCGTCCGATGAAACTAAACGCTTCGTCGGATGCTTGAAAAATTCGAGGAGGAATCGAAAATTTGCGAGGAAAGAACAGGGGATAACGAAGAAAACAGAGTACGAAAACTGCAAAAACAGAGATATAAAATTGATGACTAAAATCTATACTAATTACTCACAGAACACGCATAAATAAAACAGACTAAACAGTTAATATTAACAATTAAGATCTTACGAAAAACAGAAAAAAAATAAAACGAAAATCTAACCTAGCTACTAAACAAAAACTAGGCAACCGTTTGTTCCCCGGCAACGGCGCCAAAAACTTGTCATGGATTTTATCTATGAAAACAACAAGTAATATAATTTATAATCCGGTTAACCTCAAGTATAAGGATCGTAGTATGGAGGCTAATGCCGGGTCGATCTTACGGGGAACTAATGGTTGTAAATCCTAAATTTTTGCCTATCTAAACGATGTCACGAAAACTTAACTAAACAGGGAACTAAACTAGACAAATATGCTGGAAATAAACTAGACAGAGGACGGAATCCAAAGCTAGGAAGAATTGGTTGCGAACAAACTAAACTAATGTGAAAAAAAAACAGTAATCTAAACTAAACAAATTCAAGTTCTAAAGATTAGATCAAATTTAAAAAGGACAAACGAGCGAGTTGATCCACCTATCCAACAATTATTAACTTCCTATCTTGATTATATTTTCGTTTCTAACAAGTTGTGATTCATCTTATCAAAGGTATGAATTCCTACTTTAGTAGATAATTAAGCCTATTAATTCCTATCTTTCGATTTACGGAGATTAACGCGTCATAAAATAAGCAAAGATGTAAACTTTAACGTTTTAACCTAGATATTCAACCTATCAACTTTCGTTTGACATAGATCAAAGATCCATTCCTAAATCATGGTGATCTAATGTTTATAAAGACTTTCATCAAATATAAAACATCATACATGCACATCTTTCGATATAAATGCAATTAACATCATAAAACATGATAAAGGAAACAACTTTGAATAGAAACTTACAATATAATCGAAGAAAACAAAGTCAACAAGTGTTGGATGGCTTCACAATGCTCGTTTGTAGAAGCTTAGCCCCTGAACATCCTCAGAGAACTCAAAAGTGCAGGAATTAAGAACATAGAACTACCTACTTTTATCTAGAATTTAAGTGTATGAAAACTGGAATAAAAGCAGTAAAGATGCAGCCTAAAGCCGCCCCTGATATTAGGGTTTCGAATAATGTCAATCGGTCTCCTTAATGTGTGAAAATAGATGGGTATTTATAGCCTCCAAAGTCGGTTTCTCTAAGTCGGTCGGATGGACGAACGTTCACTATAGTGGGCGCCTTTCGTTGATTGTCAACTCTCCTCGACGCCGCTCGTTGATTCCGTTCATGCTCTCTCAGATCAAAATCGTTCTTTCGGACGCCCGTCTGGTTTAGCAAAACGCCCGTCCACTCTGGACGGGACCTGTATGCTCGTCCAATATGGCTCGGATGTGATTTTTGCATCTCTATCTCTTTTCTTTAACCCACCTCATCATTATCTCTTTCTTTAATCACCATATCTCGAATTGCATCTCTTTTTATCATTAGTTGAACCTCATAACAATACCTATGAGACATGGAAAATATCGCGAACTGTAATAATATCCAAATAATTATAATTCAACCATAAAAATCACATAATTACATCGATATTGCGATTAAGCCCTTAAAAATATCGTTTACTAAATATTTCCATATAAGACCTTATTATTATGCAAATTATACAAATAAAAGGGGAAAACATCACAAAATATAACCTTATAAAACATATAATTTCACCCTTAACATATACCATCATGTTTCTAACCACTATCAGAGTCTTAGTTCCCTAAGCACCCGGAAGTGACTCTCAAGAAAGGATTATTCCGGTCCCTGACCGACCCTTCCCGACCCCTCCTGAGCCTTACCTACCCTTACATATGCTTTCCCGACTTTGCCAACCAGAAACCACCGATGATTTGGATCGGGTGACCTCGAGATGCCGAATCGTCAATGCGGACGGCATATATGTTCAATTTATGATGGATTTAGAGTATGGGAAGCCGTTTCGTCGTCAACGGACGGCTCGATTTGAAAACCCTCAATTTCGGGACCCCTTAACCCTAGAGTGGATTGGGAACGGGTGACCTCGGGATGCCGGATCTTCAAATGGACGGCTTGTATGTTCCATTTATACCGGATGGAGAGTATGGTTTGGTATACATTTAAATAGGTACTAATAACAATCCTTAGTGCACATTTAATGGGTCAACATAGATATTTCTGAGGAAACCTTCTATAAACAGTAAGCTATACCATCATGTTTCTAACCACTATTAGAGACTTAGTTCCCTAAGCACCCGGATGTCACTCTCAAGAATGGATTATTCTGGTCCCTGACCTACCCTTCCCGACCCCTCCCGAGCCTTACCTACCCTTATATGTTTTCCCGACTTTGCAAACCTGAAACCACCGATGATTTGGATCGGGTGACCTCGAGATGCCGGATCGTCGTATGGACGACATATGTGTTCAATTTAAGATGGATTTAGAGTATGGGAAGCCGTTTCGTCGTCAACGGACGGCTCGATTTGAAAACCCTCAATTTCGGGACCCCTTAACCCTAGAGTGGATTGGGAACGGGTGACCTCGGGATGCCGGATCTTCAAACGGACGGCTTGTATGTTCAATTTATAACGGATGGAGAATATGGTTTGGTATACATTTAAATAGGTACTAATAACAATCCTTAGTGCACATTTAATGGGTCAACATAGATATTTCTGAGGAAACCTTCAATAAACAGTAAGCTATACCATCATGTTTCTAACCACTATTAGAGTCTTAGTTCCCTAAGCACCCGGAAGTCACTCTCAAGAATGGATTATTCCGGTCCCTGACCTACCCTTCCCGACCCCTCCCGAGCCTTACCTACCCTTATACGTTTTCCCGAATTTACCAACCTGAAACAACCGATTATTTGGATTGGGTGACCTCGAGATGCCGGATCGTCGTATGGACGACATATGTGTTCAATTTATGATGGATTTAGATTATGGGAAGCCGTTTCGTCGTCAACGGACGGCTCGATTTGAAAACCCTCAATTTCGGGACCCCTTAACCCTAAAGTGGATTGGGAACGGGTGACCTCGGGATGCCGGATCTTCAAACGGACGGCTTGTATGTTCAATTTATAACAGATGGAGAGTATGGTTTGGTATACATTTAAATAGGTACTAATAACAATCCTTAGTGCACATTTAATGGGTCAACATAGATATTTCTGAGGAAACCTTCTATAAACAGTAAGCTATACCATCATGTTTCTAACCACTATCAGAGTCTTAGTTCCCTAAGCACCCGGAAGTCACTATCAAGAAGGGATTATTCCGGACCCTGACCTACCCTTCCCGAGCCCTAACTACCCCTACATACGCTTTCCCAACTTTGCCAACCTGAAACAACTGATGATTTGGATCGGGAGACCTCGAGATGTCGGATCGTCGTACGGACGGCATATATGTTCAATTAATGATCGATTCAGAGTATAGGAAGCCGTTTCATCATCAACGGACATCTCGATTTGAAAACCCTCAATTCCGGGACCCTATACCCTAAAGTGGATTGGGAACGGGTGACCTCGGGATGCCAGATCTTCAAACGGACGGCGTGTATGTTCAATTTATGACGGATGGAGTGTATGGTTTGGTGTACATTTAAATAGGTACTAATAACAATCCTTAGTGCACATTTAATTGGTCAACATAGATATTTCTGTGGAAACATTCTATAAACAGTAAGCTATACCATCATGTTTCTAACCACTATCAGAGTCTTAGTTCCCTAAGCACCCGGAAGTCACTCTCAAGAAGGGATTATTACGGTCCATGACCTACCCTTCCCGACCCCTCCCGAGCCTTACCTACCCTTATACGCTTTCCCGACTTTGCCAACCTGTAACAACCGAACATTTGGACCGGGTGACCTCGAGATGCCGGATCGTCGTACGGACGGCATATATGTTCAATTTATGATGGATTTAGAGTATGGGAAGCCGTTTCGTCGTCAACGGACGGCTCGATTTGAAAACCCTCAATTTCGGGACCCCTTAACCCTAGAGTGGATTGGGAACGGGTGAACTCGGGATGCCGGATCTTCAAACGGACTGCTTGTATGTTCAATTTATAACGGATGGAGAGTATGGTTTGGTATACATTTAAATAGGTACTAATAACAATCCTTAGTGCACATTTAATGGATCAACATAGATATTTCGAGAAACCTTCTAAAAGCGATGGCTATACCATCATGTTTCTAACCACTATCAGAGTCTTAGTTCCCTAAGCACCCGGAAGTCACTCTCAATAAGGGATTATTCCGGTCCCTGACCTTCCCTTCCCGACCCCTCCCGAGCCTTACCTACCCTTATACGCTTTCCCCACTTTGCCAACCTGAAACAACCGATTATTTGGATTGGGTGACCTCGAGATGCCGGATCGTCGTATGGACGACATATGTGTTCAATTTATGATGGATTTAGAGTATGGGAAGCCGTTTTGTCGTCAACGGACGGCTCGATTTGAAAACCCTCAATCCGGGACCCCTTAACCCTAGAGTGGATTGGGAACGGGTGACCTCAGGATGCCTGATCTTCAAATGGACGGCGTGTATGTTCAATTTATGACGGATGGAGAGTATAGTTTGGTATACATTTAAATAGGTATTAATAACAATCCTTAGTGCACATTTAATGGGTCAACATAGATATTTCCGAGGAAACCTTCTATAAACAGTAAGCTACACCATCATGTTTCTAACCACTATCAGAGTCTTAGTTCCCTAAGTACCCAGAAGTCACTCTCAAGAAGGGATTATTCCGGTCCCTGAACAACCCTTCCCGACCCCTCCCGAGCCTTACCTACCGTTACATACGCTTTCCCGACTATGCCAACCTGAAACAACTAATGATTTGGATCGGGTGACCTCGAGATGCCGGATCGTCGTACGGACGGCATATATGTTCAATTTATGACGGATTTAGATTATGGGAAGCCGTTTCGTCATCAACGGACGGCTCGATTTGAAAACCCTCAATTCCGGGACCCCTTAACCCTATAGTGGATTGGGAACGTGTGAACTCGGGATG
This sequence comes from Gentiana macrophylla, assembly GCA_026214975.1. Classification (NCBI taxonomy): domain Eukaryota; kingdom Viridiplantae; phylum Streptophyta; class Magnoliopsida; order Gentianales; family Gentianaceae; genus Gentiana; species Gentiana macrophylla. The sequence goes on from CM047805.1 coordinate 74,884,391, forward strand.
CCATATCTTCAAACGGACGGCGTGTATGTTCAATTTATGACGGATGGAGAGTATGGTTTGGTATACATTTAAATAGCGATTAATAACAATCCTTAGTACACATTTAATGGGTCAACATAGATATTTCCGAGGAATCCTTCTATAAACAGTAAGCTATACCATCATGTTTCTAACCACTATCAGAGTCCTAGTTCCCTAAGCACCCAGAAGTCACTATCAAGAAGGGATTATTCCGGACCCTGACCTACCCATCCCGAGCCCTAACTACCCCTACATACGCTTTCCCGACTTTGCCAACCTGAAACAACTGATGATTTGGATCGGGTGACCTCGAGATGCCGGATCGTCGTACGGACGGCATATATGTTCAATTCATGATGGATTCAGTGTATGGGAAGCCGTTTCGTCATCAACGGACATCTCGATTTGAAAACCCTCAATTCCGGGACCCTATACCTTAGAGTGGATTGGGAACGGGTGACCTCGGGATGCCAGATCTTCAAACGGACAGCGTGTATGTTCAATTTAAGACGGATGGAGAGTATGGTTTGGTGTACATTTAAATAGGTACTAATAAAAATCCTTAGTGCACATTTAATGGGTCAACATAGATATTTCCGAGGAAACCTTCTATAAACAGTAAGCTATACCATCATGTTTCTAACCACTATCAGAGTCTTAGTTCCCTAAGCACCCGGAAGTCACTCTCAAGAAGGGATTATTCCGGTCCCTGACCTACCCTTCCCGACCCCACCCGAGCCTTACCTACCCTTATACGCTTTCCCGACTTTGCCAACATGAAACAACCGATTTTTTGGATTGGGTGACCTCGAGATGCCGGATCGTCGTATGGACGACATATGTGTTCAATTTATGATGGATTTAGAGTATGGGAAGCCGTTTCGTCGTCAACAGACGGCTCGATTTGAAAACCCTCAATCCGGGACCCCTGAACCCTAGAGTTGATTGGGAACGGGTGACCTCGGGATGCCTGATCTTCAAATGGACGGCGTGTATGTTCAATTTATGACGGATGGAGAGTATAGTTTGGTATACATTTAAATAGGTACTAATAACAATCCTTAGTGCACATTTAATGGGTCCACATAGATATTTCCGAGGAAACCTTCTATATAAAGTAAGCTATACCATCATGTTTCTAACCACTATCAGAGTCTTAGTTCCCTAAGCACCTGGAAGTCACTCTCAAAAAGGAATTATTCCGGACCCTGACCTACCCTTCCCGAGCCCTCCCGAGCAATAACTACCCCTACATACGCTTTCCCGACTTTGCCAACCAGAAACAACTGATGATTTGGATCGGGTGACCTGGAGATTCCGGATCGTCGCACGGACGGAATATATGTTCAATTCATGATGGATTGAGAGTATATGAAGCCGTTTCGTCGTCAACGGACAGCTCGATTTGAAAACCCTCAATTGCGGGACCCTTTACCCTAGAGTGGATTGGGAACGGGTGACCTCGGGATGCCAGATCTTCAAACAGACGGCGTGTATGTTCAATTTATGACGGATGGAGAGTATGGTTTGGTATACATTTAAATAGGTACTAATAACAATCCTTAGTGCACATTTAATGGGTCAACATAGATATTTCGAGAAACCTTCTATAAACAATGAAGCTACACCATCATGTTTCTAACCACTATCATCGAGTCTTAGTTCCTAAGCACCCAGATGTCACTCTCAAGAATGGATTATTCCGGTCCCTGAACAACCCTTCCCGACCCCTCCCGAGGCTTAGCTACCCTTACATACGCTTTCCCGATTATGACAACCTGAAACAACTAATGATTTGGATCGGGTGACCTCGATATGCCGGATCGTCGTACGGACGGCATATATGTTCAATTTATGATGGATTTAGAGTATGGGAAGCCGTTTCGTCATCAACGGACGGCTCGATTTGAAAACCCTCAATTCCGGGACCCCTTAACCCTAAAGTGGATTGGGAACGTGTGAACTCGGCATGCCGGATCTTCAAACGGAAGGCGTGTATGTTCAATTTATGACGGATGGAGAGTATGGTTTGGTATACATTTAAATAGCGACTAATAACAATCCTTAGTGCACATTTAATGGGTCAACATAGATATTTCCGAGGAAACCTTCTATAAACAGTAAGCTATACCATCAAGTTTCTAACCACTATCAGAGTCTTAGTTCCCTAAGCACCCGGAAGTCACTATCAAGAAGGGATTATTCCGGACCATGACCTACCCTTCCCGAGCCCTAACTACCCCTACATACGCTATCCCGACTTTGCCAACCTGAAACAACTGATGATTTGGATCGGGTGACCTCGAGATGCCGGATCATCATACGGACGGCATATATGTTCAATTCATGATGGATTTAGAGTATGGGAAGCCATTTCGTCATCAACGGACATCCCGATTTGAAAACCCTCAATTCCGGGACCCTATAGCCTAGTGTGGATTGGGAACGAGTGACCTCGGGATGCCAGATCTTCAAACGGACGGCGTGTATATTCAATTTATGACAGATGGAGAGTATGGATTGGTGTACATTTAAATAGCTACTAATAAAAATCCTTAGTGCACATTTAATGGGTCAACATAGATATTTCCGAGGAAACCTTCAATAAACAGTAAGCTATACCATCATGTTTCTAACCACTATCAGAGTCTTAGTTCCCTAAGAACCCTGAAGTCACTCACAAGAATGGAATTATTCTGGACCCTGACCTACCCTTCCCGAGCCCTCCCGAGCCCTAACTACCCCTACGTACGCTTTCCCGACTTTGCCAACCTGAAACAACCGATGATTTGGATCTGGTGACCTCGAGATGCCGGATCGTCGTACGGACGGCAAATATGTTCAATTTCTGATGGATTCAGAGTTTGGGAAGCCGTTTCGACGTCAACGGGCAGCTCGATTTGAAAACCCTCAATTCCGGGACCCCCTAACCCTAGAGTGGATTGAGAAAGGGTGACCTCGGGATGCCGGATCTTCAAACAGACGGCGTGTATGTTCAATTTATGACGGATGGAGAGTATGGTTTGGTATACATTTAAATAGATACTAATAACAATCCTTAGTGCACATTTAATGGGTCAACATAGATATTTCCGAGGAAACCTTCTATAAACAGTAAGCTACACGATCATGTTTCTAACCACTATCAGAGTCTTAGTTCCCTAAGCACCCAGATGTCACTCTCAAGAAGGGATTATTCCGGTCCCTGAACAACCCTTCCCGACCCCTCCCGAGGCTTAGCTACCCTTACATACGCTTTCCCGATTATGACAAGCTGAAACAACTAATGATTTGGATCGGGTGACCTCGAGATGCCGGATCGTCGTACGGACGGCATATATGTTCAATTTATGATGGATTTAGAGTATGGGAAGCCGTTTCGTCATCAACGGACGGCTCGATTTGAAAACCCTCAATTCCGGGACCCCTTAACCCTAGAGTGGATTGGGAACGTGTGAACTCGGCATGCCGGATCTTCAAACGGAAGGCGTGTATGTTCAATTTATGACGGTTGGAGAGTATGGTTTGGTATACATTTAAATAGCGACTAATAACAATCCTTAGTGCATATTTAATGGGTCAACATAGATATTTCCGAGGAAACCTTCTATAAACAGTAAGCTATACATTCAAGTTTCTAACCACTATCAGAGTCTTAGTTCCCTAAGCACCCGGAAGTCACTATCAAGAAGGGATTATTCCGGACCATGACCTACCCTTCCCGAGCCCTAACTACCCCTACATACGCTATCCCGACTTTGCCAACCTGAAACAACTGATGATTTGGATCGGGTGACCTCGAGATGCCGGATCAACATACGAACGGTATATATGTTCAATTCATGATGGATTCAGAGTATGGGAAGCCGTTTCGTCATCAACGGACATCCCGATTTGAAAACCCTCAATTCCGGGACCCTATACCCTAGAGTGGATTGGGAACGGGTGACCTCGGGATGCCAGATCTTCAAACGGACGGCGTGTATATTCAATTTATGACAGATGGAGAGTATGGATTGGTGTACATTTAAATAGGTACTAATAAAAATCCTTAGTGCACATTTAATGGGTCAACATAGATATTTCCGAGGAAACCTTCAATAAACAGTAAGCTATACCAGCATGTTTCTAACCACTATCAGAGTCTTAGTTCCCTAAGCACCCTGAAGTCACTCTCAAGAATGGAATTATTCTGGACCCTGACCTACCCTTCCCGAGCCCTCCCGAGCCCTAACTACCCCTACGTACACTTTCCCGACTTTGCCAACATGAAACAACCGATGATTTGGATCTGGTGACCTCGAGATGCCGGATCGTCGTACGGACGGCAAATATGTTCAATTTCTGATGGATTCAGAGTTTGGGAAGCCGTTTCGTCGTCAACGGGCAGCTCGATTTGAAAACCCTCAATTCCGGGACCCCCTAACCCAAGAGTGGATTGAGAACGGGTGACCTCGGGATGCCGGATCTTCAAACGGACGGCGTGTATGTTCATTTATGACGGATGGAGAGTATGGTTTGGTGTACATTTAAACAGGTACTAATAACAATCCTTAGTGCACATTTAATGGGTCCAACATAGATATTTCCGAGGAAACCTTCTATAAACAGTAAGCTATACCATCATGTTTCTAACCACTATCAGAGTCTTAGTTCCCTAAGCACCCTGAAGTCACTCTCAAGAATGGAATTATTATGGTCCCTGACCTACCCTTCCCGAGCCCTCCCGAGCCCTAGCTACCCCAACATACGCTTTCCCGAATTTGCCAACCTGAAACAACCGATGATTTGGATCGGGTGACCTCGAGATTCCGGATCGTCGTACGGACGGCATATATGTTCAATTTATGATGGATTTAGAGTATGGGAAGCCATTTCGTCATCAACGGACGGCTCGATTTGAAAACCCTCAATTTCGGGACCTCTTAACCCTAGAGTGGATTGGGAACGGGTGACCTCGGGTTGCTGGATCTTCAAACGGAAGGCTTGTATGTTCAATTTATAACGGATGGAGAGTATGGTTTGGTATACATTTAAATAGGTACTAATAACAATCCTTAGTGCACATTTAATGGGTCAACATAGATATTTCCGAGGAAACCTTCTATAAACAGTAAGCTATACCATCATGTTTCTAACCACTATCAGAGTCTTAGTTACCTAAGCACCCGGAAGTCACTATCAAGAAGGGATTATTCCGGACCCTGACCTACCCATCCCGAGCCCTAACTACCCCTACATACGCTTTCCCGACTTTGCCAACCTGAAACAACTGATGATTTGGATCGGGTGACCTCGAGATGCCGGATCGTCGTACGGACGGCATATATGTTCAATTCATGATGGATTCAGAGTATGGGAAGCCGTTTCGTCATCAACGGACATCTCGATTTGAAAACCCTCAATTCCGGGACCCTATACCCTAGAGTGGATTGGGAACGGGTGACCTCGGGATGCCAGATCATCAAACGGACAGCGTGTAATTTCAATTTAAGATGGATGGAGAGTATGGTTAGGTGTACATTTAAATAGGTACTAATAACAATGCTTAGTGCACATTTAATGGGTCAACATAGATATTTCCGAGGAAACCTTCTATAAATAGTAAGCTATACCATCATGTTTCTAACCACTATCAGAGTCTTATTTCCCTAAGCACCCGGAAGTCACTCTCATGAAGGGATTATTCCGGTCCCTGACCTACCCTTCCCGACCCCTCCCGAGCCTTATACGCTTTCCCGACTTTGCCAACATGAAACAACCGATTTTTGGGATTGGGTGACCTCGAGATGCCGGATCGTCGTATGGACGACATATGTGTTCAATTTATGATGGATTTAGAGTATGGGAAGCCGTTTCGTTGTCAACGGACGGCTCGATTTGAAAACCCTCAATCCGGGACCCCTTAACCCTAGAGTTGATTGGGAACGGGTGACCTCGGGATGCGATCTTCAAATGGACGGCGTGAATGTTCAATTTATGACGGATGGAGAGTATAGTTTGGTATACATTTAAATAGGTACTAATAACAATCATTAGTGCACATTTAATGGGTCAACATAGATATTTCCGAGGAAACCTTCTATATAAAGTAAGCTATACCATCATGTTTCTAACCACTATCAGAGTCTTAGTTCCCTAAGCACCTGGAAGTCACTCTCAAAAAGGAATTATTCCGGACCCTGACCTACCCTTCCCGAGCCCTCCCGAGCAATAACTACCCCTACATACGCTTTCCGACTTTGCCAACCAGAAACAACTGATGATTTGGATCGGGTGACCTGGAGATGCCGGATCGTCGTACGGACGGAATATATGTTCAATTCATCATGGATTGAGAGTATGGGAAGCCGTTTCGTCGTCAACGGACAGCTCGATTTGAAAACCCTCAATTGCGGGACCCTTTACCCTAGAGTGGATTGGGAACGGGTGACCTCGGGATGCCAGATCTTCAAACAGACGGTGTGTATGTTCAATTTATGACGGATGGAGAGTATGGTTTGGTATACATTTAAATAGGTACTAATAACAATCCTTAGTGCACATTTAAAGGGTCAACATAGATATTTCCGAGGAAACCTTCTATAAACAGTAAGCTACAACATCATGTTTCTAACCACTATCAGATTCTTAGTTCCCTAAGCACCCAGATGTCACTCTCAAGAAGGGATTATTCCGGTCCCTGAACAACCCTTCCCGACCCCCCCGAGGCTTAGCTACCCTTACATACGCTTTCCCGATTATGACAAGCTGAAACAACTAATGATTTGGATCGGGTGACCTCGAGATGCCGGATCGTCGTACGGACGGCATATATGTTCAATTTATGATGGATTTAGAGTATGGGAAGCCGTTTCGTCATCAACGGACGGCTCGATTTGAAAACCCTCAATTCCGGGACCCCTTAACCCTAGAGTGGATTGGGAACGTGTGAACTCGGCATGCCGGATCTTCAAACGGAAGGCGTGTATGTTCAATTTATGACGGATGGAGAGTATGGTTTGGTATACATTTAAATAACGACTAATAACAATCCTTAGTGCACATTTAATGGGTCAACATAGATATTTCCGAGGAAACCTTCTATAAACAGTAAGCTATACCATCAAGTTTCTAACCACTATCAGAGTCTTAGTTCCCTAAGCACCCGGAAGTCACTATCAAGAAGGGATTATTCCGGACCATGACCTACCCTTCCCGAGCCCTAACTACCCCTACATACGCTATCCCGACTTTGCCAACCTGAAACAACTGATGATTTGGATCGGGTGACCTCGAGATGCCGGATCATCATACGGACGGCATATATGTTCAATTCATGATGGATTCAGAGTATGGGAAGCCGTTTCGTCATCAACGGACATCCCGATTTGAAAACCCTCAATTCCGGGACCCTATACCTTAGAGTGGATTGGGAACGGGTGACCTCGGGATGCCAGATCTTCAAACGGACGGCGTGTATATTCAATTTATGACAGATGGAGAGTATGGATTGGTGTACATTTAAATAGGTACTAATAAAAATCCTTAGTGCACATTTAATGGGTCAACATAGATATTTCCGAGGAAACCTTCAATAAACAGTAAGCTATACCATCATGTTTCTAACCACTATCAGAGTCTTAGTTCCCTAAGCACCCTGAAGTCACTCTCAAGAATGGAATTATTCTGGACCCTGACCTACCCTTCCCGAGCCCTCCCGAGCCCTAACTACCCCTACGTACGCTTTCCCGACTTTGCCAACCTGAAACAACCTATGATTTGGATCTGGTGACCTCGAGATGCCGGATCGTCGTACGGACGGCAAATATGTTCAATTTCTGATGGATTCAGAGTTTGGGAAGCCGTTTCGTCGTCAACGGGCAGCTCGATTTGAAAACCCTCAATTTCCGGACCCCCTAACCCTAGAGTGGATTGAGAACGGGTGACTTCGGGATGCCGGATCTTCAAACAGACGGCGTGTAAGTTCAATTTATGACGGATGGAGAGTATGGTTTGGTATACATTTAAATAGATACTAATAACAATCCTTAGTGCACATTTAATGGGTCAACATAGATATTTCCGAGGAAACCTTCTATAAACAGTAAGCTACACCATCATGTTTCTAACCACTATCAGAGTCTTAGTTCCCTAAGCACCCAGATGTCACTCTCAAGAAGGGATTATTCCGGTCCCTGAACAACCCTTCCCGAGCCCTCCCGAGCCCTAGCTACCCCAACATACGCTTTCCCGAATTTGCCAACCTGAAACAACCGATGATTTGGATCGGGTGACCTCGAGATGCCGGATCGTCGTATGGACGGCATATATGTTCAATTTATGATGGATTTAGAGTATAGGAAGCCGTTTCGTCATCAACGGACGGCTCGATTTGAAAACCCTCAATTCCGGGACCTCTTAACCCTAGAGTGGATTGGGAAGGGTGACCTCGGGTTGCTGGATCTTCAAACGGATGGCTTGTATGTTCAATTTATAACGGATGGAGAGTATGGTTTGGTATACATTTAAATAGGTACTAATAACAATCCTTAGTGCACATTTAATGGGTCAACATAGATATTTCCGAGGAAACCTTCTATAAACAGTAAGCTATACCATCATGTTTCTAACCACTATCAGAGTCTTAGTTCCCTAAGAACCCGGAAGTCACTATCAAGAAGGGATTATTCCGGACCCTGACCTACCCATCTCGAGCCCTAACTACCCCTACATACGTTTTCCCGACATTGCCAACCTGAAACAACTGATGATTTGGATCGGGTGACCTCGAGATGCCGGATCGTCGTACGGACGGCATATATGTTCAATTCATGATGGATTCAGAGTATGGGAAGCCGTTTCGTCATCAACGGACATCTCGATTTGAAAACCCTCAATTCCGGGACCCTATACCCTAGAGTGGATTGGGAACGGGTGACCTCGGGATGCCAGATCTTCAAACGGACAGCGTGTATGTTCAATTTAAGATGGATGGAGAGTATGGTTTGGTGTACATTTAAATAGGTACTAATAACAATCCTTAGTGCACATTTAATGGGTCAACATAGATATTTCCGAGGAAACCTTCTACAAACAGTAAGCTATACCATCATGTTTCTAACCACTATCAGAGTCTTAGTTCCCTAAGCACCCGGAAGTCACTCTCAAGAAGGGATTATTCCGGTCCCTGACCTACCCTTCCCGACCCCTCCTGAGCCTTACCTACCCTTATACGCTTTCCCAACTTTGCCAACATGAAACAACCGATTTTTTGGATTGGGTGACCTCGAGATGCCGGATCGTCGTATGGACGACATATGTGTTCAATTTATGATGGATTTAGAGTATGGGAAGCCGTTTCGTCGTCAACGGACGGCTCGATTTGAAAACCCTCAATCCGGGACCCCTTAACCCTAGAGTTGATTGGGAACGGGTGACCTCGGGATGCCTGATCTTCAAATGGACGGCGTGTATGTTCAATTTATGACGGATGGAGAGTATAGTTTGGTATACATTTAAATAGGTACTAATAACAATCCTTAGTGCACATTTAATGGGTCAACATAGATATTTCCGAGGAAACCTTCTAAATAAAGTAAGCTATACCATCATGTTTCTAACCACTATTAGAGTCTTAGTTCCCTAAGCACCTGGAAGTCACTCTCAAAAAGGAATTATTCCGGACCCTGACCTACCCTTCCCGAGCCCTCCCGAGCAATAACTACCCCTACATACGCTTTCCCGACTTTGCCAACCAGAAACAACTGATGATTTGGATCGGGTGACCCGGAGATGCCGGATCGTCGTACGGACGGAATATATGTTCAATTCATGATGGATTCAGAGTATGGGAAGCCGTTTCGTCATCAACGGACAGCTCGATTTGAAAACCCTCAATTGCGGGACCCTTTACCCTAGAGTGGATTGGGAACGGGTGACCTCGGGATGCCAGATCTTCAAACAGACGGCGTGTATGTTCAATTTATGACGGATGGAGAGTATGGTTTGGTATACATTTAAATAGGTACAAATAACAATCCTTAGTGCACATTTAATGGGTCAACATAGATATTTCCGAGGAAACCTTCTATAAACAGTAAGCTACACCATCATGTTTCTAACCACTATCAGAGTCTTAGTTCCCTATGCAACCAGATGTCACTCTCAAGAAGGGATTATTCCGGTCCCTGAACAACCCTTCCCGACCCTTCCCGAGCCTTACCTACCCTTACATACGCTTTCCCAACTATGACAACCTGAAACAACTAATGATTTGGATCGGGTGACCTCGAGATGCCGGATCGTCGTACGGACGGCATATATGTTCAATTTATGATGGATTTAGAGTATGGGAAGCCGTTTCGTCATCAACGGACGGCTCGATTTGAAAACCCTCAATTCCGGGACCCCTTAACCCTAGAGTGGATTGGGAACGTGTGAACTCGGCATGCCGGATCTTCAAACGGAAGGCGTGTATGTTCAATTTATGACGGATGGAGAGTATGGTTTGGTATACATTTAAATAGCGACTAATAACAATCCTTAGTGCACATTTAATGGGTCAACATAGATATTTCCGCGGAAACCTTCTATAAACAGTAAGCTATACCATCAAGTTTCTAACCACTATCAGAGTCTTAGTTCCCTAAGCACCCGGAAGTCACTATCAAGAAGGGATTATTCCGGACCATGACCTACCCTTCCCGAGCTCTAACTAGCCCTACATACGCTATCCCGACTTTGCCAACCTGAAACAACTGATGATTTGGATCGGGTGACCTCGAGATGCCAGATCATCATACGGACGGCATATATGTTCAATTCATGATGGATTCAGAGTATGGGAAGCCGTTTCGTCATCAACGGACATCCCGATTTGAAAACCCTCAATTCCGGGACCCTATACCCTAGAGTGGATTGGGAACGGGTGACCTCGGGATGCCAGATCTTCAAACGGACGGCGTGTATATTCAATTTATGACAGATAGAGAGTATGGATTGGTGTACATTTAAATAGGTACTAATAAAAATCCTTAGTGCACATTTAATGGGTCAAAATAGATATTTCCGAGGAAACCTTCAATAAACAGTAAGCTATACCATCATGTTTCTAACCACTATCAGAGTCTTAGTTCCTTAAGCACCCTGAAGTCACTCTCAAGAATGGAATTATTCTGGACCTTGACCTACCCTTCCCGAGTCCTCCCGAGCCCTAACTACCCCTACGTATGCTTTCCCGACTTTGCCAACCTGAAACAACCGATGATTTGGATCTGGTGACCTCGAGATGCCGGATCGTCGTACGGACGGCAAATTTGTTCAATTTCTGATGGATTCAGAGTTTGGGAAGCCGTTTCGTCGTCAACGGGCAGCTCGATTTGAAAACCCTCAATTCCGGGACCCCCTAACCCTAGAGTGGATTGGGAACGGGTGACCTCGGGATGCCGGATCTTCAAACGGACGGCGTGTATGTTCATTTATGACGGATGGAGAGTATGGTTTGGTGTACATTTAAATAGGTACTAATAACAATCCTTAGTGCACATTTAATGGGTCAACATAGATATTTCCGAGGAAACCTTCTATAAACAGTAAGCTATACCATCATGTTTCTAACCACTATCAGAGTCTTAGTTCCCTAAGCACCCTGAAGTCACTCTCAAGAATGGAATTATTATGGACCCTGACCTACCCTTCCCGAGCCCTCCCGAGCCCTAGCTACCCCAACATACGCTTTCCCGAATTTGCAACCTGAAACAACCGATGATTTGGATCGGGTGACCTCGAGATGCCGGATCGTCGTACGGACGGCATATATGTTCAATTTATGATGGATTTAGAGTATGGGAAGCCATTTCGTCATCAACGGACGGCTCGATTTGAAAACCCTCAATTTCGGGACCTCTTAACCCTAGAGTGGATTGGGAACGGGTGACCTCGGGTTGCTGGATCTTCAAACGGATGGCTTGTATGTTCAATTTATAACGGATGGAGAGTATGGTTTGGTATACATTTAAATAGGTACTAATAACAATCCTTAGTGCACATTTAATGGGTCAACATAGATATTTCCGAGGAAACCTTCTATAAACAGTAAAATATACCATCATGTTTCTAACCACTATTAGAGGCTTAGTTCCCTAAGCACCCGGAAGTCACTCTCAAGAAGGGATTATTCCGGTCCTTGACCTACTCTTCCCGACCCCTCCCGAGCCTTACCTACCCTTATACGCTTTCCCGACTTTTCCAACCTGAAACAACCGATGATTTGGATCGGGTGAACTCAAGATGCCGGATCGTCGTACGGACGGCATATATGTTCAATTTATGATGGATTTAGAGTATGGGAAGCCGTTTCATCATCAACGGACGGCTCGATTTGAAAACCCTCAATTCTGGGACCCCTTAACCCTAGAGTGGCTTGGGAACGGGTGACCTCGGGATGCCGGATCTTCAAACGGACGGCGTGTATGTTCAATTTATGACGGATGGAGAGTATGGTTTGGTATACATTTAAATATATGCTAATAACAATCCTTAGTGCACATTTAATGGGTCAACATAGATATTTCCGAGGAAACCTTCTATAAATAGTAAGCTATACCATCATGTTTCTAACCACTATTAGAGTCTTAGTTCCCTAAGCACCTGGATGTCACTCTCAAGAAGGGATTATTCCGGTCCCTTCCGACCCTTCCCGACCCCTCCCGAGCCTTACCTACCCTTACATATGATTTCCCGACTTTGCCAACCTGAAACAACCGATGATTTGGATCGGGTGACCTCGAGATGCCGGATCGTCGTACGGACGGCATATATGTTCAATTTATGATGGCTTTAGAGTATGGGAAGCCGGTTCGTCATCAACGGACGGCTCGATTTGAAAACCCTCAATTTCGGGAACCCTTAACCCTATAATGGATTGGGAACGGGTGACCACGGGATGCCGGATCTTCAAACGGACGGCTTGTATGTTCAATTTATAACGGATGTGGAGTATAGTTTGGTATACATTTAAATAGGTACTAATAACAATCCTTAGTGCACATTTAAAAGGTCAACATAGATATTTCTGAGGAAACCTTCTATAAACAGTAAGCTATACCATCATGTTTCTAACCACTATTAGAGTCTTCGTTCCCTAAGCACCCGGAAGTCACTCTCAAGAAGGGATTATTCCGGTCCCTGACCTACCCATCCCGACCCCTCCTGAGCCTTACCTACCCTTATACGCTTTCCCGACATTGCCAACCAGAAACAACCGATTATTTGGATTGGGTGACCTCGAGATGCCGGATAATCGTACGGACGACATATGTGTTTAATTTATGATGGATTTAGAGTATGGGAAGCTGTTTCGTCGTCAACAGACGGCTCGATTTGAAAACCCTCAATCCGGGACCCCTTAACCCTAGAGTGGATTGGGAACGGGTGACCTCGGGATGCCGGATCTTCAAATAGATGGCGTGTATGTTCAATTTATGACGGATGGAGAGTATAGTTTGGTATACATTTAAATAGGTACTAATAACAATCCTTAGTGCACATTTAATGGGTCAACATAGATATTTACGAGGAAACCTTCTATATACAGTAAGCTATACCATCATGTTTCTAACCACTATCAGAGTCTTAGTTCCCTAAGCACCTGGAAGTCACTCTCAAAAATGAATTATTCCGGACCCTGACCTACCCTTCCCGAGCCCTCCCGAGCAATAACTACCCCTACATATGCTTTCCCGAATTTGCCAACCAGAAACAACTGATGATTTGGATCGGGTGACCTCGAGATGCCGGATCGTCCTACGGACAGCTCGATTTGAAAACCCTCAATTGCAGGACCCCTTAACCCTAGAGTGGATTGGGAACGTGTGACCTCGGATGCCGGATCTTCAAACGGACGGAGTGTTTGTTCAATTTATGACGGATGGAGAGTATGGTTTGGTATACATTTAAATAGCGACTAATAACAATCCTTAGTGCACATTTAATGGGTCAAAATAGATATTTCCGAGGAAACCTTCTATAAACAGTAAGCTATACCATCATGTTTCTAACCACTATCAGAGTCTTAGTTCCTTAAGCACCCGGAAGTCACTATTAAGAAGGGATTATTCCGGACACTGACCTACCCTTCCCGAGCCCTAACTACCCCTACATACGCTTTCCCGACTTTGCCAACCTGAAACAACTGATGATTAGGATCGGGTGACCTCGAGATGCCGGATCGTCGTACGGACGGCATATATGTTCAATTCATGATGGATTCAGAGTATGGGAAGCCGTTTCGTCGTCAGCAGACATCTCGATTTGAAAACCCTCAATTCCGGGACCCTATACCTTAGAGTGGATTGGGAACGGGTGACCTCGGGATGCCAGATCTTCAAACGGACGGCGTGTATGTTCAATTTATTATGGATGGAGATTATGGTTTGGTGTACATTTAAATAGGTACTAATAACAATCCTTACTGCACATTTAATAGGTCAACATAGATATATCCAAGGAAACCTTCTATAAACAGTAAGATATGCCATCATGTTTCTAACCACTATCAGAGTCTTAGTTCCCTAAGCACCCGGAAGTCACTCTCAAGAAGGGATTATTCCGGTCCCTGACCTACCCTTCCCGACCCCTCCCGAGCCTTACCTACCCTTATACGCTTTCCCGACTTTGCCAACCTGAAACAACCGATTATTTGGATTGGGTGACCTCGAGATGCCGGATCGTCGTACGGACGACATATGTGTTCAATTTATGATGGATTTAGAGTATGGGAAGCCGTTTCGTCGTCAACGGATGGCTCGATTTGAAAACCCTCAATCCGGGACCTCTTAACCCTAGAGTGGATTGGGAACGGGTGACCTCGGGATGCCGGATCTTCAAACGGACGGCGTGTATGTTCAATTTATGACGGATGGAGAGTATAGTTTGGTATACATTTAAATAGGTACTAATAACAATCCATAGTGCACATTTAATGGGTCAACATAGATATTTCCGAGGAAACCTTCTATATACTGTAAGCTATACCATCATGTTTCTAACCACTATCAGAGTCTTAGTTCCCTAAGCACCTGGAATTCACTCTCTAAAAGGAATTATTCCGGACCCTGACCTACCCTTCCCGAGCCCTCCCGAGCAATAACTACCCCTACATACGCTTTCCGACTTTGCCAACCAGAAACAACTGATGATTTGGATCGGGTGACCTCGAGATACCGGATCGTCGTACGGACGGCAAATATGTTCAATTCATGATAGATTCAGAGTATGGGAAGCCGTTTCGTCGTCAACGGACAGCTCGATTTGAAAACCCTCAATTGCGGGAACCCTTTACCCTAGAGTGGATTGGGAACGGGTGACCTCGGGATGCCGGATCTTCAAATGGACGGCGTGTATGTTCAATTTATGACGGATGGAGAGTATGGTTTGGTATACATTTAAATAGGTATTAATAACAATCCTTAGTGCACATTTAATGGGTCAACATTGATATTTCCAAGGAAACCTTCTATAAACAGTAAGCTATACCATCATGTTTCTAACCACTATCAGAGTCTTAGTTCCCTAAGCACCCGGAAGTCACTTTCAAGAAGGGATTATTCCGGTCCCCGACCTACCCTTCCCGACCCCTCCCGTGCCTTCCCTACCCTTACATACGCTTTCCCGACTTTGCCAACCTGAAACAAACGATGATTTGGATTGGGTGACCTTGAGATGGCGGATCGTCGTACGGACGGCATATATGTTCAATTTATGATGGACTTAGAGTATGAGAAGCCGTTTCGTCATCAACGGACGGCTCGATTTGAAAACCCTCAATTCCGGGACCCCTTAACCCTAGAGTGGATTGGGAACGGGTGACCTCGGGATGCCGGATCTTCAAATGGACGGCGTGTATGTTCAATTTATGACGGATGGAGAGAATGGTTTTGTTTACATTTAAATAGGTACTAATAACAATCCTTAGTGCTCATTTAATGGGTCAACATAGATATTTCCGAGGAAACCTTCTATAAATAGTAAGCTATACCATCATGTTTCTAACCACTATCAGAGTCTTAGTTCCCTAAGCACCCTGAAGTCACTCTCAAGAATGGAATTATTCTGGACCCTGACCTACCCTCACTTCCCAAGCCCTAACTACCCCTACATACGCTTTCCCTACTTTGCCAACCTGAAACAACCGATGATTTGGATCGGGTGACCTCGAGATGCCGGATCGTCGTACGGACGGCATATATGTTCAATTTATGATGGATTTAGAGTATGGGAAGCCGTTTCGTCGTCAACGGACGGCTGGATTTGAAAACCCTCAATTTTGGGACCCTTTAACCCTAGAGTGGATTTGGAACGGGTGACCTCGGGATGCCGGATCTTCAAACAGACGGCTTGTATGTTGAATTTATAACGGATGGAGAGTATGGTTTGGTATACATTTAAATAGGTACTAATAACAATCCTTAGTGCACATTTAATGGGTCAACATAGATATTTCTGAGGAAACCTTCTATAAACAGTAAGCTATACCATCATGTTTCTAACCACTATCAGAGTCTTAGTTCCCTAAGCACCCGGAAGTCACTCTCAAGAAGGGATTATTCCGGTCCCTGACCTACCCTTCCCGACCCCTCCCGAGCCTTACCTACCCTTATACACTTTCCCGACTTTGCCAACCTGAAACAACTGATGATTTGGATCGGGTGACCTCGAGATACCGGATCGTCGTACGGACGGCATAAATGTTCAATTTATGATGGATTTAGAGTATAGGAAGCCGTTTCGTCATCAACGGACGGCTCGACATGAAAACCCTCAATTCTGGGACCCCTTAACCCTAGAGTGGATTGGGAACGTGTGACCTCGGGATGCCGGATCTTCAAATGGACGGCGTGTATGTTCAATTTATGACGGATGGAGAGTATGGTTTGGTATACATTTAAATAGAGACTAATAACAATCCTTAGTGCACATTTAATGGGTCAACATAGATATTTCCGAGGAAACCTTCTATAAACAGTAAGCTATACCATCATGTTTCTAACCACTATCAGAGTCTTAGTTCCCTAAGCACCCGGAAGTCACTATCAAGAAGGGATTATTCCGGACCCTGACCTACCCTTTCCGAGCCCTAACTACCCCTACATACGCTTTCCCGACTTTGCCAACCTGAAACAACTGATGATTTGGATCGGGTGACCTCGAGATGCCGGATCGTCATACGGACGGCATATATGTTCAATTCATGATGGATTCAGAGTATGGGAAGCCGTTTCGTCGTCAACAGACATCTCGTTTTGAAAACCCTCAATTCCGGGACCCTATACCCTAGAGTGGATTGGGAACGGGTGACCTCGGGATGCCAGATCTTCAAACGGACGGCGTGTATGTTCAATTTATGACGGATGGAGAGTATGGTTTGGTGTACATTTAAATAGGTACTAATAAGAATCCTTAGTGCACATTTAATAGGTCAACATAGATATTTCCGAGGAAACCTTCTATAAACGATGGCTATACCATCATGTTTCTAACCACTATCGAGTCTTAGTTCCCCAAGCACCCAAAGTCACTCTAAAGAATGGAATTATTCTGACCACGACCTACCTTTCCCGAGCCCTCCCGAGCCCTAACTACTCCTACATACGCTTTCCCGACTTTGCTAACCTGAAATAACCGATGATTTGGATCGGGTGACCTCGAGATGCCGGATCGTCGTACGGACGGCATATATGTTCAATTTATGATGGATTAAGAGTATGGGAAGCCGTTTCGTCGTCAACGGGCAGCTCGATTTGAAAACCCTCAATTCCGGGACCCCTTAACCCTAGAGTGGATTGAGAACGGGTGACCTCGGGATTCCGGATCTTCAAACGGACGGCGTGTATGTTCAATTTATGATGGATGAAGAGTATGGTTTGGTGTACTTTTAAATAGGTACTAATAACAATCCTTAGTGCACATTTAATGGGTCAACATAGATATTTCCGAGGAATCCTTTTATAAACAGTAAGCTATACCATCATGTATCTAACCACTATCAGAGTCTTAGTTCCCTAAGCACCCAGAATTCACTCTCAAGAAGGGATTATTCTGGTCCCTGACCTACCCTTCCCGACCCCTCCCGAGCCTTACCTACCCTTACATACGCTTTCCCAAATTTGCCAACCAGAAACAACCGAAGATTTGGATCGGGTGACCTCAAGATGCCGGATCGTCGTAAGGACGGCATATATGTTCAATTTATGATGGATTTAGAGTATAGGAAGCCGTTTCATCGTCAAAGGACGGCTCGATTTGAAAACCCACAATTTCGGGACCCCGTAACCCTAGAGTGGATTGGGAACGGGTGACCTCGGGATGCCGGATCATCAAACGGATGGCTTGTATGTTCAATTTATAATGGATGGAGAGTATGGTTTGGTATACATTTAAATAGGTACTAATAACAATCCATAGTGCACATTTAATGGGTCAACATAGATATTTCCGAGGAAACCTTCTATAAACAGTAAGCTATACCATCATGTTTCTAGCCACTATCTGAGTCTTAGTTTCCTAAGCACCCGGAAGTCACTCTCAAGAAGGGATTATTCCGGTCCTTGACCTACCCTTCCCGACCCCTCCCGAGCCTTACCAACCCTTATACGCTTTCCCGACTTTGCCAACGTGAAACAACCGATGATTTGGATCAGGTGACCTCGAGATGCCGGATCATCGTACGGACGGCTTATATGTCCAATTTATGATGGATTTAGAGTATGTGAAGCCGTTTCGTCGTCAACGGACGGCTCGATTTGAAAACCCTTAACTCCGGGACCCCTTAACCCCAGAGTGGCTTGGGAACGGGTGACCTCGGGATGCCGGATCTTCAAACGGACGGCGTGTATGTTCAATTTATGACGGATGGAGAGTATGGTTTGGTATACATTTAAATAGATACTAATAACAATCCTTAGTGCACATTTAATGGGTCAACATAGATATTTCCGAGGCAACCTTCTATAAACAGTAAGCTATACCATCATGTTTCTAACCACTATCAGAGTCTTAGTTCCCTAAGCACCCGGAAGTCACAATCAAGAAGGGATTATTCCGGACCCTGACCTACCCTTTCCGAGCCCTAACTACCCCTACATACGCTTTCCCGACTTTGCCAACCTGAAACAACTGATGATTTGGATTGGGTGACCTCGAGATGCCGGATCGTAAATGCGGGCGGCATATATGTTCAATTCATGATGGATTCGAGTATGGGAAGCCGTTTAAGTCGTCAACAGACATCTCGTTTTGAAAACCCTTAATTC